>JAODTK010000400.1:0-317348 GCA_026419785.1 Sclerodactyla briareus
GTTGTCTTTTCTCAGTTGCTGGCCTATTTGAAGAATATTTCCTACGTTGCTACCTACAGTACATGAACAATAATCAATATCATCAATATACCCGTGATTCACGAAATGTTGCACAATACGGGAGTGATCATACGTTCCAGGACCCGAACGAAAGAAAAAAGGTGTCATTGTTGGGCCCCGAGTCCCCACCTATTCGGTCGTCAATGTACGTACTATCGCATATTCCTACTGATACGTCAGGCATCTCAGTCACACTCAAGCTCAAACTGTCAATGTTGTTACGTGCAGATGAGTGTTTAGAGCCTGAGGCCTACCTTCCCTTTTTCGTTAGTCCGTTCGGTCCCGGCACCGTAGAAAAACCATTATTAGATATCTGCCCTAATTCCGAGAAACGAATATTAAAACACTGCGAATCATCAATCATTTACCACCGTTCAAAACTTCGCCAGCCTCAATCATTTGAGAAGGCTTCGAAGTTTGATCGGTGATCGATCATCGTTTCAGACTTGCAGCAAGTGATGACTGAATGAGATAAACACACACAATAACATAACACGACGCACTCAACTTTGGAATTCCCTAAATAATTAAAGGACAACTGCTGGTTGCGATAGGCTCCGCCTGTAAGGAAGCCGCGTTTCCATGCACAGCGGGCGGGCGGGCAGGGCGGGTGGCGTGCCGTTTTGGAAGACCTTTTCCATGCCCGCGGGCGGGCGGCAGGCGTTTCTCGAGTCAAACGCACCCTCTCTCACTTTTATGTGTATATCGTGTAGGTCCGTATTATTGTTATTATTATTATTATTATTTATTTTATTATTATTATTAATTATTATTATTAGTTATCAACCACCAGACGGCAACAGTGTTTAAAAACCTTGAACACCGTGTTCATTTTTGAAAACCATTGTTCTAACATTCACGCTTACGGGGCCCCCACTCTTAAAACTTCACAATTGACAGGCTTTTGAGATTTAATTAGCAATACTTGACATATCAAGGGTTTAAATAAACATGTAAATATGTGTTCAAATAGTGTTGGGCCTTAAACAATAGAGACAACTGTATAAAATCTCATCCCTATTGTTTAAACAGTTATGAATTTGTTTGGAACATTATTTGAACATAACATGGTCTCCTCTACTCTCCATTACCCGGCTGCAAGCCAGGAGATTGCAGGCCCTCCCCGAAAATCCGATACGAAATACCACCGGACCTCTGGCGGGCGGAAAAAATCGCTACACTGACCGATTCGATAAAAACGCGCCCTCCCGCGTGCATGGAACGCGGCTTAATAGGGAAACAAATTCCAACGGCAAAGTCCAGCCAAATTAATACTCTTTTGTGTTAATAACTATAATGTTAAGAGATAAAAAATCATTCGAATATCCTTTGTTCTCAGTTTCTTTTGTCATGTCGGTTTGGAGAAGATATGGCTTCCTAAAATTTCATATAATTTGTTGATTTTGGAAAACTGGCAACCGTTTCATGATGTCTTATCTACAGAAAACATTATAAAGGGAAAAGTTTAAGACATATTTTATCGTTTTTTTTTTTTTTAATTGGTAGTGTGACGTCATCTAATGTTTTCCATTTGCAAAATTGCCATTTAGCAGTGATAAAAAATCAATAATCTTTAAAAATTGTAGCTCTTATAACCGAACATGTATGAACATGAAAACAAAGTTTGATGCATAGTTGTCAATGCACATCTAGACATTTAATGATATTTTTGGGGTACTTCCCCTTTAAAAATCATTTTGAAGACGAAGGGAAAAACGAAGGATTTTGATCACAAATTGACATTTTTCAAAGAGACTACTCCGCAATGCCTCAAAATCAGATGGACCAATAACATTGATACCAAACGAGGAATTCTATGATGTGACCAACCAAATCCCTTGGTCCATCCATATATCACACATAGGAGGGCCGCGATTAACTGAGCTCAGGGACTGCGTAAACGGTGGGGGGGGGGGCGGGTGGGGGGGGGGGGGGAGGGGTGCTGGGGGGCTTTAACCCAAGGGAAGTGCGCCCTAGCTTACTGGCAATCACCCTCCTATTTGGCAAATAAGTACAATTCATTCATGGTCCCTAGAATATGCTGCTGCAATATTTGCTAAGTCCAGCTGCACAAAAACCTCTATTGAACTGCGAAAGTCAAGTGTTTGTGTAAACATTTGTTGATCCTTGGGTACGACTCCAATCTAGGGCAAGAGCAATGGGGATCTAAGAACAGTGGAGGTTGGTGCCTATTCTCCACTTTTTCATATTGTTCACACTTACTGTATGTTTTTGCGTCAACTGAACATTTAAATCGAGAGCAAACTCCCTTCGGATTGCAAACCAGCCCCCGCAATAAAAAATATGGTACCAGCATGTCCAGATGTTGATACGATGTTTTTAGCCCGGTCCTCTGTCAACCTCTTCTTTGCACTATTATGCGTTCTCGCTCCGCGCCGCCTTCGTCCTCATGACAAACAGTGTTTCGCAACCTTTAGGCGTTAGCGCAATAACTCTTTAACGCTGAATCCGATTGTCTGACACGTGTACACTGTACGGCCCTAGTGAAATCTCGAAAGTGGCATTACTGCCAAGCTGGGGCGCTATTTGCCTAATTTTCGCATTTACGGCGAAATTTTTTTTTTAAGTTATCGGATTGGAACGAACCTGGTGGGTAGGACTATAGTTGATCCCCGAAAATGTAGGACCCTAATTATAATTTTTTCTTACTTGTGTTAGAGGGCCGCAACTTTAAATTATGTGAGCAAATATCATGTCCCACTTCGAAATTCCTTTTTCTAATAAATTCAGGCCTCTCTTGAGTTACCCTGGGGAAAAGAGGCAATACGTCTTTAGTAATTTTTTTCCCGAAATACACATTCTGAAACATACCTTCTCACTTTTAGGAGTGTTGTTACGTCTCAAAACACTGTGAAGGGCTCTCTCTCTCTACGCTAATGATCTTTACGATCCGCCCATCCGATGGGGCGTTCCGCGTAGATATGGGCCGCATCAATGATCGCCCCCCCCCCCCCCCCACCACACACAATTTCATAATGCCTCCGCGATCCCTGTAGCTAGCTACTACCAATTACAAATGGCATTGTAGTTTCACTTTTCCCTCAATAGCCATCCCAAAAAATCTCTACTACTACTACTAAGACCGAGGTTCATAATACTCAAGGGCTGGGGGTAGATCCTTACTACCACAGAGGAAAAGAGGGGCATATCGAAGCAAAAATAATTTGGAAATGCTTTGTCGAGTTCATTCGAGTCAGAACTTTGGGGGAATTTGAGAAATCTACATCACAGGGGATGATATTGATAGGCCCTGTACGGAGGCCGGCCATTCACACTCTACACAGGAAATGCTTAATCATTGCCGTGATATACCGAGAAAGACGACTATTCCCTTACGAATGAATTAAATAATTCTCCAATATTCCGTGTATATTTTTTTTTAGTTTTAAATTGGACCCCATCCATAGTTCGTGGGTTACATGTCTCTCAAAGTTAAAGAACAACTGCAAACTTGGATACAACAGAGTTATATCGTGGAGGATGGAAACTGTATCAATAGGTCTAAACCCCATTTCAAAACGATGTTCCAATCCTATGTGGAGTTTATTGGCCTTCAAAATTTGGTCCATTATGCAGAGAAATTGGGGAGAATCCTAATTGCGCAATAAACGCATGACATCACACTTAGATAACCCGGCAAGTTATGTCCTTTATTTAATTGTTGCATTTTGTTGAATGAATCACATTTAGCAGAAGTTTCCTGCTGTCTTTCTCTCATCAAAGTAACTATCAGCACCAACCAACCCCACTACAGCATCCTCTCCCATAGACTAAATGCTATACAAAGTGAAAATAATGTGTGAATTTCGATAGAAAACAAAGATTGTTTGCAGGTTGTGCGAGTAAATGCCATCATTCCTTATTGCATATGGATGCTTCCAAATTGCGCAATCCCCATGCACAAACTTCAAAGGACTGTAACTCCGTAACGAAAGTCGTATGAACTTCGGGTTCGGACTGACGCATCCAGTTTTCATAATTCATCCTGCAATTGTCCTTTAATAATCCTCCAATATTTCGTGCATATTTTTGTAAGTTTTTTTTGGATTCCATCCGGTCAATCCATAGTTTCTTGGTTACAGGTCTCTCGAGTTAAATGTTTTGCATTTGGACTTTACTGTTAGAAAATTGTAAAGAAAAAAAAATCTGCTACATCAGAAGACCGTTCCTAATCGATTGCTAGTATTGGTACTGAGAGGTAAATATTCCATGGAAATGCAGGCACGACAGCGATGCCATCATTCTTGCGCTCCAGTTTGCTGTTGTCTATATTTTGCGCACTACATTCCTAAGAATCCGGCACTGGTGCTCCCGGGGTATGCCGGCCGTGTGCGCAACGACGGCGCGCGATGCATGCGGGTCGCGTGAGGATGAGTCAGAGCAAACACTGTCTCAAAATATCCATCGAAGATTAAATGATTGCGGACAACCCGGCAACCAGCAAATATTCTCTGTGTTCCACTGGAATCCACAAATCAAAGTTCAGTTTAAAAAATGATTAGTCCAGGGGGGTTGTGGTATTGGATCGTAGTTGTTGCTGATTAGTTGGTGACTTTTTTTTAAGGGAGACAAAGACCTCTCCGGAATGTTGAAATACCGTATTCAACACAGTGAAATACCGGAGATATTCTTCTCTGTGATGGTTCAATTGTGACGTCAGGCACGACCAGACGACATAACCAGTGCATTGGTAGACTGTCAGTACCCCTGAAAAACCCCTTCTGAGTGGGGAGGAGTACCATCGCATGACCAATACCAAGACTCTGCGGTGGGGGGGGGGGAGTGTCCACTGAGTTTTTTTGCGTGTGTTGGGGGGGTCTGAGAACCACGGACACTTTTTTTCTTCAAATAGAACTGCCAAAAAGCTCAGGGATTCCTTGACTTGACCAATTCTATAGGCCAAAACCTAAACGGGTTACATTGTAACCACTCATTATTAAGCAACATACGCTATTTTCTCACATTTCTCACAGAATGACAGCATCTAGACAAACAAAGGTTCCTTTTAGTTTTCATGAGACAGCTACACGATATAATTTCAACTTGACAGACCAGCATTCTGGATGCGTGTTTTTCGAAAATTGTTTGTTTTAAAAATAAACTTCCACCATCGTTGTCTTACTACCTGACCCCCGCTCCTTGACCCCCGCTCCCCATAATTACTCTGTCGGGCGGTCGCGGACCCTGGGTTGAACAAATGTCAGGAATCATTTTCATCACACCCCCCCTTCCCCCCGGGTGAAAGACTCTAGCTGCTAATATACCTGATCCAAGGTTGAGAATGTGTGAGATGTCCGGCTGTCCGCACACCCCGGACTCAAGTACTACTTGGTGCCGCGAACCAGTGGCGTCGTGCCCATGGGGCCCGGGGGGGGGGCGAGCCCCCCAAATTTTGGTCAGAGGTGTCATAAAATTTTGTCATAATTCCGACCTTAAAAAAGTATTCTCAGAATCGAAAAGTAGACTATATATCTGTTTGTTCTTTGATACCCCACACAACTTCAACTTCAACATATATCTAGCCGCGAGATATACCTTCGAATATGTCTGTCCAGAGCTCGCGTTTGATATTCGATTCCAACATTCATAGCGTCACCAAAGACCACCTGAGGCCATTACAGCTCAAGACTTCTACTGTCCGAGAAAGGGCGAAAAAGCATGCAAAATTTGCGTACAATCCCGCTGGATCCCCTGAAATCTTTCAATTTTTTTTTGTTTCGTATTCATGGAAATAGTTCAAACTACACAAACAGCCCTCTCGGTGGTTACCAAATGGCGGTCCGCGCTGGCCAAATCAGCCCGCCAGATATACAATCCGGCACCCAAAATACCAAGTTGGAAAAATGTGGTTATTACGGTTTCCAGGTACAAGAGAAGGTGGAATTATTAACGACACGAGCTAAAACGCGGGGGATGCGGGTGATGTATCCCCCCACTTTGGGGGGGATGGCCTGTACAACATCCCCCCGTTTTGTCAGTCCCAATAATTATTTTTGTCAATGATATTCATTCATATTAGACACTCTCCACTTTTAATTACAACGAAATATTCGTATAAGTTTGTAGGCGCCTACGAAGAGGCTGAGCTCGTAACTCAGTTACCCCAACACCAATGAACTGTCATTTACCTGACAGTCCTAACTACCCTATCTGATTCGATTGAGCTTTTGAGCTTAGACCCCTTACCCACTTCGCCTTCCGCGTAGGGAGACAAGTCCCCCATCGCATAGGTGGAAAAAAAAAAAACAAACAAAATCAGCCGAGCAGTAACCACGCAGAGACCACAGGGACACAGTACGGCACCAGTTCTTTCCAGTTCCTGGATGAAATTGTGTCGCAGTTGGAAGATATATCTAACCTTTTCGCAGCCGACTTCTGGATTGTCTGAGTGCCAGCTGGCGGATCTTCTTTCTTTGTGGGTACATCAAGACCCAGGGTAGCCCAGAAGTACCCAGAACTGAACCCTACCGTCTTGGAATTCAAATGGCAATGTTTCGCACCAGCATCCACCGGGGCGAATCACTCCGCACGTAGCCAAGAAGCCTCCATGGATTGCCAGAGGAGTGTGCGGTCCTGTTTTTCCTCAGGTACCGGGCTCTACTCAGCTTCTGCTCTTGTGCCCGGTGTCGTCCCGTGAAAATGTTGCGCGCAGTTTTTCATCAACAGCCTGGAGAAGGTTGAAGACATGGTTGGAGAGTAAACCATGTCCCAGAGGCGCTTTGAGCGCCGTTGCTTGTGTTAACGTTGCCCACAAACTACTAACGGTTACTAATTTGCAGAAACTGGCCGAAACATTTATATCGGGCTCGGAGAACGAGCGAAATGTGTTTTGGACTGATTTTAAAACAGGGTTGAGCTCCATCACCAGCACCGCCCATCGCATTAACTTGATAGTCCTATCCTTAATTTGGATTGTATTTGCCTGTTGACTGACTGCGGTGATTTCTGCCCTCAATACATAACAGGTTATGTTGTCTGAGCATATTTAGTTCTTGCGTCATTTTCATTTTAACTAATCAAATGTTATATAGCTTTCAATCAAAGATGCAACAATTCTCTTTAAACAATCCACAAATCGTGATACTATATTCATTCTTGAAGGCTGAGTAAACACAGCTTAAAAACCCTCAGTGTGGCCGTTTCCCGGCGTCTGTGGAGGTTTGTGAACAGCAAAATTTCTTAATGCCTCGCGCCAACCTATGGTGGGCCCCCGCTTAGATAGTCCTCCAGCAAATCATCCCCCCACCCACTCCACAAAATCTACGCCCTGTTAACAACGATTTTCATAAACGCTGGAAAACGTCGATCGGTCGATGCATACATATCAAAATTTTACTATCAATAAAATATCAAAACTAATTTTTTTAGTAGATTAATATTGTGACCACTATATATATCCGGGCTATAGGAAATATTTTTGTTTGAATGAATGCTCAACTAGAAAAAAACTAACATTAGCGACCCACGATACACTCTTTACAAGTGCGTTGCTAGCTGCTTGGCGAATCATTGTGCCACTTTCCCACTTCAATTAATATAAAATCGCAGAAATGTACATTGTTGTCTTTTTAATGGGTGAGTTTTATATTTGAGGAATATAAAAAGGCCAGCTGGCCCCCATCTTTGGCGTTTAAGAACACCAATTGACAAAACTTGCATAGCACGGCTTAAGGTGAAATGTCATTTCATTGTGAATTTTATCTATTTATTTATATCTATCAGATAAAATGGCTATCTGGCACCACCAATTGGCCTTACTTTAATAGATTTGTACGCTGCGGGGACACCAATTATGCCGCTGCGCAAGTATAGGCCCAAATTCGCATGAACATAGGAGGCTAAGGAGAATCTATGAAAACTATGTAAACTTTAACTTAATTAGTGAAAATGGTCACATACTTAATTAGTAATTGAAATGGTCATTTGGAAAGCACCCATTTGACATTTAAGAAATATTAATTCAGAAACAGTGGTTCCGCGGTGCGGCAACCAATGGTGTCGCTTCGCATGATATAGCCTTGAAAATCGTAAGAACATAGAGTGCATGGAAAGGTGAAATTCATACTACTGCTTATTCTTGAAATATCACACGAAAAATAGCATCTGGAGATCACCATTTGCATGAGAAACCTAATTTCCAAAAATTCGCAACGCTGCGCGTCAACTAAAGTTGCGCTTTGAAAATGTCAGCAAGGCAATCAGTGGTGTCGCGCAGCTCAAAATAGATCACGTGAAGTTAGTGGCACACTGATTATTCACACATTCTCTGGCTATCTGAACCCATATTGGGAATTCCGGGTAAAATGATCTGTGATGCATAAACTAAAGAGGTGTAAAAGAAGTAAATGTAGCAAGAAGCCTATTCATCTGAAGTTCGGGAATATTTCCCGACTAAAAAAGTTGGAAGTCTCTCGAGGTGTGCTTTACTTCCATAAGTAACCGTAAGTGGGAATGTTTTGCCGATATATGACGAACATTTGTATGTATGTGGCTGTAAATAGTCAACCGCTGATGGGCTCCCAAAACTTTATTTTGCTCAGAAGCAAGTTAACGCAACACTAGTACTGGTAAATTGGAATCGAAGGCTCAGAAATAGCCGGCTTATATGGGGCAAGCGTGACACATTCCCCAACCCACCCTACACCAAGTAATCGTAAGTTTGCAAAACGTTGAGCGTAGACAAACGTAACATAGTTTCACTGTGACTTCTGCCTTTAACGTCGTGTCCGAACTTCCAGATCCAGTGCTTCATGAATTATTATCGCACATGTGAGTGAGGGAATGGTTTTCGTTTAGTGGTGAAATGTCATAATTAGCGCTTCAGCGATTACATCCTTAGAGCGCCCCGCCCTCAATACAGCCCGACAACTGCGACAATTTCTCGAAAACAAGACTGCAACTCCAAGAGTGGTTCCTTGTCGTGTTCACCTGCGTCTACTATTTCCTAAAATGTCACGTGTAGGGCCTATAATCCTGTACCAGGACCTAACACGAAACAGACCTTCCATCGCACTAAGTGAAGACTGAGCTCCAAAAACTCAACCCTCGTCAACCAACGGTACTCCGATCTTCGACATCAGCACACCAGTTCAACGCAGGACCGATGCCTCGAACGCGGTATAGAAATCGTGCCTTCTCTGTTATTGCACGACCTTTTGGAACAGCTTCCCCTTTTTTCACATAACCAATAACGCGAGGCCCTGTCACTCGAATCTTTTAAAGCAGACGAGACTGAAAGTGCTAATTGGGTATTACCTTTAAGTAAGCGTGTGTACTCCTCGTTTCTCTTTTCCTTTTTTTCCTAATGTTCCTTTCCCGAATGCTCTTAGGAACACTGTATCAATCGCTCTATGATGCGTGATATTTGGGAGATTCTGTCAGATTGATGTTTTGCCGCCGCCCTTGCCGCGCCCCCCTATCCCAATTGATGGGTGTGTCCACGACCAGGCTCTGCCGTTACTTGCCTAACTGCGAAGTGGTGACCAAGCCTGCTTGCGCTTTCCCCCCCGGGGTTAACAGAGAAAGAGACTCATTTTGGGTGAAAATGTGGGAAATGTCCGCTTGAATTTTGGGAAGCTAGCTTGGAATGTTGGGAAATCCAGCTTTGAATATTGGAGAAATCCAGCTTGTTAATTGGGAAATCCAGCTTTGATATGGGAAATCCAGCTTTGACTATTGAAAAGTCCAGCTGTGAATATTGGAAACTTCAGACTTTAAATGTTGGGGAATCCAGCCTTCGAATGTTTTGGAAAATCCGCTTTGAATATTGAAACTCCAAGCTTTGAATATTGAGAATCTCAGCTTTTGAATGTGGGAAATCCAGGCTTTGAATATGAAGGACATCCCCAGTTTTTGAATGTGGGAAATGCCACTCGAATCTGGGAAATCAGCTTTGAATATTGGAAATCCAAGTTTGTATGTGGGGAAGTTCAGCTTTAATGTCCACTGAATAAGCAATAGGATTAAAGCTTACCGATTTACACAATTCTGGATATAGGATATCTGGGAGCCTGTATTGTCCCATGCATCTGCCTAGTGAAAACTCGAGTGGCTTTGAAAGTGTGTATTGCCCCAAGGCCTGAGACCCACTGATTTGCATACTTTATGCATTTTCCGACTTTTCCGCACTTTTCTTATGTAGACAACATTGGGTCCCCCGAATAAATTTGTGGTCAAATTTGTCACCCCATCTTATTTCAGCAGAAACATTGCTGATTGTGTTCTTTTTTTGGATCACGAGATGTTGATGATAACCAAATGCGATTGCACTTTCACGCATTTTCTAGCAAAAACAGGAGCGGAGGCCACTGGGCCCTACACTGAAATTCTGAATGTGTGAGTAATCAGGATCAATGAAATCATTCAATGGAAATATTAATATTGGACACATAGAGCGCTAGGTGCGTGGTCATGGGGTTGGGTGTGGGAATTGCTTTATTTTCAAACTCTGCTTCATTCTTCTTCCTTCAAGGTTTGCCTATTGGCTTTGTACATAGAAGAAAATGCAATTGTGTCGGTGCTATTTGAAAGTATAAAGTTGGAAATTCTTGACACTAACCTCCTGACTTTGAGTATCTAAATAACCCACCAGAGTGGAAATACAGAGAAATACTGCATTGTATTCATTTCACATTTCTTCCTTGAATAGTCAATTGGTTATTTTGCATTGTGGTTGTTCATGACTGGCAAAATGCATGCACTTTTTCTGAAGAACTGTATTCTCCAGCAATTGTGGCAAGTATCTGCAATAAGTTCATTTGAATTCAGCAATGTGCAGCAAAGTACACTTATCTGAACAGTATTGTTTTAGTACTAGAGGAGGTAAATCATTAAGAGGGATCTCTCAAAGCTTGAAATGATGGGAATTGATGTTCTCCTGAGCAGTGGCAAACACAAGGAGGGGGTTTGGGGGTTAGTAACCCCTCCCCCCCCCCACATGACGGATGTGAATAATGAAATTTCAACACAAACACCATTTTTTACTGTTATGTAGAGCATTATTACAGCTGCAGTTTATCATATTGCAACAGTAAGGGGGTCTACAGGCCCATAAATTGCATTTATTTGCTGATAGGGAGGGGGAGGCTACAAATGAGTGCGCCCATCCCTTGGGTCCCGACCTCATGCACACGGGTAGGAATAACAATACTCCTGTACACTGTGTGTAGTTAGGGAAGGTACATCAACAATTGCGGTCTCCCTGACAGAATGGGATCAGACTGAATTTCACACTAAATTTTGGTTATTCGATATGACCTCCTTTAGGAATGTAGTTTGTTCAAACACTTTGGATTTTGAGAAGGTATTGTGATGGTTCACTATGTAATATTTTACTTCACACCCCCCCCCCCCCCCTCCTCACTTGCCCCTTGCTTGTTTCCTCTGAAAATTGGAAATAATAGAACAGCATAATATTAATATTGTTACAGTGTGATTAGTTCTTGAGCACATCGGTTGATTCGGTGTGGAATAAATTAGTAAGATTGTCATGATTACTTTCAAGACAGCCAATATGGAGGAGGAAAAGATGTCGCATCAGTGACTTCAACACTTGACAACACTTCCATACCCTCATATTCAAGGAATCCACCATTCTTCCAAGTACCTCTGACACTTTTATGACCCCACCCAACTTTGCAACACTTCCATGTCCTCATAATCAAGAAATTCAATATTCTACCAAGTACGTTTGACACTTTCATGATTTCAAACCACTTGACAGCACTTCCATGCCCTCATTTTCAAGGAATCCAACATTCTACAAGTCCCTTTGACACTTCTATGATTTCTAACCACCCGGTAACACTTCCATGCCCTCATATATAAGGATTCCACCATTCTACTAAGTACTTTTGACACATTTATGACTTTGAACCACTTGGCAATGTTTCCATGCCCTCATATATAAGGATTCCACCATTCTACTAAGTACTTTTGACACTTTCATTACTTCAAACCACTTGGCAACACTAGAACGTGCCTTTTTCAAGGCATCTGGCATGGGGAGTAGGAGGCCAGAACAATACTATTGGCAGTGCTTCCAGTGTCATTTAGATAACTTTAGAACATCGATCCAAGTTCATATTACTTCACTTGCCTACTTGACAAATCCTACTCGTTGGTGGTGTCATGTGACTTGAGGACATCACTGCAGCTATTTACGGGGATCGGTCTGAGGAAAGTGTGTCAAGTACTTCTGATACTGCAGCGGTGGTATATCATACCACTTCTGCATGCTTGTCATTAGATATGCATAGCAAGGTCAGGTACTTTGAAGATATCGTCGATGAGGTCATATCAGTTGACACCAAGGGGTGTTTTTAGCTGCGAGCCGGGCTCCGTATGGCGCCCATAAGCAACTGTTTGGTGCCCATGATCATGTTCTCATAAAATTGAGCCTGCATGGTTCCATTCCCACTAGAATGACCCCGGTTGACACATTTCCTGGGAGCTCTTTCAGTGGGCATTGGGTGTGTGAGCATCATATCCCCTAACAATAATCTCATGGAAGGCTGGTGTACCTCCATGTCATTCAAACATATGTAGTGGGCTCGAAGACCTCTGAATAACACACACACACCCACAAACTACCAAGGCAACTATCATGTTCACTGGGATTATACTTCAGACATGTATCACATCCCTTTTCCATATTCATTTTAAAAGTGTAGTAGGGTGGAGTACTTCGAAATGCTGCAGGATATCTTGATATCAATTGACTTGCACACTCGTTTTCATAGACATCCGGCATGTGAGGGTAGTGAACTATTAATGCACTCTCAATGACGTCATATCACTCTGCAACACTCCCTCCCATTTGTCAAGTGTAATCGGCCGATTACTTCTGACACCACCGGTGGCCCCCTTTGACTGAAGAGCACAAAAACCCACTGCGAAGGCATACAATGAGTGAAGTAGGGCCCTGATGCAACTGTGGTGGTAGCCGGGTGAAGTATTTTCAACAATATATATCAGTATTTTCAACAATATATATCAGTATTTTCAAAAATATATATCACATGATGGGTTTACTATTGCTCATGCTACAGTGAACTCCTGCGCTTAGGATGTATCTGCCACTCATAGTAGGGTGAAGTGTCACTTTGACAGCAGTAGTAGGGTTGCCTTCATATCACCTGGCAACACTTCCCGACACTCATTTCCCAAGCATCCATCATTCGTAGTAGAATAAAGTGTCACTTTGGCAGCAGTAGTATGGCTGCCTTCATATCCCCTGGCAACACTTCCTGACACTCTTTCATAGCAGGGTGAAGTGTAGCTTTAGCAGCAGTAGTAGGGTTGTTTTCATATCAACACTTCCTGACACTCTTTCATAGCAGGGTGAAGTGTAGCTTAGCAGCAGTAGTCGGGTTGTTTTCATATCAACACTTCCTGACACTCATTTCCTTGGGCATCTGCCACTCATAGTATGGTGAAGTGTCACTTTGGCAGCAGTAGTATGGCTGCCTTCATATCCCCTGGCAACACTTCCTGACACTCTTTCATAGCAGGGTGAAGTGTAGCTTTAGCAGCAGTAGTAGGGTTGCCTTCATATCACCTGGCAACACTTCCTGACACTCATTTCCCAGCATCCATTCAGAGGGAAGGTGTAGAGGTTCCGGCATGTGCAACAGCTGTGATTGGAGCATGTTGTGAACCAACTTGTGGAACGGCGTCTGACCTGAGGGAGAGAAGAATGGACAAGGGATGCTAAAAAAGACATGCTACGTTCTGAGAATAATTATGATCAGTTACCATGGCTGAAATAAACAGACAGCCTCCAGCCGCACTAACGAACTATGCAATAGATTGTCTGTCCTGTCCGGCCATCCATCTGTGGGGTTGAGTACTTTCAACTCAACTTCCTGCCATCCATCCATCACCACCCACCCACCCTCCATCCATCCACCTATCTATCCATCCATCCATCTATCTATCTGTCAATATGAATGAACAATACCATGTGGATCATGGAAGAATGAGATAATTCAATTATGTTCATGTATGTTCTGATGTCATAGAGAGAATTATTAGGGTGTTTCCTCAGTGACCAATCTAACGTTAAGGACAACTGCAGGATCAAATATGGCCAACTAAAGCTGGGGAAGAAATTAAATGTATCAGTCCTAACCCAGACTGAGTTTGGGGGCTTTAGAAGTTTGAGCTGGTGCATTGTGCAAGATGGAAAAGCATCCTCCATCATGTAATGATATGTCATAATTGGCACATCCCAACAATATTCTTTTTTCCTAATAACATTTGAAAAAAACTAAGTCATCTTTGAAAATTGAATAGGCTGTGCAGTAGGTTGGTAGGTGTTGATGGTTTACTTTTGTGTGAGACAGACAGAAGACCCAATGCAGAAAGTTTGTCAGAGAGTTATTTAGCACATTAAAACAATGAATACACAAGGATTTTCCTTCCCTTCTTTCCCTGGTTTCTTTGCATAGTGGACCAAAATTTGCAGGTCAATAACACCAGACAGGAATTAGAGTCTGGACCTGCAGTTTAGTTTCCCATTCCCCCACAATTACCTCTTGTCATAGCTATCCTGGCACTTCCCCTTTGAAAAAACACGTATGACCAAATTTTTAGTCCAGGCAGTTTCGTCCAAGCGTCCAAGCACAGTTGCTGTTGTGTTTTGTGTATCAGATATAGTGCTGAGGGCCCAGTCATATTAGCATGACTATTGGGCTTTAAAGTAGCCGCTTACGACAGACTGAGTATACAACTGTGGACTCGGCTACAACACCCCTTCAGCCCTCACAGGGGTACCAATAGTTCGCTGTTCACTCACAGTAGAAGCATTGACGTTGTACTGGGGATTCACCATCGGTTACTTCTCTGGAATGAGGACGCAGACCGGTGGCACACTGGGCAAGTTGTTCATCCTCTGTCAATTACAAAAGAGATTAAAAAAGTTTCTGGCATTTCTTTCAACAGCTGTATAAGCAAACTCCACCTCATCAACCAAGCTACTCATTTTGTTATTCACCATTCTTGTGTTATTCAACTGATGTATTATTATATATCTGTTTTATGTTACCTATTTTTCTCTGTAATCATCCTTAAAATGGTTGAAAAAAGTTGCAAAAAAACATTGAAAACTATCTGGGCAGAGAACCAAAAATAATGGGTTCTTGTCCTCCCCTAAGAAAGCTACACACCAACTACAGCTTGATCGGACCAACTGTTCTGGACTGTATCGTGTTCAAAAGATTTCACACTTTGCCCTTGGTGGCCTCAGATGACATTTGCCTGACCCCAAAACCTAAGGGATCATGTGTACTAAGTACTAATTATGGGGAACACACATACCAAGTATGATCTTCATCCTATGCAGGTGGGGTCGAGGTAGTTTGTTTACAAGCCAAAATTGGCCAAAACCATCAATTTTGACAATTTCCTAATTCTCCCAAAAGGTCCCCCCGACACACCAAAAATATAGGTTTTTTGTACTCCCCATAAGAAAGCACTTACACACCAAAGTTGCAGCTTGAATATCGGACAACTGTTCTGGACTTATCATGTTTACAACATTTCAGACTTTTTGAACCTCTGTGTGACCTCAGATGAGACATTTGACCTACCCCAAAACAATGGGTCCTGTACTAATTATGGGGACACACATACCAATAGAGCTTCAATCCAGGCGGTTGGGGTCGAGTTGGTTTGTTTACAAGCCAAAATTGGCCAAAACATCAATTTTTGACATTTCCTAATTCTCCCAAAAGGTCCCCCAAACAACACCAAAAGTAATTGGGTTCTTGTACTCTCCATAAGAAAAGCTACACACCAAATTTCAGCATAATCGGACCAACTGTTCTGGACTTATCATGTTTACAACGATTTCAGACTTTGACCTCTGGTGACCTCAGATGACATTGACTGACCCAAAACAAGTAGGGATCATGTACTAATTATGGGGAACACACATACCAAGTATGAGCTCAATCCATCCAGGTGGGTCGAGTTATTTTGTTTACAAGCCAAAATTGGCCAAAAATCAAGCAAGTTTTGACACTTTCCTAATTTCTCCCAAAAGGTCCCCCAAACAACACCAAAAATAATAGGGTTCTTGTACTCCTCATAAGAAAGCTACACACCAAATTTCAGCATGATCGGACCAACTGTTCTGGACTTATCATGTTTACAACGATTTCAGACTTTGACCTCTGGTGACCTCAGATGACATTGACTGACCCCAAAACAGTAGGGATCATGTACTAATTATGGGGAACACACATACCAAGTATGAGCTCAATCCATCCAGGTGGGGTCGAGTTAGTTTGTTTACAAGCCAAAATTGGCCAAAACATCAATTTTTGACAATTTCCTAATTCTCCCAAAAGGTCCCCCAAACAACACCAAAAATAATAGGGTTCTTGTACTCCTCATAAGAAAGCTACACACCAAATTTCAGCATAATCGGACCAACTGTTTTGGAGTTATTGTGTTTACAAGGATTTCAGACTTTGACCTCTGGTGACCTTAGATGACCGGTGACCTGACCCCAAAACGATAGGGATCATGTACTAATTATGGGGAACACACATACCAAGTATGAGCTCAATCCATCCAGGTGGGGTCGAGTTATGGTGTTTACAAGCAAAACGTCACGCACATACATACATACACACACACACACATACCTGTGTAGGGGGCCTAACGGGGACACACAAACGGGACATTGATCTTTCCCCTATGGAAATGGGGACATCAGTGCAAAACCTACAGAGGGGTACCCCTACCACTACAAGTATCATTTTTAAGCAGTTTAAGGGAAACATAGGAACCGGGGATATCCCCCATTCCGTTTTTTTGTGGGGCGTTTTCCTATGGAAACGGGGACAAACCAAACGGGGATATCCCCGGTTTGCGGCGTAACCCCAGTTTACGTGAAAAGACTCCCGTGTGTTCCCCGTTTTACTGGATCGACAAATGACACACCACACATACATACTAACATGACTACATAGATTCCTCGACTTTTGTCAAGGATCAAAAAATATGTCCTCGTCAAGCTCATTCACCTGCTCTTTTTCATTTTTATGGTATACTTGCCGAGCACATTAAACCTATTCAAGGCCCGGCAAGAGTTGACCCTGTCTGTGCAGCAATTGTGCAGATAGCTGGAATACGAGTTTGGTAGCATGGAAGGCAATAACAAGAATCATTATCGCTGATTCGTTGAGAAATAGCTACACAGTGTACCGCTTTTTTCCCCCTTTGGGGGGGGAACAAAAAAATAGGAATAGTGTGGGACCGAAGTAGATAGCATATGGGCAGCTGGTTTGTTATCTCCACTCATCAATGCTCATGTGGAGTACCAAACAGTTACTAGGGTCCACCTCTCAAAGTCCTTTTCAAATATGCATATATAAAGGCCAGGAATAAAAATTGGACTGAGTTGTACGATTCTCCAGCCACTTGACCATACCAACCAAACCTGGCAGAAATTAGAAATCGCCCCGACTACACCATAAATTGAAGAGGTCCTTACCGAGCTGGCAGAGCAAATGGACCGTTCCGCTGTCTGGCAAGTGGCCGGGTCAAGAGTGACCTTGAACTTTGGAGGCAGACGGGCGACCTCTCCTTGAACGATGTCCGGCACACCGCTGGAAGGCGCGTCATCGATGGGCGCCTTCTTCAGAATTGGTGCAGTGAAGCTGAATGACAAGGCGATAGGTAATCATTTGATTTGATTATCTACAAGATTAGGAATCTGAGACAGACAGACAGATAGATCTGTCTGTCTGCAGATAGATATATGGATACAAACTGACACCAGCACATCATGTACATTATGCTCGTTCAGTGATGCCTGTCAGCATTTTTTGTTGTGACGTCTAGTTCTGCTTTCGGCTATGCTGCAGTTTAGTTGAGGCTGCTGCAGTTTGCTGCGACCTGACCTTGACCTCTAAAGGGCAACTGCAGTGTCAACTATAAAGAGGATATCAGAGCTATCAGAATATAGGATGATACACATAGGCATGAGTTGAGCACCACCAACTTCTGAATCTTTCATGGGTCCTTGAAATGCAGGTGGGGGGCTGCAAATGGCTCACAGGCTGCTACTTGAAAATAGGTTGGTGAGGTGTTGATGGTTACCCATGCGAGAGAACGACAGTAGAACTGAGGAGATTCTTGAAACAATAAATCAATAAAATACATGCAAAATTCTCTGTATAAGCCAGTTCGTGGTTGTAAGTGCTCATGCTCACCACTGAACAGTTTGGGGGAATAGTTGAGATTCGCCCCCTAGCATATTGTTTCGGCTTATTTTAAAACTGTCCCCACTATTTGAAAATGCAACCAATTCATCCCCTGATTTCCGCATATTTAATTACTTGATAACCGTATGGGGGAATCTGCAAAGTATTGTGTTGGCAGGATTTGTAATTTTCGGCAGGGGAGTTTCGAAAGATCGTTCTGCACAATGTATGTTCAACGTCGAACTGCCATTGTTCCCTCATCACCTTGACCAACTATCAATTATCATCTGAACTGGCTCATTGTTTACTGTGACACCATGCATCATTGCACAATAGGGACTGCTGCTGTTTTCTCTGCATAATGGAACAAACTTCGAGGGTCAATAACTCCACATGGGAACATCGTATTGAAATGGGGTTTGGACCTGTGGATGTAGTTTTCTATCCTCTACAATAACACTTCTGTTGTATCTGATCGCACAGTTGTCCTTAGTGGAGTCGCAGGTAGCCCCAATGAGCCAGCTTACCTTGAAGGGTGGCCCAGTATCTTGTTCATGGCAGGGCCAAAGGCCTTCTCCAGGTTATGGTTGAGGTTAGGGGAGTTGATCTGCTCGTTGATGGCATTCAGCAGGGGTTGGAAGATCTGGTTGGATTTCGTGCTGCTGGATGTGGTGGTAGGAGTAGGATGGACCGCTTGCTGCACGGTAAAAGAACAAATCTAATCACTTGTCGCAGAATGATTAATGAAAGGAATAGCCTCCCTGTGTTTAGTCGTAGAGTGTCATTGCTCTTGAGAACAGGCTTGATGTGTTTTTCGGCAGTTGTGGAGAGTTCTTCGAGTTCTGTTGCTCTTCTTCTCGGGTTGTCATGGTTCCAGGGTCGTTTAAAGGGCTCAGTTCCCACTAACTAAACTAAACTTGTGGCTACTTACACATGACCTCCCCATACATATGATAAGACATACATCGCAACATTTGAAAAGTTCTCCTTTAAATGTCCCTGAAAATCAAAGGACTAACGAAAAAAGAGATCTCTCATACAACAGTCCCAGAACTTTACTTTAACACAATAGGTGTCTAGGATGAGATATGGGTTTTCAACAAATTTTGTTTCCTCTCCGTCGAGTCTCAATGCCCCGAAAAGCTAGAGGGATCACGCCACGTACTAGGAGGAGCAAAGGTCGACGGACCACAGAGTTCCTATGGACGAGTGCTCATCCAGGCTGGTATCGGCGCAGGTCAGAGGTTTCCACGTAAGAGGCGATATTGGTGAGGCAAAACACCAACAAGATACTAAATACACTGTTACTAAAATTTGGAAAACGGATCCCCTCTCTCTAATGATTAGGAGGGCCGTAAATGGGGTTGAGTGGTTCAAGCAGGGGGGGAGTAATCCATGACTTTAATTGTATATAGCGACAAGTCGCCTATAAGTTTTGTTCTACTTCAACTTTATCGTAACCGACACTGGTAAAAATAATTATACAAGAAGGGGAGTGAAGTTGGAACATACAAAATGACACACGGCTGCACAGATACACTGAGTCGAGGAACTAGTACTAGGGGAAACCCACCTGTGATGTCGATTTATATTATTAGGCAATGTATCACTCTCTAACCATGAACATAAAGGAGATGGCAAGTGGCTAGTACTAGGAATTTGTCATATTTCCTATCCCAAATGTTAGATGGTCTTGTCTTTAGGTGCACAACTGTCTGGAAGCCCTACCCACCCCCTCGCACCTGTTAGACTTGACCACTCAGGTGACAGTACCAGGGCAATCGCCAAAAAAAGTGTCTCACTGGTTGCGGGATCGATGGTTTTATGTATTATTACACAAACAACCAACTAGTTTATGCAGACCAGTGGTCATTCAAACGAACATCAACATATCCCATTATAACACAATAAACAAATTCCTACAACAATTCCTAAATTAACGGAACAATTAGTTTCTCTTAATACGAAGTCCCTTTATTGTTGTCTTCTTCATTCCCCCCATCACTCTTCTCTCCGTTTCCATAAATTCCCAAATTTGAAAAAAAAGTTATGCCTCAGTAACTCATTCTGTGTGGAAAAATCCAAATGAGATGTTCTAAATTCCCTTAGAAGCCCGGGCTACCTTGCCTTTATTTAAATCAAAACTTTCCTTCATGATTCAGGCCTTGTTTCCAAGCAGCCAAGAATGCCTTACAGCCCCCACCCTTCCCCTGAATGCACAGCAAAACACCCTCTACCACCAACACCAAACAACCTATCCCCACGAGGCAGTCAAAGATGTCCCAAAATATTATCTATAGGAAAACCTCCACATTGTATAATCTATTAATTGCCGATTTTGACATATAACTGACATTGTATAGCAACACAGTCACAGACCATTTCCTGGGCACGCGTACCCCAGGTAAAGAAGAGAGCGGGAACGAACCAGATAGCCAAGAGGCTAGTGATCCTTGACTGCCGTCATAAACCTTCACTTAAACTTTGTGAACCATAGTTACCTTGACTGACTCCAAGGAAATGTGGATTACACACTGATAATATCGTGGGAAATTATAGATCATTTCAGGCAAGGCATAGTGTCCGTCAACTTTGACCTCTCCTGAGCCAGGATGTACCGCTGACCTGACAAAACAATAGGGACCATGTTTCTCATTAAGAGAACCCACATACCAAGCATGGACCATGAATTATGTGTTAACTAAGATAAAATTGGTATGGTGTCTGAAAAATCTAAATTTTCACAATGGCCACCTGGTTGTTCCAGTTATGGCCAGCTATGGCCAATCATGTAAAACAGATAAATGCTTTCAACTAGACACAGGTAAAAGAGGATATATCACAACCCATACCCCAGCATGTTGCCTCGTTCTAGCATGTTGTTTGGTAGGATTATTGCAAATATGTTTGGAAATTTGAGGGAATATATGAACAAACACAGGGGGAGCGATGCCAAGGCCGCCTATAGACTGTACACAGTGAATGCTGCATTTTCGCAACGTTAACTGAATGACGACGGGAAAATGTATTCAATCAGAAATGATTGAGGTTATTCTTTGATTTTGTAGATTTTCATTTGGATCCCATCCCTGCGGGGGTTTGCGTACAAGATTTTCAAAAGTACATGTTTAACATTGACTTCTTATTATAGGGAATAATGCATTCCCCTCTCCCCCCCCCCCCCCATCTTCCCCGTGATTTTGTCACAAGGCAAATTTTGCAAATAGCTGATGTGCCTTATTGCACAACAGAATCGGCTATGAAATTCGATCTGGGGATCTCAGCTGTCATAATGTAATTAATGAAAATACCAGGAAGTCCAGTCATATTAAAGACCTGGCACTTTAAGTTATTCATTTGAACACTGAACAGCCACATCACGACCATACATACCGGGTGAGAGCTCTGATGGTTGAACAGCCCCCCAACTCACAGACCCAACATACTCGGTGAGAGCCTCGGATTGTTGAAAGCCAATAACAGACCCATACCATACTGGTGAGAGCTCTGATTGTTGACAGCCAATCACAGATCCATACAACTCGGTTGAGAGCTTTGCCAATTGTTGATCAGCCAATCAGCAGACCCATTAACATTACCTGGTGAGAGGTCTGATTGTTGAACAGACAAGCACAGACCATAAATACCCGGGTGAGAGATTCTGATTTGAATAGCCAATTCAACAGACCCATATCATACCTGGTGAGAGCTCTGTGTGGAACAGCCAATCACAGAACCAAGAAACATACCTGGTGAGAGCTCCGATTGTTTGAACAGCCAATCAACAGACCCATACATACCTGGTGAGAGCTCTGAGTGTTGAACAGCCAATCACAAGACCCCATACCATACCGGTGAGAGAGTACGAGTGTTGAAAGCCAAGCATAGACCCATTCATACCTGGTGAGAGGACTGATTGTTCAACTTGGAGGAGATGAGTAATCCTAGTAGTTGAGGTCGTTAGAGTAGTTACAGACTCAGTGAAGCTGGACTAGCTTGATCCTTCTGTTGGCCTTACTGAGGTTCACTGGCACAAAATGGATGATATACAAGAATGCACTCTCAATGAGAAATTGAAAACAGGAAAACAAATACCAGTTGGCTTTGTATGTCTCCAATTGTTACTGACTCTGCTACATGACTCTGTTATATACTGTCGGAATGATTTTCTGGGGATTGTGGCCTCATACCGGGTTTTTGCCATTATGGAGAGAGTGCGAATTATGGATCAGTGCACACAACTGCTATAATGTCAACTGTGCGGTAGCACTTATGCCGTCGTGGTACAAAATGGATGGCACAATGTGGAAAATAGTCTATTATAGTTTTTTGGCAATGCAGGTGCAGGGGCAATGTTTGACTTTGTTTCCCAATTTTCTGGCAGAGGCGCAGTCAACTGTAAAAACAACAATTAAGAACATCATTCGCCTCACATCAACACAAACCCAATTATGCCGATCTATAATGATAACGCTAAAGAAGCCATGTTATCGTGAATTGATCGTGTGGTGTGATCACTGTCAAATTCATCATTATATCGGAAAAATTATGTTACAGTGGGTGTGTTTTTCGTTTGTTGTGATCAGGATAATTTTTGCTGGAGACTCAAATGCAAAAGGGCAGTGATCGGTTATCAGCTGTTGGTTGTCAAGGGGGAATCATTTTGTTATACAGAACATACGTGCCAGCAGTGGGGGCCCTGGGGGGGCCTAACATAGTCAGTCTATGGGACTGATAGCTCTGTTAGATGATTGTTGTTGGTAATGGCGTCACCTGACTCGATAGCCAATCAGGTCCCTCTATTGGAGTTACGTCGAATAACGTAATTATCTAACAGTAACAATCGACTGAAACGCACCCAGTGTCACACAGACCAAGTAACAGCCATGGTGTGGAGGAAGGGGATAGAAGAGCTGGGTGTGCATGAATGGGGAAGGGGAGGGGGTGGATGCATGAATGGGGAGGGGGCGTGGCTTTACCTTGATCTTTCTGTTTCTTGAGCGACTCTATCAGGGCTGCCAACTGGGCCTTCTTCTCCCTCAGCTGGGCCTGTTTTCTGGCGATGACCCCACAGAGCCAGGGCCCCTCCCGGCATTCTGCCAGGGATCGGACGGACCCAACTGATGAAGGGTTTGCCTGAGAGATGAAAAGATGGAGGCCACATTCAGAGTCTATCATGACTGAAAACAGAATACGCTCTGAAGAGCAACACAAGGCTCCGCAGGTTCTCATGCATTCCTCCCGAAACACTGTGTATTAAAAAGGAAAAATTGTGGTTGATATTGAAATGAATTAGCAGGGTCTCTGTTCCATTTGTTCGGCAATGACTCCTGTTAAAGGACATCTGCAGGATGAATTATAAAACTGAATCCGAATGTGTTGTCAGTCTAAACCCTAAGTTTATACGACTTTCTGTTACAGAGTTACAGTCCTCGGAGTTTGTGCATGTGTATTGCACAATATCGAAAAGCAGCTAGGCAGCAATAATAAATATGTCATACTTAACCCTGCAAACAATCTTGTATTCTATTGCAAATCACACATTATTTTCACTTTGAGAAAAGCATTTATCCTAATGGGAAGAATTGCTTGTAGGGGGTGGATAGGTGGTGATGTTACTTTGGTGAGAGGAAGACAACGGAAGTTCTGCCAAATGCTAACTATTCACAAAATGAAACATGAAATACATGACCAAAGGTCCCGGATTGTCCATGTGTACATCAGTTTATTGTTTGCAAGTCTCCACGATATTACATCTGTTGTATCCAAGCATGCAGTTGCCATTTAGTGAATCAGTAGGTCTGAGGAAGCTGTAGGCAAACTAAAAATCAAACTGGGATAGGATCTGGATAGGATTTTGCACCTCAATAGGCTCTGGAATACATTTTGAATGACCTTGAGTAATTTCATACAACAAAAAATCATTGTATAAATGGTATTCACGGAGCAACCATTGTCCTGTGGCAATTCAATTTTTAGGCTAATTTGAACTTTTCAACATGCGATAAAAAGGGACAGCAAGTAATACAGCACAGGTAATAGGCTCCCGTTCCCCAATTAGTATATTGGGGGGTGGGTAGGAACATGGGCCACAATTAGCATATGGGTAGGTGGAAAATGGCCCAATTAGCTATGTAGGTGGAAAAATGGCACACTTAGCATATGGTTGGTAGGAAGCATGCGCACAATTATCTATGGCTAGTGGAACAATGGGCACAATTAGCATATAGTAGGTAGGAACAATGGCACAATTACATATAATAGGTAGGAACAATTGGCACAGGACACAATGAAGAGAAATGATAAGTCTGATCAAGCTCAAAACTAACAACCCTTGATCCATAGTCATAGATCCATCAACTAAACTAACCTGATCTTCAGTCTACAACCACCCTTAACTATGGTAGGGAGGGGGGGGTGGGGTGAACACTACCTGGTTTTTCAATGATGTTGAAGGTGAGGTGGCTGTCTCATACCAGGCGAGGGCATCGACTGGGGCTGCTGGGGTGAAGGGGAGTGCTGTATGTAGGTCACAGGAGCAAGCACTTGCTGACCACGGAGAAGAGGAAGATATCACATCAGTCTTGAAATTTACAGAATGGTTAAGTTTTGCTAAATCTGTGAGTCTACAGTTACCTACCTGAACTCCACAATTGCACCATAGTTTACCACAATCTAGCACCGTCGCCTGAACAGAATACACCATCACTCCTAATTTTCCATTCTATTTTACTA
Source organism: Sclerodactyla briareus (assembly GCA_026419785.1). Lineage (NCBI taxonomy): Eukaryota > Metazoa > Echinodermata > Holothuroidea > Dendrochirotida > Sclerodactylidae > Sclerodactyla > Sclerodactyla briareus. The sequence continues at coordinate 25,032 of JAODTK010000400.1, forward strand.
ACATACAATTTACCCCCTGGGATTGGAGCTTCAATTTCTTTCTCGTTTTGCATGATCTTTGAAAAGACCTTGGAGAGACCCGTGGAACTCTTTTGGTATTTGTGAACTTACGAGTAGCAAACCACCTGGAGGTTGAACATATCTTTACTCACCCTTTGCAAAACATATTCTGATCTGCACAGTATCAGGAAGGAAAGATATTAGTGAAAATGTTTCATACATCCATTTTGTAACGTAAGTTTCGGAAAACTTTTTTTTTTACCTGTGGTTGGCCTCATATCATTGAAAACCATGCTGTAGGTGGTCAATCCATGATTACCAGCACTTCAGGACACACCTGTTATAATAGTGTCACAAGATGTAGGGTAGCAATGTAATACCAGATCCTACATGTATCAAGAACAGAACAGTGCATATCTCTTGTATTATGGGCAATGCTTAGCCTCTACGTTTTGAAATGGTGGCATTTCTTCCCAGAAATTCAGAAAGCCAAAAGGCTTAGTGATTCCTTGACTCTTCCAGACAACCTATAGTAGACTAAGAACAAATGGGAGATTGTACAGCTCATTGGGGAACCCAACGTCTGACATACTCTTGTCAGAGAGCTACCCTAATTTCAAGGACTTCAGACTTTGACCTCTGGTGACCCTAGATGACCTCTACCTGACACAGTGTTCCTGTGCTCCCCTAAAAGGCTACACACCATCTTTGAACCCGATCGGAACCAACCATTCTGGACCTATATCGTGTCACAAGGTTTTCAGACTTCGACCTCTGGGACCGGGGGTCAGATGTAACCTCTGACCTGCCCCCAAACAATAGGTTATGTACTCATCATGGGGAACACACTACCAAGTGTGAGTTTTCTCTATCCAGGTGGGGTCGAGTAATCGTTTTCACAAGCAAAATTGGCCCAATTATTGACTTTTCACAATTTCCCTATTTTTGAACAAAATTGACCCCCGACCTATCCCCAAAACAATAGGGTTCCTGTACTCCCCATAAGGAAAGCTACACACTCAAATTTGGCCCCGCTCAGAACCAAAAAAAACCCATTCTGGAACTTATCATGTTCACAAGGTTTGTTTGGACTTGACCTCTGGTGACCTCAGATGACTCTGACCTGACCTCAAAACAATGGGGTTCATGTACTCATCATGGGGAACACACATACCAAGTAGGAGCTTCATCCATCAGGGTCGATTATCGTGTTCACAAGCCAAAATGCCAAATTATTGATTCCATGAATTAACCCCCCTTCGGTAAGGGGGGCTACTTACGGGGGCAACTAACTTTCTGGCTTACTACAAATTGCATTTTAAGCCAAACGGCCGCTCAGACACCCTATACCACTAAAAAGAGTTAAGCACAGCGCTGGTACGGAAGCAGCCGTAACTTACTTGGTGCGGCAACCGACGCTGTACTAGCATTCCAACTAGCACACCCGAGGTCGCCCTGCTTTAGTGGGGAGGAAACGGGCGTGGTCCGAATGTAAGTTGCCCCTCTTAGTAGTCCCCCTCAACGAAGGGGGGTAACTTACTTCAGAGCACTTACCTTCTGGACTACAAATTGTCAGACCTCCCACCGCAAGGAGGTGGGTAGCCGGGGAGCGAATTAATCCAACTAGATTAGACCACTCACCGTAAGAAAGACGTCTGAGTACCACCTCCGTAGTCAAACCAGACTCCCGACTCCAGCAGGCATCATCCGTCACAAGGGCGGATTGTCCCCGATCCACCACACGCCCTACACAACACGCTCACAAGCGAGGGGGGCGCGCGTGGGGAATGGGAGGGGCGCAAAAGCCACGCTTACCCAATAGGGCCAGTGGCCCCCCCCGGCGCAAGGGGTCCCCCTGCCAGACGTCGTAACCCGAGACGGCGACCACAAAAAAAGACGAGCCGCGACCCCCGTGCGGGAGTAAGCGGTGGCCATCAAGTATCACTCCGCAGGGGTTCCGAAGGCCTGAAGCGTAAAGGTATTCTGAGATTTCATCCTTCCATCCCGCAGCCTGAGAATCTCCTAGGTACCCCTTTATAGAGCTGGAGAGGAGGAAATTCGACCCCCCTCACATCGTGAGCTTCGGCGGTCGAGACGGACTATCCCCCGGGTCCGCCGCCCGACAGGATCGCGCGTGACGATCCAGCGAGCATCGTATCCTTGGAGGCGCATGTATGAGGTCGCTGCGGTAAAAAACATCGACGTGAACAACCACGGAGGGGACGGGTCCGATCCAGGTAAACCCGAAGGGCCCGAACCGTACACCCACCCTCACCCTCCACTCCTGAGAACTCCCCCAATGCCACGATGAAATCGCAGCCGGAGAAAATTGACCAGCCGTGTTTTAGTGAGAACGTCGGATCCGGAACCAGGCGGACCCCGTTAGGCCCAAACGCATATGCCCCGGGAGGGTAGACAAAGCATTGCAAGGCACTACGGGCGAGCGATGCCTGCAGCAAGAGGACGCTGTCTAACTGACACTGGGCAAGACATCCGCTATCGTTCTAAGGCAGGCTCCGTCTTTGTATCAGCAGGACGTCCCCCATGTCCCAGGGCGGAACTAGAGTGCGAACTCTAGCCCGATCCAAGAACATGTTACGAAGGGGAGGTCAAGTGGCTTTCGAAGAAACACCGTTGAGCCATCCCCGAATCCGCTATGTATAGACCGCAACAGGGAGTGGAGTAAACCCCGGCTCTGTTCACTTGCCGCCTAAAGGAACACGTAGAGGAAGGAAACTCGGCACCTCCCGAAGGGCCATGGACGGAGAAACATAGCCGATCAGCACACCACCCTCGGTGCAATCCTAGTCGCGAATCATACAGCGTAGGGTGGGGGGAATCTCTCCAACCCGGGCCGACCCAGGCAGCCTCCTCCGAAAGGCCCGACGCCTGGAGGGAATCCCTGCCACGGGCCACGCAATAGGGCGAGAGCCTCTGGATGCGAGGGCGCGTTCCCAGACCGGAAAGCACCAGGAGGTCCGGGGAAGAGACAGGGTAGAATTCGGGGCGCCCCCGCCGGCAATGCCAGAAGTGGCCGGAACCATGCGGGGGTGGCCCAAAATGCGCATCAGGAGGACCCAAACAGGGTCCCTGCCACCCGCGACCACCCTGTCGACTAGAACTGAACGGCGGGGAAAGGCGTAAGCGTGAAAAAGGCCCAATCCTGGGCCAGAGCATCGACCGCCCAGGCGCCCCTCGAAGGGGACTTGTGTGCAGAAGAGAGGGTAGTTTGCGTTAGAGGCGAGCGAACAGGTCACCTCCGGTACGGACAAAACGACTTCGAACAACGCGTGACACAAACTCTGACGGGAAGAGACCACTCCGTTCGGAGCCTGAGTTGATGCGCGAGAGAGCGGTCCGCGATGGAGTTCCTCGGGAAAGGAAGGTGGAACCGCATTGGAAGGCGCACTCCTCGTGTAGCGCGCGGCACCCACTGGAAACAGGTACCAGGTCACGGACCAGAGCCTCCGGGAACGAGTCCCGCCATGCCTGTTTATTATGATCACCGCCGTGGGTACTGGTCGCAAAGGATCAGTACGAGGGCGGCCCGCCACTCTCGGATGCAGTAATTTCAAAGCAGGACAAAACCCGCCAGCAACTCGAGGGAACGTTATGGGGTCCCCCATAACTCTGATTCCCACACGTGAGCCAACGCGAAAAATGCGAGAGCAGTGAGCCCCCAGCCCTCCAGCGAGGTGTCCGACGAGGCAAAAAGTTGGAAGGGAAGGCGGGAACCGTACCCCTGCATGACGTTGTCCCGTTCAAGCACCACTCTGTTATTCGGGTCAGGTGAGGCTGCCACGGCACTGGCGACGACAGATCCCGAGACGACGGGAGAAAAAAACGCAAGAGTTGGATCCTGGAGGGGGCGGCATGTACATGACAGAATAGGGAACCAGTACAATAGGCTCGGCATGAAGCCGAGGAGCACCAGCAAGCCCGCGCAGGGAGAGTTCTGCCTTGAAGCAGCCGGACACCCGGCTTGCGGGCCCATATCCCCAGGGTGGGGGTGGCCACCCGTCCGCTAAATCGATCTGCGCACAGATAAATGATCTGGGGGATGGTTGCAGGTAGACTTGGCAAGTTGACAAAAGCCATCCCAGGATCGTGCAAGCCCCAGAACCGTTGAGGGTGCTCTTCTGAACCTCGCCGCTGAGTCCCCCACAATAAGCCAGTCGTCCAGATAAGTGAGATCTGGACCCCCTGACGACGCAGGCCACCATGGCCCTCGTGACCGTGTAAACACACGGGGGCCGTCGACAACCCAAACGAGAGACTGGTGAAATCGGTAGGAGGAAGCGCGGTAGCGGAAGCATAGGAGAAGAAGGAATCCTCCCGCATGACGGGAATGCCAGTATATGCATCCACTAGGTCCACCGACGTTGCCAGAGACCTCTCCGCAGGGTTGGAAAATCACGCTAGTGTTTCCATGCGGAGTGGGGTGGGCGGACGAACGGTTGAGAGGACGCAGGTTTCAATATGAAACGGCGCCAGAAACCGTCCCTCTTGGGGTCAGAAAGAAGGACGCCACAAACCGGGGCAATTCCTGTGGGAGGGAGAGGAGTAATGGACCATCTTGGCCAAGGAGGTTCGATCCCCTCTCCAACGCAGACGCCTGGGAGCGTCCCGTTGGGACCGCCATAGCCCAAAATCGCCCGGGCGTGGGGGAGGCGCCGTAAACTACAGGCGATACCCCTGGGAGAGCGCGGCCAGGACCACCGTCCTGATGGTGTGACAGTGGCCACCCCCCGCAAAGTCCGGGGACGACCCCAACAGGTGGGTCCGCTGGGGGGTTCTGGGACAGGGGGCCGGTAGTCACTTACCACCGGGCTGGCTGGAGGCACGCCTCCTCGACACAGCGGGAGAATGACGTGCCCACCCTGGGCTTGCGGGACGCTTGACCCCCCACAGGGTTCCCCTTCTGCTTACGGGGGTGGGGGCACCCCCGCCCTCCGGGAGGGCCAAGACGCGCTGAGCGCTCCCCCGGAGCGCGGCGGCTCGGACTAGAAGACGTCCTTACGGGCAGAAGTCCGCCATCTTCCAGTACATCTCACCCGGGAAGCGTCCTGTTCCAGGACATGGGGAAAACAGCCTCCGAGGAGGTTGGGCCCAAAATAGTGGCGCTCTGGAGTTCGCCCCGGGCGAGCGGAGAGAGGTTCAGGTCCGGTAGGAACACATCTCCGCCGCAATGCCGTTGCCTCGAACGGCAATGCGGGCAAAAACTGATCGCAGGCCAGTCTAGTAACCGCCGACTGGACTCTCGCCATCACCTCCCGCAGGGGGGTCTGTCTGCCGACGGCCGCCACCTGGGCGAACCACTTCACTAAGAAAGCTGGAGAGCCGAACCTTGATACCGACTCTCGCTGCACGGTAAAAAAACGGAGATCGGCGTCTCGGTCCACCTGGGGCTGCTCCTGCCAACGGAAAGAAGTCCTTCCCCTCCTGGCCGGGAGAACCGACACCCTCCCCGAAAGGACCACCTGTCCCACGCCTGCTGGCGGCAGGGGAGGGGAAGTGGAGATGCATCGTACTGCGCCTGGGGAACTCGAATGGGCAGTCCTCCCGCTGTGGGACGCTCGCCGGGGACGTCCCGGCCTAGCCTGGAAAAATCTGGAACACTTCCAGCGGCATAGGGGGTAGGCAAGCGTAGGCGGATCCCGGTGCTGGTCCCAACGCGCCCAGCCTGTCGGATCCTCCTGCGCGGCCTCCTGGGTCCTGGGGGGGGGGGGGGGGGGGGGGGGACAGTCCAGGGAAAAAGCCCCGATCCATTCGTCACCGCCGCGCGTAGTCCTGCCTCAATGAGGCCCGTGATGGGTGGCTCTTCCGTCGACTGAAGGGACTCTGGCCCGACGGGCCCCCCCCCCTCAACAGAGGGGGCAGGAGAGTCAGCCTGTGAAGCCGGAGCGGTCCGACCCTGTCCACGGTCGGATGCGTGAACGTCGATCTCTGGTTCGAGGACCGTCGGGGGAATATCGACGTCTGTCTCCCTCGACGGCTCCGTCCCTGAACAACAGGCGGAGATGTACGGGGAGGAACAACCAGACACTGAAAACCATCTCGGCTCGCGGAGTCCGGTGTTCGAGGAGGGTGGAGGGTGTACCATCGACCCCCGGTTCCCGTGCGTGATATGCCCGTCAACTCCGGCGTGGACAGCCCTTGACCAACACCCTCCGCCGTCAGAGACTGAAAAGCTTCCAACGTGGAAGCTAATTCCCCGCCTGAAGCATCGCGCTTCTTCTTAGGCTTAACTGGAACTTACGAGGAGGGGGTTGCTCCTCTTCCTCATCCGAGGACTACTGCAGGGGGGGACCCCGTTTTCCCCGTCACACGGCGGGCCCTTGCAGTCTGGGGCGGGATCGGAGGGCCAACAAACTGGTCCGACCCGTCCCGAGGTCCCTGACTGAGTTCCCAGCTCGCCAGGAGGGGGGTGGCGCATCCCCGAAGAGAGCCCCCAAGCGGTAGAACCCCTCGCGGGTTTGTTTGGACTGCAAGCCCGAGGGGCAGCGCCCGCTAAAAACCCTGGCTGCGCACCATGAACTATGCCGCCTACGGGACGACCGACGTGAGATCCCCACATGGCGGACCCAACAAGGGAGCCAGCAGTGGAGGGAGAAGGAAAAGACAGTACGCAAGATCCCGACGCGCCGTATAATGGGGGGACCAGATGGCATCCCCACCAAGCGTGAATTTTGATCGCACGCAAGTGTCGACGCCGCAGTAAAAAACGGGAGGACCTCTGATGCTTGCGGGAGTGCGCTGGCTCGAGACATTGTACTAAGCTCTTCGTCTTACAGATCTTTAACCAATGCAAGGCATTCATACTCACGATAAAATGATGGGCATGGATAGGTGCGATCTCTGTCATGAGATGTTTTTTTGAGCGAGTAACTGAGGTCATTATATCCCCCAGCCTTGGGTCATGGATACCCTTTCCATTTAAAATGAGATTGACAGTCCCGCTTTCCCCGCATTTGATAAATCAAAAAAAGTGTGGCCGTGATGACCTTGACAAAGGACCTCCACTTGATCAGGAACAAATGTAGTTACATCCACCAAGTTTCGTTCGAATCCGACAACAAGTTTGAGGAAAATCGCATAAATCAGGCAAACTTGACCTTGAAAGGACAATTTTCGGGCACCCATGTTGACACCACCACAGTTTCGTTTCAGTCTGACGAAGTTTGAGGAACCGCATTAAATTATAAAAATTTGACCTCCGATGACCTTGAAATGACTCCATGTTTTTCGGGACGAATGGTACCCCTACCCATCAAGATTCGTCTACATCGACCAAATTAATTCATAATTTGCATGAAACCTCCAAAATAGAGGGCAGCCGACATGCAGATGCCCACTTCGAACTCTCGAGATTTCTGGGGGTGGCCATGTGCAACAAGTTTCGTGTCAATCGGTTTATCCATATTCTTGGCGGTTCTGGGTAGGAGAACATTTTGCATCTATAAATGACCTTCGAAAAGATAGTGTTAACGCACATCGAACACCCACTCCGTTTCAGAAAAGAAATTGTGTTGCTTGTCATAGTCCCTAGAATGTTTTGGTTGAAAAGAGATTTTATTCTGCTGTACACAAAGTGGCTGATGTGAATTGGTCATGGCGATGATTTGGCCGCAAGCAAAATGAGGCCCCAAAATGTTGTGATGAAACAAGCTGTAGGCTGCCGAAAGGCTGACACCCCGCTTACACATGCCCTCCGAAAAAACTATTGGGTATTTATGCATCATGAACCAATGTAAACTGGGTAAAATAAGTTAAGAACAGTAAAATAAACACAAACACCATCACTAAGCTGTCCTCAACACGGAAAAGAAAAAAAAAAAACGGAAAACTGCGCACACGACAGGGAATCGGACCGGGGACAGGCGAGATCCTGAAAACATTAGTGTTAACCACTACACCAGCTTGCGATCAACGTGATGTTGATTGGAAATGTGAAATATGTATCGAACGTATCGATGGAATTATCGAGATGCATAGATGTTCGAGGACGTGGATTTTGTTACTACAAAACGCGTGAGGGTATATTTCGGAGAAATTGTTGAAACGTGATTGTAGACAATTCTAAGGACAGTGGCATTTCAATGACATCAGTGGAAAAAGGAATGAGAATCCGTTCGTGACCCTATACTTTGGCTGTTGTGTTTTGTTTGTTTACCCTGTGCCGTGAGACGGCAGGCAAAGGCACGTAAAATTCTATAATTTTATTATAAAAAATGAGCCCTATTTGTTTTGACCAGTTCATTGAATGAAAGGGAGCAGAATATCAGGATTACGTCCCGTATCGTTTCTTAACACAGTCAAAACATCTAGGAGAAACACAAATTTTACGGAAAGCCACTGTTCGCATTTGGCCCTGGGCAATGGCTGTGGTGTGGAAGCGAGCTCGTCTCTGCAATTGCTCTCAATTGACGTCTAAGCGAATCAGCTTCCTTCTGTTTTTCGGACTGATCAACGCTCTATTGGTGTTTTATTTAATGGGACCACCTCTAATTCTAATTGCGGCGAAACACATCATAAATGATTAAGTCATTTCGATTCGTTGCCAATGGAAATGCTAATCCTAAAATAAAGTTATCCTTTTATAAATCGTGTTTTACTTGTTAAGAAGCACAGAGACAACTGTTGAAGCCGAGTTGTTCTATATTAACGTCTTTCCTCTCCGACATGACAATGGTCAAATCTCGATTGAAGCTGTTCGGAACTGTCCGTCGCTCCAATTCTGAGATATCCTGACTATACACTTACAAAATATTACGCACACTACATGCGCATGCGCTGTCATCGAATGCGATGACTTTTTTTTGGCATACACTTCACCAGAGAACGGTATATTATAACATAACATTACATTGACTAATTTTATTGAGGGGGGGGGGCGACTGGTCAAGGCTCCAGAATGTTAACCTCGCACCAAAACGACTACAATACAAGCGATTTCATCGCTACGTAAAAGCAAACGAACCAGAGTTAGTAATCAGGTAATGTACTCACACTAAGTACTCTACATAGACAATGTACTCGTAATAGTTCAAAGGACCCGGAACGCGCACCGCACCTAGGATTCCAACATGACCCCCCTGCGACCCTACTCTTAAAGTCAAAGTAGCAACTTTGGACCCCCTAGGGTTTACTGTTTACGAGATATAGGGCAAACGTGAAAATTGCAACGAACTGTAAAGGCCTCACCCCCCCCTTACCGAGGGAGGGTGGGGAGGGAAAGCATGACCTGTCCAAAGGGCCCCTTAGGGGAACCAAAACACCCAAACTCCCCATGGGTCTATGGCCCCCCCCAGCACCAGTGAGGGAAAAGCCCCGACGGGCGAAATAAAGAAATGGCCGCTCGAGAAGACGGCTCTCTGAAAGGGAACAAAAATATGTCAGTCATGACAGAAAAGAAAAAGTTTGCCCCTACCCCAGCTATAGCCCCGCATAAGCTGCACATATGCGTGACATAGGAATAAGAATAGACTATAGACCACAACAAATGGCACCCCAAGGATCGTAGCGAATGCTAAAAGGAACCAATGAGGGAGCCTATCGATATGCAAATTAGGCAACTGTTGCCTGAGAGCCCAGCCTTTGAGTGGCCGTGAGGCCTAGACAACCGACACAGTGTGTAAAACACACACAAAGTCAACGGAGACGGAACCCAACCCATAGCCACAGTGGGTAAAGTCCCAGTGCAAATCAAGCGATAGGCGAAGGGGGGGAAAAACCGCTACGAACTAGTGAGGAAAAACACCCCTCCTGAGCCCAAGAGTGGCGGACAGAGCCCAGAACGGGCTTCAACGAACCTGTAACAAATAGCGGGAAGGAATACTAACCTAGCCCTTGCGGGGAGGGTGGGAGAAAACCCCAGCCCCCACGGAAGAACGGACGTCCCAAAACGAATGCCCAATACAACGAAACCGGGACACACACAAGACCGCACTGGCCCCCTAACGAAAGTTACGATCCCAAGAATGGTCAGAATGAGTGAGTGTAAGTACATAAAATACACCCACAAACCCCAAAAAAGAATTATATCACCTGATATTGGTTGGAATATGGCCGAAAGTGGCGTGAGAAGCGTAAAAACCTCACGGGGATTGGCAGGAGCAGTAGTCCCCTGGTGTGTTAGTGTGCAACACCACCGAAAAAGAATGATAGTACAGCGTCGGTGCCGCACCAAGCTATTACGAAGCTGCGTGTCGGTACGCGCTGTGCTTACTCTTTTTTAGTGGTATAGTTGGTGTTAAGCAGTCCGTTTGTCCGCCATGCAATTTGTAGTAAGTCCAGAAGGCAAGTGCCCTGAAGTAAGTTTCGTATTTTTGCCAAAATTCACAGCCCGACCTATACACAACATAGGTTCCATGTACTCCCCCTAAGAAAGCTACACACCAAATTTGGCCACCGATCAGACCAAGCATTCGGACTTATCGTGTTCACAATGTTTTTTGAACTTTGACCTCTGGTGACCTCAAGATGCTCTCTGACCCCTGACCCCAGAACAACGGGGATCCTGTACGCATCATGGGAACCATACCAGTATTAGCTTCCTCCTCCCAGGTCTGGTCGAGTATCGTCGTCCAAGCCAAATTGGCCAATTATTGACTTCTCATAAATTTCCATATTTTTGAACCAAAATTCACCCCGGACCTATACCACAACAATGGGGTTCCTGTACTCCCCATAGGAGAAGCTACACACCAAATTTGCCCCCTCAGAACCCCAACCATTCTGTACTTATCATGTTTCCAAGGTTTTTGGACTTTGACTTTCTGGTGGACCTCAGACCTGACCCCAAAACAATGGGGTTCATGTACCAATCAGGGGAAACACACATACAAGTGAGCTTCATCCATCCACGTGTCGTCGAGTTATGGGTTCACATTCAGCCAGTGTCACACACATACATACACACATACAACACACTATCAGATTGCATAGATTCCTCTTACTTCATCAGGGGGGGATAAAAAACTGCAGCACCAACGCAAGTGAGTGGGTTATTAGCCCCAAAAACCCCCCCCCCCCCCCACCTTCCTCTCATCCCTACTCTCACACGTGGCTGTGCCTCTCGTATCTAATCACCAATATTCACTCAAGATGTACGACTGTTAATTCCCCCCCCCCCCCCCGTTAGACGCCTTCTCATAGGAACAAACGACATTCATTCTCAGAACCCTGTGAACTCCGTAAACCTGTTCATGCTTGTGAGGTAATATCAGGCTGAATGATTGGCCTACCCTTCGCTGGTGACATCTGTTGAGAGTACGCAGGAGACGGGACCATTCCAGGCTGTTGGGGCAAGAAACGGAACAAAATAAATCGAAAAATAAGTCGCTTATCACATTTCCTGCAAACTGCTGGTTTGCACCTCTGTCGAGGTACTTTCATGGCTGGTTTCCAATTTTAACTAGGGCACCAGGCACAAATATTGGGGGGTGGGAGGGAGTCCCATGACGCTGTAGACCTCTCAACAATCTGTTGGCTCCACCTTTCCAAGTGTGGAAGCACTAGATCGTTTTTCCACTGCTCTATCGCTCATCGCAAAGACTGTAGTCACAAGCAGTCATGCAGTCCCTTTCCTAAAGAACGACTCAAACATGGGTGAATTCTGAATTTAGATGACACGCCAACACAACTGCTCTATACAGTAAAAGTCTCCAAGCAACGTTCCTTTCAGTCCTACTTCACTGTAAAGAGGCCTGGCTCTATCAATAGTAGTGGATGTAAGAATACATGCTATACCTGTGGAAGCACCAGTGTCCTATGCACATTATGGGAGGGAGGGTGAACCAGGCACATCAAATGGTTTTCAAGATTTACGCGTCTTCCCTCTATTCAGAATTGCATGTTACTTCTGTCTCAGCATACACATTACACATACGGTATGTGGTGCTCCAAGTTTCATTGAACATGGAGCGCACAGTGTAGCATTCAGCTATGAATGACCTCTCCCATGCATGCTGCATGCATCAGGAGAGATATAGAGCATAACAAACAGGCAGGTTGGAGCATATCGCCCACACCACTTAGTCTGTGGAGCATCTTCTCAACCGTTCATTCATCTTTGATAAGACGGAGGGTGGGGAAGGGGGGTGGGGGGTGCAGGTTAGGATTCTAAGAAAAGAATTAGAGTTGCAACTGTGACATAGTGAAAGTTGAAACGGAACTTGAAGCTTGCACCACTTCTAACCAGAGACTACTTGAGGATGTGGAGAAAGGATCACTGTGTTCTGACCCTGTTGGCCCGAGCTGTCAACCACAGCTGACCCTCGATTTTCAGGAGATCATAAAAAGATCATAACGAATAACAATTTCTGAGCTGATAACATGCTGAAATGGAATGTTGGGCGTAAGAATGGTAGAATGGTTAGAGTGGTATCAGCGACACTTCACAACCAAAATATTCCGGGTATCGAATTCAAGCAGTCACAGGGTGTTTTCCTAGGTGCTGTATTTGCGTTGCGATGGACTCCTCATCCACGATCGGATCGGCCAGGGTATTAGATGAGCTGAGTTTTGGCTTCCTGAACCCATAGAATAAAATCAAATAAAATCAGATGCTTCCAATGAAGTATGTAGAGATAATCCAAGCTCCTCTTGGGTCTATGCACCCTTCCACGAACGATAGGAACATGCAGGGCATGTGAACCCAGAGATGCAAAATTATGGGAAACGAGGCCTCCAATTGTCCAGAACAAGATTATGAACATGTGGAGATGAGAGTATACGTGCTACAACAAACCTGTAGCGTCACATTGGGAGGGTATCCCACGCAGTGGAGCAGAAACTGGTGCGTGGACACGAGAAGGGAGAATTATGCGGGTTGGACAAAAAAACAAAACCCCAAAATTCAAAATGCATAGAACCCGTTCCAATTCAATAGGACTGTATGGCTTGGTACCCCACTTCAATCATTATTGTGGAACCATGACTAGGAGATTTTATCAGCCATGAAGAATTTGTGGGCTGATTTGTGTGACAAATGTTAACGCATGGAAGCAGGGGAATAAAAATAAATATCTTGCATTATTCATGCTATATTATTCTTAATCATATTAACTTGCCCAATATAGTAGTTCACATGCACTTTTGGCATCCATGAAACAATATTGCTATATAAACCAATTGTGGCAAGCAGATAACTAACCGGTAGTTCTACCTTGAGCCTCAAATTTGTGAACACCCCATAAGGACAAATCGTCAATGGTAACACTGGCTAAGTATCATCATAATTAACACAATTTGTAGGAGATACATACTTTGGACATGGAAACTCTGACAATAAGCCATTACAATTGTATCATCTGTGCTGTGAAACAATGCAATGAGTGGGGGGGGGGAGGAAATCGGGTCGATTTTGGGGGGAAGGGGGGTGGTAATCAGGGGTCGATCATGGTTTTATCCAAATAATGATGAACCCCGGGGGGGGGGGGAATTCGAGCCATGCACAACAATACACCCGCAAGGATATTTTTGCTGAAATAGTTACCCTTGCGGACATTGTATGAATTCTGACAGTTGAAAAGAGTAGCGATGACAAGAATATGCGCATTGGAATCCTCCCTGGGACCTACAAAAAATAGCAATTAGCATCACACACGTCGCCAGTATCTTTGTGTATGATCATGAATGAAGTAGAAGAAGAAGACACGCAAAGAAGCGCAATCCAAGTGATGTGCGATGGCCTTCATACCCATACACACTTAATGTGTCATCGCCTCATCGAGCACGTCCGTGAATGAATAGTGTACACGTACAGGGATGCATACATTTGGGCATATTCTGCACAGTATCCAGTATAATTAGGCCGGTGGTTGCATTCAAAGTTCTAACAATCAAATCGCTCACTATCGATCCTGCATGCATAGCATCAGCAATCACGCAACCTTTTAGATCATTCATTTTTTTGTACGGTGTCCGATCGGATGAATCTGATAGTGTGAACTGCTGTCCACCAGCGCCAGGCACACAGACATGTAGGTGTTAGCTGAAAACCTCTGCTACTTTGTTTACTGTTTATAACTGAATCTATTCTCACCAACACAGAAAATAATGAACAAAACATGACAGAGAAAATCAAGCCTGCACATTATTCGAATAAACTGGAGATAACGCATTACAATGATGTTCTAATAGCTGAAAAAGAACTTCCGTTCCAACTCCCCATATTTACGTTGATTTTCGTTTCAGAAGTTTGAACTGTGGTGGAATAATTACGTTATTTCCACACATGGCGGCTCCCACCCACGACACTCCCAATACACCATTCATTCCGCCATGAGCAGCTATGCAATGCACCTATGTAAGTCTAGCTGTACGTATGCTCACAAAGCCCCGTCGCCCACCCCACAGTCTACACACAATACCGAGTCAACGAACGCTCCAACAATTCATCGTTAATCACAGAGTCAATGCAACAACCGCATTGGAATTAAGTGTGTTTGTGATGAAGGTGTCACTAGGTGTGTATGAAGCCAATGAGAGGTGCCCAAATTGTGACTAGCTGCTGCAAATTCCACATCAAAGGCAAACAGCTAAGTACAGTCAGGGTTCCCTGGTTGGCTTCAAACCCTGAAAAACCATGGTGCTATTATCATTAACTGGAGAAGGCGCAATAGCAGGGGAAGAATTGTCCCCCATGCAAAGACCAAGTAATTGCATCTGTATGTGTAATACTGTATCAGCAACATACATTTTGTGTTACTCTTTTGATTGCAGAAGAGCTGCAGAGACAAATTCTAGGTGATTAACCTGATGTGGGAAGTGCCAGTAAGTATGCATTTAGTTTCAACCCAAAGAGCCTTCCAGCAGGGCTTGGGCAACATTTTTACTCAGGCTATAGCCTATAGGTAGGGCGGAATGATGCAAAAAGGTCGTTCGTCGAGTTGTACATGACCGCACGTTTATAGACATAGCAAAATTACAAAAACATGGCATGCTGCATAGTATCGTTCATTCGCCAGATCCACCATTGGCAGTGTCAATTAAGTATAGCAGTGATATCGCTGGATTGCCGGGGCTAGTGTAAAACTAACCTGATGCTGTGGCAGTGTGGGCTGCCCGAGAACACAGGGGGTGCTGGTGGTTGCCATTGATAGGGGGGTGCCTGGGGGCAACTCTGCAGGGGGCAAAACAAAATAAGTAATTTATGTCACAATTCTCAGCTAGACTCATCTCAGACAGATGATATTGCTTACGTATAATACTTATAATCTAGTGTTTATTGTACTGGAGAGGGCATTCCTTCATCCAGTTGGTGAGGTTTGTTGGCATCGATAGAGCATGTTGGATTGCACAGTTTCTCAGTGGATCTGAATAGTACATGGCTGGTTGAGGAAACATTGTCATCTGAATGGTATAACTTACAACCCCACTTGCCTGATTTTATGCGCAAGAACCATTCGGCGGCTGTTCCAACTGATCAAAGCTTAGTTTAGTATGTGTCAGTCATAGTGGCAATCTGGGGGTCATCCTGTTGGGTGGCAGGGGCTATTTTTTTTCTCCCCTGGCAGTAAGATTTATTGCTCTGTGAGAGTGACAATTTTACGCATTTTCCCTCCAGATTTTACAGTGATACTGGTAACCATGTTGTGACGCAAGTCGAGGGATCTGTCTATCCTGTTGTTCCCAATGCTACATTTCCTGATCTTTCATTTCCAGAATGCTGGACCCCCCTTTCCGGAGGAGCCTGCCAGAGGGAGAAGTGGGGGTGAGGAGAGTTCTCCTGACCCCGACAAATATGCTTCTGGGTCTGTCTTATGAAACATGCAAGTCTGGGAAACATGGTCATTTCTCACCGTCGTATAGGCTTGTCACAGTTTTTTTTTTGTCGGCCACTGATGTCTATGCACAGTGTGGTTGAAGCAATGTCTTGCCGGGAGCCAAGGTTTCTAGGAACTCACCACAAAGTTGGCTTGACGTATGATCTGTGCTTGGTTTGGGTTGAAGTTAGCGATGTTGTTGCATGGTAGCCTGGCTCATCTGTATATTGTGCTGCTGCTGTTGCTGCTGTTGGTTGCTGCTGCGCTGGAGTGCTGCTGAGTTGCTGGAGTGTTCTGTCTAATCAGATTCAAGGGGGCTGATCTGAAGAGAGAGAGCGATAATGTCAGAATTTTTGGGTGACACATGGGAAATTTCTGATCATCATATTGCATATTAGGTACTGGTATGAAAAATATTCTAGCATATTCATACATGCAAATAGACGAATCGCATGAGATATAATAGTTATAATTGTTTCCATAGAAGGTGGTATGAACAGTGAATATACGAGTTGGTTCCCGACCTGTCCAACTCGCCTGTTTTGGGATTAGTGGCGGTTTCGGTTAAAGTACTCAGTTGGTTCCAACCTCCTGATTTCAGTCGTCGAGAGAGCAATTTGCCAGTAAGCAATAATAACAGCAGAATCTAAAGAATTAATTGAGGCTGCTACAGTTTGCAGGCCCCTGAGCGCTTTAAATCTAAACAGCACAAACCAGAGTGACAGTCCCACCCATTTCAAATTCAATGGGGGACTGAATGGTGACCATATCTAACGAGTGTTGCGAATTTGCATAAATTATGCAATTAGACACAGTATTTGACTGCAGTGACCACTCTCCCCTCTAGTATCGGATAGAGTAGACCATATCCACAGTTTCATTAATTTTAGGCAAACATACCAAATCTGCATGAACTATGAAAATTGACACATTAAAGACACGGCAAGGAAAACCTAACACTCACATTTTAAATTACCCAGGAGCGATGGCAGACAAATGCCACCAGGTCTCGTGGAATCCGACAAATTTCCCAAATTTGCATAAGTCATGCAATCATAATTAAATTAACTCAAGTGACTCTGAGTTCATGTATAAATACCTCAGGGCCTGAAGGTAGGACCTATTCAAACCAAGTTTCATGAGGAATGACATACTGACAGTTGCATAAATCAGCAAGGAGCATTTCCAGGCTTGAAAATCTTGATAGTTCATCATACTAACGACCAGTAACCTCTGTGCCAAATAACATCAATAAAGCTCCTACGGTTCATCTGCAATCTGGCTACAAGCTCAAACAAAAAAAGTAAAAAAAAGTAGGCTAATCACTATATTTTTTCTTTATAATTATTGACATCGTGTAAAATCTATCAGATCAGTTCACCTAACCCAGATGCCCAAAAGTTTCATTGAAATTGGATCACGTTTGGAGGAATCCTGCAAATGGAAAAGTGTGTGACATACCTGTACACAAAACACACGCCACTCGCTAAATCTCTCCCTGAATTTCATTTCATGATGCTACAAACTTGCACAATAAATGACACAAAACAGGCTACCCGACTCACTGGACTTGCGTGCACACAATCTAACAGATCGTGATCAACCAACTCATTTACAAAACACATCGGAATGGGTCTAGCCGTTGGGGAGGCATCTGCTAAAGAGAGTTGTGGCACACACACACCACAGTGCCAAAGGTTCTCTCTCTGAACTTTCATGAAAACCAGTGTCCACGTCCTGTGCGACCCGGCCCTAGAAGTGAGACTGAGATCGCACGATACGCACTCTGCTGGATGTTGACTGCTGATGTCCCGGCATGTTGGGGGGATCCCCTGTACGACCCCCGAGTGACATCTGAATATGTTGGACCCCCGGACCACGACCCCCTGGGGGCGGTTGGGCATGCCCTGCTGGCCATCATCGTGGATCTGTATGATATTACCAAGTGAATGTCACTTTCATATGACATGGGAAAACGATGAGGGCAAGGGGGTGATAGAAGCCGAGAGATGGGGGGACTAAAAGTCAGAGAGACAAGGGGGAGGGGGGGACACTTTAATATGACCATGGGAAAACTGATGAAGGGGTAGGGGTGGATAGAAGCCAGAGAGATGGGGGGACTAAAAGTCAGAGAGACAAGGGGGGAGGGGGGGACACTTTAATATGACCATGGGAAAAACTGAATGGGGGACGGGGGGGGTGGACTAGAAGCCAGAGACGCTGGGGAGGGGGGGGGATGGGGAGGGGGGACTAGAAGTCAGAGCAGACAAGGGGAGGAGGGGGTGGACAAGAAGTCAGAGGAGAGAGGGGGGGTGGCCAACAAGAAGTGAGAGAGATGAAAGGAGTAGTTACCAACTGTGAGTGTTAGTTGTGTCACAGTGGAAAGAAAAGGGTTGGATAGCATATCAATAATGCCACATAGGAACATATTTAAAAACAAAAAGGGGGTTTGGAGCAGTAGCGTTTTTCCCCCACATATCTAACTCTGTCATAGCCAAAATCCTGCAGGGGCTTTCAATGCCTACTTCGTTTATGAGGATGTTTCAAGGCGGACCGGTATTCGTTTCAGCGCGGTCGGGAGAGATCCGGAATGCGGATGGAAGGTCGAATAATGAATAAAATAGACCAATCAGCTATTGCGAAGTTCGCTCGAGCGATCGCACTTCGTCCCTGTCTGCTGCCAATCTCATCCCAGGTCAGAGTGGCGACCCTTGAGGAATCGGTTTGTTGTACTTGTACGCGTAGGTACTACTTTCACCCCCCGTGGCAGCAACCTCACTCCTCGGGGTTGTCGGAGAGCGTAACAGTTTCTATAATAAGGTTAATACATGTGCTCTGTTATCACTCAATGAAACAGCACGGGGCAATTCCATGTAAAAGAGGACATGACCATCAAATTTTAAACTAGAGAACCAGTGGTTCAGTAGCTCAACCACGGACAAATTTTCAATATTATGAACTAGTATGATGTGTTATTGGAGGTCTGCATTGATATCAGCTTATATATCCTGACCTTTGTGACAATGAGAGGAGCCATCATGAAGATAATAAACTTCATACGTGAGAGGAAATACAATATTTTTTCACACAATGGCCCGTAGGGCTCCTTTCAAATGACGCTGACCTGACTTGGGGTGGTCAAAGGTCCCCAGGAAGTAATAATGAAATTATGTCCACCTCGGTCAATGTTCATCCAAAGCATGAACATTTAAGGGCCAAAAGCATGCAAATTGCATATTGTTCTACAATCTGAACACAATTGACTACTACCCCCTTCAATGACCTTTCCCTCCAAATTCCTGTACAATGCATAGGTACCCACTAATCAATATTTTACATGGTCATGTATCATGGCAATCCAACCTAATCGGCAGTTGACTATGACCACGGTCATAAAATTGTGACAACGTTTGGTCAAGATCCATTGAAGCGGACGAACATGGATTTGGTGGTCAAGCAAGCAAAAGTAAATACAGACTCGATGGATAGAGAGATAGAATGACATGGGCATTACAATAGCCCAACCAGCCAGATGGATGGCTAATAAAAGGGGGTCCAAAAATTCCAGCAAGCGAGCCGTCTGCTCGGAACCAAGTCAATAGACTTTGGCCACTACTTATCTAAATTACTGAGAAAAAAATCATGAGCGATGACAGCCACCTTTCAACATTATTTTCAATACTGCTGGTTATTCCCAGGAGGGAGGATTGCTGCTCCTCCCGCCAGAGAATCGAAACTCTTCCTCATTCGTTTCCACAGCGTATCAAACTTTATAATAGTGGACTTCCAGCGTTAAGAGCCCCCGCGTCCTGGTCCCCATTGGTTTTCCCCTCTTGCCATTGTCTTTGTAGGACTGTTTTCCCGTGTGTTGAGATTGTTCTATGTTTTCAGTCTATAACTGTTTGATGTCTATTATTTGATACTACTCATGTTTCGTGCCATGCTTTGGGGCCTGTTTTCATATGTTTGAAATTATCTTATGGTCTTATTGTTACAACCGTTTGACACTGTTTTATCATGTTTACTGTTTCTGTTTTATTTTAATGTTTGTACCTAATCTAATCTAAAAATTTGTATGAGACAGACAGACAGACAGACAGACAGACAGACAGACAGACAGACAGACAGATAGATAGATAGATAGATAGATAGATAGATAGATAGATAGATAGAATGACATGGGCATCACAAACTTCAACTAATCTTCAGTGGTTTGAGCTAAAAACTGTCCAAAATCAATCGACTTGGTATCGAATTGAAGCTAAAAGTCTGAATTTTCCAGCAATAATGATTTTTTCGATGAAGAAGCAACCAGTATTTGTTTTACTCATAATTGATTAGTGGATGTCACAATTTTCATCCAAGAAACATAGCATCATAAAAAGCTTTCAAGCAGCAGCTGCAATAGAATTATCTTTTCATTCAAACCGTATCATAGTGTCACTAGGTCTAGGTATCACATATAAAAAACAAATTATGAATACGCAAATGTCTTCCACTACATGATCAACTAATTAAGTTATAGTTAGAATATGTCACAGCATTACCCTAGATATGAAATTTTTTTCAATTTGTGTATGATATACATATTGGAGGGAATATTTTTTTTTTAAATGCAAATCACATCAACTGAGGCCTATTACTTCCATGCACTAAATTATAACTCCCATCTGGCATCCCCAACCAGCTACATTACATCCCAGAAGCTGGATAGGGTGCTATGATCTATACAATGCACACTTCTAATAATGTACACTTTGTACTTTGTACATTAATAGTATTACGTTTTAAAAATGGTAGAGTATAATCAGTGGGGGTGGAATATGCATGGTTCCGCGAGGTCCTTTAGTGAACCCTCCCTGGCCTCAGGGTGTTAATATTCACATGACCGCTATATCCAAGGTATGTCATCATATACATCCTTTCCTTTTTCCACGGCGCACTCGTCACTGACGTTGGTGACTGGGAATGGCACTCAAATCAAGTGATGCTCGTTGGGTGTGTCGTGAGGTCACCGTTGCGAATGTTTCGACAGTGCGAGTAGAGCCATCTGATGAACACTACAAAGTATAGTTATTTCTGAGAAGGTGGAGGTGTCATTGCAGTGCATGTTGAAGCGATCCCTGGTCCCAAGGGGCTATATCATTTTCAAACACGAAGTTTGCCCTCCAACCATACCTATCAATGTGTCGTGCGTCGGAAGAGGAAACGACAGGTCACTTCTCATTCCACTGAAAACATCCCACTGATTTGCTCCAATTATTCCTATCACATTCACATAAATGAGCACGAGTATGCCAAAGCACCCTATCTGAACATCACTCACTTGCCACACCAGCAGACCAGTTCTGTTCCTCTGGGACTGAGCGTCCAGTATGCCAACACTCGTAATTGAATTCACGTCCAGTTGAAATCAGGGCTCTGTTTCTCTATCACCACGTTTTGAAAAGCAGCCACAAACTTTTTCACTCACCACACTTCATGTCACATCTAAACATTATATATATCATATTTGCAGTACTTTCCTTCATCCATTAGCAGTGTTTTGTGCTATTGCGGGGTAGACAGCCAAATTCTGAGTGTTCTTGGGAATCCCTCCCCCCAAAACACTTATAGCGGGGGATTTTCCTCAATTAAAAAAAAAAAATTCCTACATCTCAGTTCAAATCAACTCAACGCTGGTAGGAAACATCTCCTTTAGACTTTAAATTGATCCCCTCCCATATGCAGTTCTTAAGTGCTGAGTTGCTAACATATTCAAAATTTCTTGTGCAAACACGGCCATCAAGTGCACTAACTCACCACAGCGGTTGGATAATCTTCATGACATGATCGCTCTTGAACACCACTACCTCTCCCATAAGCCACTTCTTCCTTTTTGATGACACGACCCCTAGCCATGCCATGCCATGGCCTAGGGACCAACAGTACAGATAAATTAGCTGGGAAAACCCCTGCTCTCCCGTTTGATGCTATAGTTAGGCCGCACGAATGAGTGCATTGAATATGGGAATGGGTCTTCAAACAATTTTGGTGTGTGTTGTTTCAGGCTTAATTTTTGCAAAGATTTCATGTAGCCCAACAAGCAACGAGTAGCTTCTAAACTATAACTGGATGCGTACCGCGCCAAAAAATTACTCAATTTTGCATGAAACCCAAGAGGAGGACCACAGCTGACCTTGTGTAAATGTGACAGAATAATTGCATAATGTATTTGGTATCTAAAACAGTGCACCTTTGAGAAAACTTCACAAGTCCCCCCCCCCCTCTCCCCCAGTGGGATTTAGAAGGAATATTGTATTATATCTTTGTATTCAGTACTATGATAGTTATACCTTTTCTTCAAAGGTACCAAAGAAAGGTGTTATGGAAGTGGTTTTCGCAAGAGTTGATAATTCGATGGTTTTGGAACAGGGTGGTTGAGGAGTGTTACCTTGAACAGTCCATGTGTAGCAGCCGGCTGCTGGTGCATGTTATTCATTGACTCTTTCGTGCAGCTGATGAAACAAGTAAACCAGAAAGCCCCAGAGGCTTATTGAATCCTGACTGCCCTAGACCTTTAACTTAAAGCTTGTTAACCTCAGAGGAACTCCGACCTGACTCCCGGTTGGATAACAGATGATAATAGTGTGGATATTACGTATAGATACTTTCCAGAGAGGAATAGCATAGCATCAGATTGACCTCTCAGAGGCCAGATGACCGGCTGACCGACCCCAAAACAATAGGGACCTGTACTCTTTAAGGTGAAACCAATACCAAGGCATGAGTTACAATGTTACCAAAAGCCTGGTTGAATTGGGCCGTGTATGAGAAAGGAAACAACATTTTCCACACAATCCAATCCCTCCCCAAAAATGACTTCCTGTCTACACAAACATTAAGGAGTTATTGTACTCCATAAGAAAGCGCATACCAGTACTAACAATTTGAAACCTGATCAGACCAGGCGTTCAGGACTTTGACTTTGACTTTTAATGACCTTAGATGACCTCTGACCTGACTCTTAACAATAGGGATATTGGTAGTCAGTATGAGGAACCCACATACGAAGTCAGTATGAGCTCATCCATCCGGTGGGGGGGCGGGTTTGCTCTTCACAAGCTAAAATGCCCCAAAATATCAATTTTCACCAATTTCCCATTCCAGCCTCCAAAAAATGACTGTGGCCTGCACCAAAAATAATAGGGTGCTTTGTAGTTGTACTCCCCCATACGAAGCACACACCAAATTTCAACTTGATAGACCAAGCCGTCTGGACTTATCAGTGTTACAAGGCTTCCCAGACTTTGACCTCGCTGTTGACCGGGTGCGGAGATGCTGGGGGGGGAGATGACCCCTGACCGCTCAGTACCCCCAAACAATAGGGATTATGTAATCATTATGGGGAACCCACATACCAGTATGGGCTTCATCATTCACCCATCCGTGGTGTCGAGTATGCTCGTTCACAAGCCAGGCACACACAAACCATACACGCATCCAATACCACCTGTCATGACTGCATCGATTCCCCTGACTGAAGTCAAGGAATTAAAAAAACAAAGAGTGGTCAGGCAAAAACAACCTGGAAAAAAATACGGCGTCGGATCCTTTGGGGGGCGGCCCAAACAGGAGGGCAGTGATACCCTGATGAAGGGGAGGGGGGGGGGTAGGACAGAACCAATACCTTGACACACAGAACTCACCTACCACATCCCACAGCACCAATTCTGGGACAAATTGACCCTTGTTTTTTTTAGCTTTTTCAATTTTTGTGGATGATTTTCTTCAGCCTTATGAAGAATTCAGCACATGTGTTGGGAATTTTGTGTGATGCGGAGGGGAGCGGAGGTAGAGGGAGGGGTGGGGGGGGGCGGGAAGAAGGTGGTGGGGGTTGTGATCATGTCCCTGCAATGAGTTTTGTATAAACTCGTCTTGCATATATATGTACTCCTCAAGGTCTTCAGCCATTTTCTGTCAAGGTTGGTAGGAAAATCCAGGTGGAAGTTAGGTTCTGGCAACAGAAATTCACTGACAGACTATTCTTGAGCCAGAGCGGGCCAACCCCCCCCCCTTCCCTAGCCGGCACCACACAATAAAAGCCTGATCACAACACCAATGCCAGTAACAGTCATCATCATATTGATTGTTTGAGTATGACCTTCATTCATCCAGGTGGGGTCAGGATGGTATTTATAAGCTGAGAAATACCCTTGAAATATCAGATTTTTCGTTCTTTCTTCCAGAAAGAATTTCCCCCTGAACCGCAAAATCAATGGGGCTCCTGTACGCTTCATAAGTTATTGTGTTTATAGGCTGATATTACATGATGTCTCTATTTTTTTTAACCAAAAAATTACCCACTATTCCACAAATCAATAGGGACGTTACTCTCCCGAGGAGAGATCCACACAAAAGTGGTTCATTAGGCCCCTACAATGACCTCTGACCTTAAAATTTACATGGTTCAGAAAACTTCAATGTCGGTGACCATTATGCTCAAGTTTGACCAAGATCTCAAGGAGCGAACAACAGATGGAGCCAATAAAGTGATTGTGAACAAATAGACATACAGATAGGTAGACATCCTGACATGCTGATTACAATAGCTCAACCAATCATAGCTGGTATGAGCTAAAAGTAAATTTGACCTATGATGACCTCAAAGTACCCCCAATGTTCCGGGGCCTGATGTAGTCTACATCAGCCAAGTTGAAATCTGACGAACTGGTAAAAATCGCAAACTGATGCAAATTATTGGCTTCCACAGTTATATGGCAACACCCATTTTTGGCCCCATTCAAGATTCCACTGTGGCAGACATACGTGCCAAGTTTCGTTCAGCTCAATCAGACGGAGCGTTGGAGAGTTTCTGCCTATGTCTAAAGTTCCTGGCTGCGGAGACAGCAGCTACATACCCCGAAACAATATCCCCTGACAATTTTTTTCCCCAAAACACCTGGTTTTCGGGTCTGCGAGCGACGACTGCCTATGATATACTTACACAATGCCCCCCTCTATTCAGCCTATTAGTCCCAATCTGGCAATTTCAACCACGCAATCTGGCCACCCATCTAAATCATTTAAGGGGAGATATTGATTATTAATATAGTGGGTGGGAATATTATCTCACTACAGATTAGAGTTATCCACAGAGTTCATGTCTCAAGTAAGCAATTCCAATGTGTTCTGTGATGAGTCATTATCACTGAGTCACTGTCCATGTCAATCCTACAGCAAAGGAAAGCATGTTTGGAGGAAACTTTTATAAATTGTGGAGTGTGCGACTTGAAATGTCACTTGTGCTCTTCTTGACATGTCCCAGAGGCAAAGAACTAAGCATGGCAGCACTGTGGACCGCCTCTCTATTGACTGTGTGAGAGTTTGTTACACTACTTGTGCTACACAGTGCTTAGCTCAAAGGATTATACCACTATATTACATGGAATGGTGTGTCTGGTGACTTAACTTGTATGCCGCCCTAAACCCCAGCGGCAGATAAGACTGAACCATCCCTAACTAATACGTTTGCCAATTGGAATGTGCTACTGGAACTAGTCTCTAGCAATAATTCTCATCAAGCTAGCCTGAAGCAGTTGATGGAGCGATGAAGGAAAAAGTCGAGAAACATCCATTACACTGACACTCGCACAGGTACGGCAATAAAATTATGTGCCCACTCTTACCAAACTTTTGCTAATTAACATAATTAATCCAGTCCCCTGTTGTGGCGATTCTGTTTAAATGGCAGGTTAAATACGGAAGAGTCCATCACATAGAAACGAAGCCGATACACGTGCCGGACGGTTGGACGCATGCATTAAAGCAAATATTGGCCGACCACAAACCGATTATATCAAGGGAGAGGAACCATCACTGCATGATTTATTCCCGAATAATTTTTGCCACGACACTCACGGGTGAATAGTGAGTTAAAATATATGCCAAGGAATAACCGACAGACTGATTGCGTTCACCTCTAGTCCGTGGCCTGCCCCTCTTTCTTCGCTGTGTAGTTTTCTTCCTGTTCATTGCTCCGTCGATAATCGAGCATCTCCTCGGTTTGAAGACACGGCACCTGCGGGCGGCTACTTCGTACTTACTGCACTGCAAAGACTTTATGAAGCCAGTGGAGGCAATTCACTGCAGTCTTCTTGAACATGACCACGCGCCCGATGTGCTCACCATTGAACGGAGCTGCCTAAATAGTGGGTATGAGGCAGACAACATCGAGACAGTCCCGAAACTCTATATACGAGTTACCATGGGAGGCACATTCACAGATTACTAGGAAACGCCTACCGCAACCAAAACCCAATATCTGACGAGGCCCGCAAACGTGGACGACATGATGGGCAGAATTCTTAAACATTTGTTTTTCAAAAAAATATGTAATTGATATGAACATGTGGGTGATATCAGAGATTTGCGAGGCATTAAAGTGAAATATTGCAAAGGAGAAACCCTGAAATTCCCACCCGGACAATCCCACCCAGATAATTCCCCCTCAACAGCATGTTTTTTGTGGTCAGAATTAGGGTTAGGGACTGAAGTTTGGGTGGGAATTGGGTGGGAATTGTCCGGGTGGTGGGAGTGTCTGGGAACCTTAAAAAACAGGTGTTGCAAGGTTTTTCATTATTAGAGGGCTGGTATGGGGGATGGCTAGGGTGCCAAAATTCTACCTATCACAAGCATGCTAAAGACCTTGACAGCTCTTCTATTTTTCAGCACTGGGGTTGAGCTCATGGGGTTGAGCTATACAGATCCTACTCTTCTAAATCCTCCCGAAAGTGTTCTTGAGGAATTTGATGGTGCCAGTGGCGCTAGCATTGCATAACATGTTAGTAGTAGTAGAGCGTAGGTTGAAGTTCTCGTCTATCGACATGCTCAGTGACCTACCTCCGCCCCGCAAGGTTTATTGCTCCCTCGAAACTGTTGATGTCTTAAATTGTTGATTCGAAAACTCTTCTGAACAAGGTAGTCACAGGTCTCCAACTGGCTTAGCAGTATGTCTCAATGTCCTGAGAGCGACTTCGTGGAGCTCCTCTCGAGGTCTGCCAACGTGACCAAAAGATCTCCTATGTGCTTGAATTGAAAAGGATACTGGGCCCAAGAAGACTCCAGTGGGGAGCAAAACAAACCAGGAATGGATTGGAGCCCAAAACAAAGAAGAGATGTTATTGGCCCAGCTTCATCATGTAGCAAGGGGCCTGGGTAACAGCGCCATATAATTCTTGATTCCCCGAATCGATTCGATATCGGGTGGCAAGGCATTTCCACTCACGACACCAGCATCGGGACAAGGAGAACTTATAACAATCCTAGTTTGCTGCACTAATGGATTATAAATCCTGAGTTGGTACGCGATTGACGCTGAAAGGCTGAAGAAGGTTCCCAATTGGTAATGATTAGTGGCCACAAACAGGACCGTTTGAAAACCAGGAGGAACCATATTTTTATCTGCAGCGAGAGGAGCAAGATTGACCAGTGGCTAACATTCAGCAACACAAACAGGAGTTCTGGAATCATAATCATGCAATATGAGCGCGCCCTTTTCCTTGAACAGACCTCGGAGTGCGTCGAGATCCATTTAGTTACGGATCCCAAAACAGAAGAGGAGTATTCAAGCAATGAGTTCGGGACAGGGAGGATAGGCCTCAAGCTTTGTTACCGCAGACAAGAAGAAGACAAGTTCCTCCTAATGAATCGACAAGCATGTTTGCCTTATCACAGATTTTTTGGGAGATCAAAGTATTTGGTGATCACATCATCGAATTTCATCGGTTTTTATGCGTCATCTGACTGTGGGAACAGCGGAGTAAGTCTTCTTTAAAAAGCGAAATTTCTGATCAGTCAAGATCTTCGTTGTACCCCCAAGTCACAATCTATTTACAGGAAAATACTTCTTTATTAGGCATCGAGAATCCCAGAGTTTGATGTTCTTCCTAATCGCCGAGTTGTTGGAAGCCATGTGGTTATTAAACAATTCTGCTGTTTATTCTTCTTCGGTTCCCAGCAAATTCCTACATATGTACATTCCTTCTAACTTCCAGTGCCAGATCTGTGATGAGCCTTTTCAGCCTTGATGCTGTTCATTTTCAGATTATCTTTTGTCAGTTTTCCAGTCACCCGTTCTTCGATATCTTGCAATATGTTCACCAGTCTCACCCAAGAGGGCCAGATATCATCAGCTTATTGTTGGTCCATGGTGAAGAAGTGTTGGTGGTTATTCTGATTGCCAATAGTCATGATCTAACTGAAATGGCAGGATAACTGCATCGATGTCATTTCCATCCGATTTAATGTCATTTCCATCCGAGTTGGCTAGTAAGTTATACAAGGTATCGCCCCCAGTGTCTCGCATGGTTGGGCGATCAATGATCCAATGTTACTTTCTAATTTAGTCACCATGCAAAAAATTACAGGCATTCCATGTGTCCCGCTTTCGTATTAGCATTACCCGAAACAGCCCGTACTAATCAGTGAACCATTTTTCAAATTCGAAAGGACTGATTATTGACAATGTCTACAGAGGAGTAAAAGTTTGGTGGAAATGTAACTACATGCCTAAATTTTGCAAATTGAGGCAATTTACCAAGTTCAAGAAAAAATCCGGCAAACTTCAAAATTATGCATAAATTACGCCAATTAGACATGTTGAAGGACCTCCAGTGACCCTGAATCCATGATAAAAAAAATTGGAACTCAGGTTAACCATACCCACCAGGTTTCAGTGAATAATACAAGCAACTGGAAGATTTTTCGCATCAAATTACGCCAAATTAGGTACCCTGAATGACCTCATTGACCCCAAATCTTGTTAGAAGGTTTTGGAGACTGGAGGTAGAAGACATATTCAACAAGTGTTTTGTGAAATCCCCGCAAACTTTTGAATTTATCACACATAATTATGCAAATAGATTGACTTAATACCATATTTTTACGCTGAAAAAATCTAATCAGTTCATCTACCTTAATATCCTGCCTCTATGTGCCAACCATCACCATAGCCTACTAAACGGTTCATCTGTAATCTTGCTAACGAGCCTAACAATAAATTACAATGAAATAGCTAATACCTCACTTAATTATGACTTTTGTGCCCAAAAATCTATCATATATCGTGTTCCCCAACCCCGAAGCTACCTTGAAAATTTTGTCGCAATTGCACTTACCGTTCGAAAGATATCCTGCTAACGAGAAAGTGTGACACACACACACACACACACACACACACAACATACACACACGCCATAGGGACCACTAAGTCTCCTCCTGAATTTCATTCAGGGGAGACAAAAAAAAAAATGTCCCCAGTTTGTCTCTAGTCTGGACCGTGTAGGAAACATTCGTCAATAGCAGTGATATAAGATGTGATATAAGTTTGTTGTTATCGAGAATCTGTATCATTGTATTGAAAGCCTTGCTTCATTTCAAGCATTAGTAGATTAGGTATCCTATGGATGCTATAGCTTTCTCTGCTAAAACTTTGAAGGCGAAAACAAGCTCAGTGTGTGTTGATATGCTCTCTTGTGCTCTTGACCCACAAGCAACTTGGTCTTGAAGCAAATTCATTCAAGGCACTCCTCCCAATCATCCTCTCACAAATCGTCAACGAATCTATCAGCACAGGTGTTTCCCCCACTGCACTCAGACAGGTCATAATCACTCCAATAATAGAGAAGCGGAATCCCTTATCACACTCAACGGCCAGAACAAAAACTACAGACTGGACCCTGTAACAAAAATACAATTCCCCTCCCAAAGTTATCGGGGAAGCAAGCAATGAAGAAATTTTACTGATAATTCTGAAAATCTCCATGAACCATAGTAATCAGCCTCCCGGTCACTACACAGCCAGGAATCAGCACTCCTAAAAGTCACCGCAAGAGGACATCGAGCAGGAAGGGAGTTTCCTTGTCATGCTCGATTTGAAGGCCGCATTCCATATGGTCAGCCATCCCATCCTGCTTGACTTGTCTTAGCTATGCCATCGGGATTTCTCGGATCCCCACTTGGGTGGTTGAGTCCTTCGATTGGATCGAGTGACCTGTATTTTTTATCAATGGACTCGTTCTGAAAATGCCTAGCTAGAGTTGGTGTTACCCAGGATCGAGTGTAGGTCCACAGGACATTTTTATGTACACCTTACCAATAAGTAGTAACATCATTTAAGGCAAATGACCTGAAAAGTTTCATGTTATGCAGATAAGACAGAGGCCAGTCTAATGTGGGTCACTGGCAATTAGTTGGCTTCAACCATCCTGTTGGACAGTGTTAGGGGTACAGGTTGCGGTGAAAGTTGGAAGGGGGAGGGGTGTACTATATCCCTCTCAATCAAAAATATAGGGGGGATGGTGTCCTCGTGCCCCCCCCTTCTCTCCCTCTCATGATTGCTACCCTTGATGGCAAGGTCAGTCTCATGTAGGTCACAGTCAAGTAGTTGATTTCATCCATCCTGATCTCAGAGAAGTTGGAAGAGGGGCGACTTGCTAGTTAACAGTTGAAAACACCAGAATCTAGAAGAACCATAGAGGTTGCATCATAATTTGTCAGTTTTGCTAGTGTATGAAAGAGTCAGTAGCCAGTCCCACATTCAAATTTGTGAGGACTGAATGATGTCCATGTTAGCAGTACCAAGTGTTTTGTGAATACATGTGACAAAGTGGAGAATTTGAGTTAATTAGGAAAATTAGAGGCATGATTTGACGTTTTGTGACTCCTTCTCTAAACTTGAGATACTTCAGGACCAAGGGGATCACATCCACCCACCACTGAAATTCAAGAAACCTCATAAAACTATGCATACCGTATTCATTCAGCTAGCGCCCATCTCCCGAGTGACGCCCACCCAACTTTTTTGCAATGCAGGTCGTTACCGACCTAGTCAAGTGAGTTAGGCCTGGGAACGGCAACAATACAGTAAAAGTGTGAGTTAGGCTATGCTATACTTCATCTTTACTGGGACGTCAGCGACACGTCAAAGTTGAAGAGTTTACTGAAGAAGTGAGCCGAGGTTACTATGGGAAGTACCTCAGTTCGGGTATTTGTTAGATCATGAATAGGCTGTGTGAAAGTTGGGCGAATACGATGTGTAGGCCTAAAAGAAATTACTCTCGTAAGCGCCTATTCTGAAACTTTGCAAGTGCCCTGGGCGCTTAGTGGAATAATACGGTACATTATGCAAACCAAAACACTAAATTACCTAAACTCACATTCTAAATTAGGCCGCATTGACCAAGTTTATTATGAATCAGACCACAAAAATCCCAGATTTATACAATCATGCAAATGAATGACCTTGATTGACCGTGATATGTGCCAAACCACATCAGCAAGGCTTCTATAGTTTGTAACTTGCCAACAAGCTGAAACGATACAAAAACATCAGAATCGGCCTCACCGTTTCAGAAAAATCCTGCTAACAGGGGAGCGTGACAATGTGACATACAAACGCACACACACACCAACCAAGTTATTGCTAAGTCTCTCCCTAAACTTCAATCAGGGGGACAAACATTTCTGCCCCACTCCCTCAAATTTTTAGTTTCCCATAGGTCTATAATTAATTATAATTATTAATATTGTACTTAAGTGTCTATAGTACTTACAGTATTAAAAGTTAGGCTTAGTACTTACAGTGTCTATGAGATGGATAATTCAAAGGACTCACCATTCGAATAGTGTTTCATATACCCCTTCACAAGAGTCAAGTACTCCTCCTGTAAATGTTGAAATTGTGCAGAGAATGGTACATATAGCAGTCATGTATAAAATGCACAGTACAAATTCCAATAACTAATGATTATATTTATTCAGCTTAGAGATGGAATCCCTAAAGTAGGTATAGCAATTTTTTGTAACACTGATTTTTGCCCTGCATGAAGTACAGCAGACATGGAATGGATTTCTTGGATTGTGTGAAAACTTGTTCCTATATATATCCCAAACCCATCCACTAAAAAATTGAAATGAGCAGGGTTTGATTTAACTGGTATAGCATAGTAGTTTGCTAGCCAATTGGCATGATTGCTAATCATATCCACAATTGATTAGCATTTATGTGAATAGGCAACACACACTAAGGCTTGGGAAGTCTGCCATTTCCATTGAAGAGTGCTAATCAAAAACGAATCACTAAATTGAACTCTGGAAATGAGTGACTTTTTCTGATCCAAAAAGTGTCTTTGTGTGTGTCATAAATCCAAAAATGTTTGGTGTGTCATTCCCGCAGAAATTATGCGTAATGTCTCGCCTTTGGGTGCATTTAACAACAATGTAAGGCGGATTAGCTTTTCAATGATGCATGCATACCAACGTCATTGAATTTTTTTGTGCAGCAACGTCAGCATTCACAAAACAATCTGTGTAACAATCTACAGTACAGAGATGCCTACTTAAACATTGCTTCCAAGACTGTCATAAATATTATTTTTGATGGAGCCCACCTTGATATACGGTTTAGTTGGACTTATTAATATTGCCTACTATGACATTCTCTAAAACTTTTTTGAAATTCTAATTTCTACTCTGGGAACGAAGAAACAAGAAAATCGATGAGGAGACGACTAAACCTTCTCGAGGCTTGGCGGAGTGCAGACCGGCTACTGTCTTTCTTGCTTTGTTAGCTGTGAATCCTAATCCTGGGATAATCCTAATTTTTGGGTACATGGAATATGTCCAGCCATCTATGACTGTACTCAATGTGGCAAAGAGGTTACCACACACATCAACCACATTACGCTCATTTGCCCCTGCTGCAGTTTCTCAATGCTGGTCAACATGTCCTTGTTCAAAGTCTTTGGTGTGACCCGCAATGATTACATCTCTCAGGTATCGAGCCTACGCTCTACCCAAATGTTCCAAACCGCTGTACAGTTTTGCACATTCTCCCAAAGTTCCCCCCAGATAACCCCTGCCCCGACCATGATTTCCAAGGCAAGACCCCAATCAAGATAAATATACATTTATATTAAGCGCCAAAATCAAAGGAACCTAATGCGCAGTGGCGCTATTGTCAAAGTAATGCCTTAGAGAAAATACATTGTCTTAAGCTTGTTTTTACATGTTCACGTTGGTGCCGACGTTGAGTTGTAGATGAGTTCGTTCCACAAGGCGGATCGTCAATGCCGCCACTGAATGATCTGAGATTCCATCGCGGATGTGTAGAACTGACTGTGGGTGTCACTGATGTGGGTAAGACTAATAATATATAATAATCACAACACGTCATACGACCGTTGTCCACATCAATTTCATTCAGCCCAATGGACCCAATTTTGGACAAATGGCTCTAGAGATGATAATCTGCTGGAAAATGAAGAACATCCCATAATTTAATATTGCACTGGCCAGTGGAGAATCCAACATGTAATCTATAGAAGTAGTATTTGCAAGTTTTCATGTAAAGGCCCAAACAAGCCCACATTTGACCGGATCACTACTCGCTTGCCCTCAAATTGCAATGTTATGTTGACTCATACTACTATCATTCACTCAGTCAGCTCCGTGAAGATTGCTCTCACCATTTTAAGCCATGTTTGGATCAAAATGATTATTAATGGACAACTGATTGGAAAACTTCTTCTGGACGAGCTTTGGGTGGGCTATGAAATACTAATGAACGATTAGATAAAATCCAACCACCTATATTGTAGAGACATTTTTTCCATACCCTATTTTTTCGCCTTGCTGTAGCTGACAGTTTCAATTTCTCTTGCCCTTCGCAGAGTTTCGGATTGTTCTCTCACTGAAAATAAGAAGAAACAATCCATCAAACTTGTGCATCAATGTCATCCCTTAAGGCCCCGGTCACCACTAACGATATCCGTGTAGTGCAAACGATCCAATATTATTGGTTCATGCCGATTAATACCGGGCCATTTTAATAATGACGGCTGGAACACACACTCCTGCCACATGGAAGGGAGGACTTGATATTCGCTTTTCGCCAAACAACCATTCCATGTGTAAAAGCTCTTCCCGTCGTTTTGATACTCACATATTTCCTATTTAATCATTGAGCTCAACGATTTATCGTACGACTCTTACCATTTTTTCGATATGACTCATTTAGGAATGAGGTTTTTTTTCGAACACGTTCGATCTTGATAAGGTATTGGTGATAATGTACTAGTATTCCTGACAATTGTTACCACACAGACCCTCTCCTTCCTGGTTCAGCCTGAATCTAAAAAGATCGTGTGCACAGAACGATAGAGAAATCGTTATAGTGTGACCGGCCCTAAACTCTCCATTCACTGCGATTTTGAAATTACATACTGCTCGGTGACAGGGTGGACATGGTTGGGGAATGCTCCATGTTCTGAACCCAAGCTCTGGCACCACAGTGTAGGGCACAAGGCACAACCATGTGTCCGGAGTTTGGGGATCTCTCACAAAAGGGCCTTGGGTTCTGACACCCCCCTGTTTTCCTGAGGAACCACGGTCATTCCAACCCCCCTTATGTTTCCCAAAATCATGTGTTTCCCACAGCTTGGATATAGAACCCTAGTCATAACATAAAATAGGGCTCTTATAATCATAATGGATGTGTCCAGAACACTTGTGTCAAATGTCAAAGATTGGAGTGTTTGTAACATAGGACTGTCAGACCTTTGGGGCATACGAAATTAAATGTGGTCGAAGTAAATGGGCTGTAACCTATCTTCCCATGAAATATTATCACAGACAACGTACAAATCAGTGATGAGTGAATCATCCCCATTTTTCCTTTGAAAATTGGCTATAAATAAATTGCTCATCAACTGACATGAAAATTTCATAACATATTTAAAAATACACATGAGAACAATAGAACAACCATAAATGCGGCAAACCTGGTTCTCGTTCCAACAATTCATTTACTATTATGATTCCAGCCTCAACAACAGTGTGAAAGGGAATCATAATCTTGCTCATATCAATCGACATGCTCGTTTTCACACAGCAGCGTTTCGGAATAGGCTTTTGTCGCATCAAATCAACGAAATTCCCCCCTCCCTCCAAATCAGCAAGATTGCTGCATACTTTTGAAGTGCATAGCAGTCAGTTTGTACCAAACTATAACAGCATACATGTTTTCTACAATTCCTATTCCTCCCCGAATTGCGACACAAGTGTCCGACACTATTTCACGCTGCTTGTTTTATTGCATGGGCAACCTGAAAAGTGTACTGGCTCACATGGGCCTTCCCCCGTGTATGACCTCTGGCAGAACGCAAGGTGTGTCCATTTGGCAACTCTCTGTAATTGGGCCAACACCTTTTCTACTATTGTCAAGTCATAGCATCCCGCCCACACAGTTTCTTGAGCTAGAAAATCATGCTCAGTACCCTATATACAGTATCACAGCATGGATTACCAGGATGGTGGGCAAAGTGCCATCCAATGATTGCTTTTTAGAGTATATTTGTAGTGTAACTTTCGAACTAACTAATTAGGGAGACCATGCATTCTGGACTAATCCTCTGGGTAAAGGCCTCCGTCAACAAGAATGCCCTGATAATCAGTTTAACCTTGCAAACATTTTTCGGAGCAGTTATCGACTTCACAAAATGGCGAAGAGTTGAGTCTTTCCCCTTCTTTTCCTTCCCTTGGCCCAAACTGTACACGGACAGTATTATAAGTTATTCATTAATTCCATGTATTTGTTTTCTTCCAGGCTGTATCGATTAGTCCACTCTCCCTTTTTTGCCTTTGAACAACTCAGACTTAAGTTCCTTCACCTTTATTTTCATTGTCCTCCTTTCCAGCACAAAGCTACCAATACTGTGGTAATCTATTGTATTGACCGATATGACGACTACATTGAAAAAAAAAAATCTGTTGAAATGATAGTTCAGTAAACGATTTGTTATTCATGGAATAGGACCCTGTTGCAAAACAAATACATTCGCTCAAATTGACTAATCACCATTTTCTGTGATAGAAATGATTTTGAGTGTCTGCAATTTTGATGAATCCTTCGTGTAGATTAGGTATCGAACGATGCATTCCTTTTTCATATCATTGATGCTTATTTTCCCAAATATTTCGAAGGCTGAATGTAAACTTTCAATAAACAAACGATTTGTATCTTGACTTACACTTTTCAACAACCTTCTTCCTATGAACCCGGAGTCTTCCACTCATCTTGGCTCATGCTGAGAGCGTGTGGTATGCTTGCTCTTCACACTAAGATGACGAAACAACGGCCTCCTCGAATCAAACGCCTGTGCAGCGATTCCCCCACCTGCATGTATATTGGAAACCCAAAATAATACTATAATGAACTTGGAAACTTTTCAATTAAATTTTATAAAACATTCATGGCTATGTCATGTACAGTATATGTAGCATATACTAAATTGTTCCCCCCCCCCCTAATGTCGGGTCCCGAGGAGCAAGCTAGAATATGAAGGCTAGTTGCCCCTGATTCGCAACTGTTACTCGTCACTCTGGGCTACAGTATGGCCTCTCTGTCCAACAAGAGGGCAGTCTTTGGTGGGGGCCGGGGAACCTGGAGGGTAGATCAGGGTTTAGCGCTGGCTTCGAAATTTTGGTGTCCTAGTCAGTGCCCTAAATCAGTGAAACAGGTCACTTATGGAAAATTTTGTCATGTTTCCTCCTTTCTTTGGACTCTTCAGGTGAACAAAACTAGATGAATTTTGGAGTCCATCACTGCAGAGTAGCCTGTGTCTATATCCATTTCTTTAATGCTTCCGACAGATCTTGAAAAAAGAGTGCTTTATTTGCACAGCCTCCCGGAAAGGAAATGTTTGTTTCACACTGAATATAGCCTACAACACAGCGAGAAAATCTCCTCATGTTATCTGCACTGCTGGGCCGGGCGCCTGTGTGTGAACTTGCATTTTACTACCGTCCTGACTTGTTCTTCCCTTTGTGAGTGTTGTTTTTGACAGGCTATAGGCCTAAAGACAAGGGGGAGGCGGTCGCGTACATGTTGAACATATTAACTCTATATAGTCCAAATCAAGTTTAAGGCAGTCCTATGTAAATATACACATCATCATCACCATCACACATAACACTTTTACTCAGAAGTCCCTGCCTAGCATGGTTAGACGGGAGCACTCCGATGGCAAACTCTCTTCCACTCCAAGCTATCCGTGGCTAGTGCACGTCTATAACCTTTTGGACAGGAGGTCCCGACGACAACCTGGTCCCAAGTCCTCCGAGGCCTACCTCTCCTACTCCGACGACCACCAGTACCCGTGATCTCTCCAGACCTCTTAACCCCTTGTAGCATCCTCCATTCCTTTCAACATGACCGAACCTCTAAGTCTGCGACTTTGGACACAGTCACAAATAGTTACTAGACCCAAGCGATCTCTTAGCTCAAATAAGAATTTCCATCCTCTAAAGTCTTCACAAATCATCTGACCATCCTCTCATATCATTTCTCTCGCAGATCTAATCAGATCTTCTTCTTTAACCTGGCCCAAGTCCTCACTACCATAGAGGACACATTTCAACACAAGCTAACATACCTCTCCACTTCAAACACAGAGATAACACCCCGAAGTGAGTGATAATGGTAGGTTGTACTTATTCCTCATGTTTTTCTGATGCCAATCTCAACCATTATCATCACCATACATCATTTCTTTCTCGTTTTAACAACTTCACCTTTCATCCCTGCTTTCGTATAGCCTATTTGTTTGTCATACAATTCATGGACACCCGGAAACTGAAGCAGGGCCGTTTCCTGCAGGAAAGTCTGGAGGTCTGTCGGTATGCAAAAAAAATTCAGAACCAGGGGGATCTCTCACGTCCACCCACTGACTAAGCCAAACCGCCACTGCCTTCCCCCACCCTTGCGGTGTCTCTCCATTCCCCCCCTCCAACCTGTTCTCCATTCCACCACCCTCGCCCCCCAACATCTTCTCTCCCCTCCTCCTGCTGCTACGCCCAACCACTGCCATTCACTCACCCTGCATTTTTCTCTCCATTCCCACCCTCCCTCCCCTTCTCTGTCCCCTTCCTTCTCTGCCACCCATCACTGCCCTCGCCCACCCTTGCGGTCCTCAATTAATACACCGCCTTGCTCAGGCTGTGAAATATTGTCTTAATTCACAAAGATGCACAAGATCAACAGAAGTGCTGTATCTTTCGTAAAATAATTCTCTTAAGAACTAAATAGAGCCTAACTTAGAGGCTAGGGAACACTAGGCGCGACTTATAAGTTAAGAGGTATCAATATTGAGGTTTGCCCCTTAAAGTTGCCAGATCTTGTTTGGATGTCGTAACATAGGCTTCCTACATTCCACATTGTAGGCCTAGGCTAAATAAAGTGCCTGTGGTCAACCAGCCCAAGGAAAGAGTGAGTAACACAGTACTTTGAGGCCTAACTTAGGCTTCCCAATTATTTACATAACGACTAACAGTGATATTCTGGCTTAATAAGTATCGTCACTACCCTCATGTGCGGCACTTGTCCTATCCCTAGCCACACTAAATTTTTAGCCTAAGCTGATAGCCGAAACTCTGCAAATTGTTTTCTGTCTTCGTGACGGTTTCCATCGTTCTTCATTAGTCAAATCGCAATTTTCCGTAAAAATTTGGACGTATCTTCTTCCTGTACCCTTGTTTTCTATTCCTTCCTGAGAGAAAAGTCTGAATCTAGTGGCAGGTCCGACTCAGTTTCACATGCGCGAATTGAGGTGGGGTTCAAAATAAAATTAAGGCATACTGTTTTTTATTCTTCACAGTTTCTGAATTTTCATCATTTCACACACACCGGACATGTCCTTTTAGAGTTATCGATTTTTGGAGATCGTGATGAGGTGATCCATGGTTTTATTCTTATTTTTGATCGGAGTCACAAAGGAAATTATTGGCAGTCAGAGTGCTAGATGCGCGCAAACTGGATGGATGACTATCCCTAGGCCTAGTCCCGTTATATTCCTTACACTGCATACTACAATAAGCGCCTATCCGGGGGTCCCGTCAGGGGCTATGATGGACCAGCTAATATACCAGTTTCGCGATGCTAACGTTGATCTCATTTCTACGCTACCTTCCAAACTTCCCACTCTCCGAAACTAATACTGCATAGGAAGCAGGGCTATCTATTATAGTGGTACAAAAACAGGAGTATAACTGCATAAAAACCTTCATGAATAAAACATACCTCAAATTTACCGAATTGGCCTTTAAATGTTTATCTGACCCAGAGCGTATGATCACTGTTTCTTTCTTTTTCGATTTCTACTGGTAATTAATGTATAAGTAGTCCAGGAGCTATTATATTATAGCTCCATGACTGACTAACTACCATACGATTAGACTCGAGTGACATGCGTCACCTAAGTGCAATCGCGCCCCCCACCCCCCCCGCAAAGAAAACTCCAGCAGGACATTCCAAAATTGCGTAATATGGTACTCGTATCCGCGAAGGCAAGGTGCTGACTTGCGCGGGGCCCTAAACTTCACTAACAGGTAGTGGAAAGAACATTCAGTCTCAATACCAATTCTGAGCCCCAACTTCCTTTCCCGGTGAGGCGGCAATGGGAAGGCCCGACAGGGATGGCTAATGCAGTATTTCACACAACGAGCGACAGAGCTAATTTTTTTTCGGCAATATAGTTTATAAAATGTTCATTTTTTAGGCATATCGTCAATTACTCAAAGTATGATAACAGCCCCTGCAGAAGAAAACCCTTGCGACATGATTGGCATCAGTGACGAACTGTCCTCCGATAGATGACCCACATGCAACTCGAGAAACCTTCCCGATGAAACACTAAGGTTGGTACGACACCGTGTGCCATGCATCAGTTTCCCTCTTTCCCCTCCCACTTTTTCTCGCCTCCAACGCCCCCTGGTTACGTACGCGCCTGATACTTTTGATGTTTTTAATTCGTCTATTTCTTTCTTAGGGCCCCGTGTGAGGCGCTGCCTGCGCTATCTGGTCATGAGCTCTATACTGGGAGAGACGGAGGCAGAGGTGGTGACAATTCACTTTTTCTTCACTTCCAAGTCAAGTCCCAAGTCAGCTGGTGCAAGTCGCAAGATCAAGTCCCACAAGTCCAATTGGAAAAATGCAAGGCCAAGTCAAGTCACAAAGTCAATTTAAAATGCAAGTCCAAGTCAAGTCGCAATCATCTCTGATGCAAGTCCAAGTCCAGTCACAAGTCAGTGGAGTCTCGGAGGGGCAGGTATAGCGTCCACACTGTCTCTACTACGTATAGTGTGACTATAAAGATAAATATCATGAAGTAGCGCGTGAACAGTGGCATGCTAGATGATGATAATAACTCAGATGCGATTTGAGTGTTTGCGTATCACATCAGATGTGCTAGATTAAAACGTCATGATTCTTATTAATACCAACGATGTTATTGAACCATAAAGCTGTAAACTATTCACATAATTAACAGTCCCCAAATTGAGGGTCAAGAACTAGATGGATTATTTTTTCTTTTTTGGATAGTTTTTGGTACTGCCGGCTCTCATGAAAGATGTAAATTATGGTCAACTTTGACATGAAGTGCCTAAATCGCCCATCTAGATTTACTTTGCTGAGTTGGTTGCCCAGTGTCCAACTTGTTGTGCTGCTCAATTGAAGCCCACATGCAATGAAGCAGTGCCAGTATGGTTATAAGCAGAGCTCTATGGTAACGTTGCACTGAAAACTAATCTAGTCCCACACGGACTAACAAAAACGCTAGTCAGGCTGGTGCCTCGAGAACTAAACAAGAACTAGTCGGTTGTGAAACCGAACAATTATTATCTGTCGGTGTGATACCGGGGGGGGGGGGGGAACTTTTAAAATTTTTGGGGGGGGGGGGTGGGGGGGGGGGGGGGAAAGTCCGACTAACACACATTTCGGATACACGTTCCGACCAATCACAAAACTAGTCGGTGAGACTTACAGACGGACTAGCTATTTGCGTAGTAGCGGTGATTAGTCGGGCACACCGACCAGTTAATTGTTAGTCGGTCACAACTAGTCGTGCCGAACGAACTCGATCTGATAGCGAAAACGTAGTCGGTTGGGTGCCTGAGGCACACACGACTAACTTTATCCGACTGACTAAGATATTCCCTAGTCGGGCTCATTAGTCCGTAGCGACAGACTAGAGACCGTATCATGCTTGAATAGCAGCGGACCAAGGTAATCAAGTTGGGGTGAAACAAGTAGAATAAAACAAGAACAATATAGATTTTGAATCGATTCACTGATTGGATTGTAATCGGGTTATACTTCTTCTAATACTTGAAATATGAGCAAGACAAATGGAGCATATGAACTTTTCTATACGTTTTTTTCGTTGAAATAAAATATAAATTTCCATGTTCAACTGCTACCCATACCCCACTCTCAAGACTATCAAGTACACAATGAAGAAAATAGTCCACGAATTGTAGGACTATAAACTTATTATTCTACCGTGGAATCTACTCGAACTCATTATCTAGCAAGGTTCATTTTATTAGACATGCCAACAGTAATTATATATGATGGCATTCATTGTAGGTCACTTATCCAACCCACACTCATTACAATAGCACAGCACATACTGTTCGAAGAATGCATCGATATGTGAGGGACAGTGAACATGCAGGGAAAGATAAATTGAGGTCAGTACAATACAATGATTTGGTGGAATATGATGCATAAAAAAAAGAAAGGGAAAAACAAGATTAAAACACAAAATTTAAAGGCCAAGGCAGATTAGACAGGGGGCTATGCGAGATGGGGGCGTATCAAAACCACAACACCCAATATAGCCGAAGTGTTGACCATGCGGGATAGTATCAGTTACTTTTGAAAAATGAGGATGCGAAGACATCACCAGGGGGGAGGGGTGCAGTGGGCTACCCATGTCGTAGCCCCCTCAGAACAGTGAAGGCTGTACATTTTTGCGCGTATCAAAAAGACATAAATATACACTTGAAATATTCCACTTAAGTTCCATTCAGCATGTGAAATTCGAGAAAATAAGATCAACAAACAGGTATGAAATATGCGAAATGCCATTGTTCAATACCATACAACAACTTCAGTAGAAATTACAGCATATAATATAAATTAAATCTTGGAGGAAATGTGAGCAGTCCGCAAAATCTAAAAAAAAAAAAAAAAAAGCCCGCCAATTCTATAAAAATAAAGCCCGGCAACACTAAGAAAAAACAAAAATCGCCAGGCGGTGTACCATCAAAGGATGTTTCGCTAAAGGACGCTATTCCACGAAA
Organism: Sclerodactyla briareus; assembly: GCA_026419785.1. Classification (NCBI taxonomy): domain Eukaryota; kingdom Metazoa; phylum Echinodermata; class Holothuroidea; order Dendrochirotida; family Sclerodactylidae; genus Sclerodactyla; species Sclerodactyla briareus. The sequence goes on from JAODTK010000400.1 coordinate 66,986, forward strand.
GTAAAACTATTTCTACCCTTCGTAATGATATCATTAGAGAAAGAAAAAATCCATTGTAGTTTAAAGAGTATGGGTATCTCCATGGCTGGAAAGTACATGAAATAGAGATGAATGGAACTTTGTATATTTTGTGAACGATTTGTTGGTTTTCTTCAAATCACCATTAATAGTTTGTCGTACAAGATTTTTGTAGTCCATGTACCACTGAATTGAACCCTCAGTTCCTGTGTGATGTAACAAGGCAAATGTATTTGCAGGGGCTGATTTTCTTCGTCGGAACATTGAATTGGCCGAATTTGGTCTGGAGTTTTAGCTGTCAATGTAATGAATAGAAAAGTAAATGTAGTAGAATAGAAAAGTCAGTCACATTTGGCACTGATGACATTGGCCTTTGAAATTACTTAAACAAAATGAAAGAATGTAAAATTGAAAAATCTAATTGGCTGAATTGGGGTCCTGGAGTTTTAGCTGTGCAATGTAAGAATAGAAAGTAAATAGTAAGTAAGAATAGAAAAGTCCAGTCATATTTGTGACTGCTGACCATTGGCCTTGAAATTCTTTTAACCTAACAAGATGAAAGCATGTAAAATTGAAAAATCTGACAAATATATTGATACATACGGGCATTACAGGTATCAAGGTTTCCCCAAATGTATGAGCATATGAACAAATAATACTGAATTTGCAATATGATTGTGCAATCAATTCCAATCATCATGCACTATGGCTATGACGTATATGCTTGGCAGGCTTTGACCATCTCAGGATGACATAGTTGTTTAGCTCCACTCAGTTACTCCCCAGAGGAGAGGCGAATATATGCCTTAAAATTTCCCTGGTTGTTCAGCAAATCCCAAATCAGTCACTCCTGAGTTGGCGCAGAATGTCTTTGAGGCGGTTATCTCTCAATTCTGAGGGCGGCTCTAACAGCAGCTGTTGAGGATGTTCTGGGTCATTGCCAGTCAGCATCCGAAATGTGGACAACGTAGAGCGCACCTGCGTACCCGTCCCCGCGTTGCTTGTTCGCCACAGCTACAGAGACCTGGGGTGGATCCTGTTGGTTGGCCGTCCCCAAGCAGCTCTTCTTGGATGTGCGCTGGGTACCAGTCTCTTGATTCTCGCTGGGTCAGAACAGTGGACTATTGACCAAACACCCCGACTTGTTAAAGTCAAACCGAGGCTTCAAATTCCGAACAGGGGATGTGAGCTACGTGCCCTCCATATTACCACTAATAAGTAATCACAATGTCTGCGACTCGACTGCATTGTCAACCTTCCTCTCTATCTTCCTCCTAAGTTGGTCCAGCGCACTGGTCCAGGGACCCATCTGGAAACGGGGCAAAACAGTGGTCTCACATTACTTCTCGCACAGAACCATCTTGGAAACAGGCCAAGAAAAAGAATACACAAGGTTTAATTATTTCTGGGTGAGTGAACACTCCCTCGACTAAACATCAAAAAACTGTTCCTGTGGAATAAAGTGAAGCTTTGATTTTTTTTACATGAAGGGCGATGGACAATCTGAGGTATAAATTCCTGTCATTGTAAATAGAAAACACAAAACTAAAGACACAAGAACAGGGGAAATGTGTACATTATGATGTATCTGCCTAACACTGTGAGGCGGGGAAGGCAAGTGAACAATAAGAGTCAGCGAAAAGGTGAGGACTGTACAAGTATGTGAAAACTTTGGCAGTCTAGTAAACCAGCACATCTGTCATCTAGTGAGACATGTAACTGAACAGTGATGTGCTGATGGCAGGCAACACTAACACTGTACTTTTTACCAGAGCTCTCATAATGAATGTGCCTAACTTCCTGGCACCATGATTGATACATTTCCTTGGTTTCATTTGGCACAATCTGACTGGGAGGTTGGATACAACCCCCCCTGGACAAGGTGGATCTTGACATTGGTGGCTTATGTACCCGTTTAGCATGTGTGGAGGCTACATCACGCAACAGCCGCACTAGACACATATAATCCTTGCCGCCATGTGACCACTAATGGATGAACTGTTACAACTTACTTACATCAGGCATGCGGAGTAGGCCAGCGGGCCTTAAAGTACAGCAGTACCCACCCTTTCGTCACTCCTGGAGAACCACGATCGCGAACACAATCTGAATATCATGCTCCATGGGGATTCGGCTGGCTCGTATGATTGCCTTATAGATGTTCCACGGGATTCTGTAACCTTCTGGGTTCTGCAGAGTTAAGAAACAAACACAAATACCAATGAGAAGGTACTGTCCTCAAGATTCTAATTATGGCAAATAACTCTGATCAAATGTTAGCATATGCCGTTTCAACATTTGTAAGGGAGGAGTGCCGACACCCCACTAAATGCCAGCAACCAGATGCTAAGCAAACATGCTTGCAAGCCAGGCAGAAATCTATGAAGAGAATTGCATATTGGTGTATTATAGGAAACTTTTAGTTGGTTAAGGATGAGGAAAATGATGTACATCATTGATATTTTCTTCTAACATGAGTGAAAGCAGATAAGTGAATATGATGAGGTGATGTGGCATTGTCATATTCAGGCCGGGCAGAAGGCGGTCATGTACCAGTATCTGCTAAAACCCTTTTGACGGAATAGAACACAAGAGTTAATGTGTCATCCCTAGTATTGACATGTAACATTGAAGAGAGATGTGCTGATGGTAGCCAACACTACCACGTTCTCACCAGAGTCTCTTGATAAATGTGCCAGCTTAATTAGACATCTCTGATGATATTGACAATGGCAGGCTGGATTGCCAGCTCTCCCTAGCAATGTTGATCTCGACTATGGGGCTATCCTGGACTATGGGTCTCCTGGCATGTAGGATACCGGGTCCATCACCAGCAATACCAGCACCAAGGGTCCTAAATTATTTTCAATCCGGACGGCTATTTGAGGAAAAGGGCCCCCTGAAAAAAGTTTGGGGGGCTAGTCAGAGACTTTCGGAGGAGCTACTGTAAAAGCACGATTAATTTGTCCGGAACACCCTCAAAATGGCTATGAAACTGCATAAATGGATAATGCCACTGTGATTAGTCACTCAGAATAAGCCCCACAGGAAGGAGGGGATAGGGCTTTAGGCCAGGCTCGGCATAAACTCATCAGAATCTCTTTTTGCTAGTAGCACCAATGGTAACCAAAATTTTCAGGCGCGACCTTCCCAAGATTTCTATATTTTCCCGCCCCAGGAATGTGATTTGGAGAGCTCTTTGGTAACTTGCGAGGCGAATCACCCTCGGCACCGTGTTTTTCGGACGCTGACCAGCACTACTAAAACAGATATTTCCCTGCCATACTGTGATTAAGACTGTTACAACTTACATATGCCCGCGAAGTACTGTAGGCAGACCGGCCCACCACCCTCTCAGTCACCAGAGAGGGCAATCGCAGATCACAATCAGAATCTCAGACCCATAGTCCAACTGACATGGTCTGGCCCGATGAGGCCCGTATATAAGTTCCACAGGATTCTGAAAACCTGGCTCTGCGAAAGTAAGAACAGATTGCAAAACCATGAGAAGAACGTTCAAGGATTCTCCTTATAGAAGGGCAAATAAAATTTGATATAATCAGCTCATCCAGTCTGGTAAAGATGACAGAAGTCCTTTAGTGGCATTTACTGGTGTATAGGACACACGTGAGTTTGGGAGGAATTGCGAGGGGGGGGGGGACTTTGAGCCTAGGAGAAGCAGGCCGAATCTAGCTATACAGGTTGCCAGTCTGAGAGTAACAAAGTCCATAACAATTCCCAAGTTTATTTACATCACTGAACTACACCATGTTCGATCCTCATATTCCATAAATCGAGGGATAGCAAAACACGTAACCCCTTATACACCAAACATTACAATTCAATCTGGTCTGCATGTGTATCATACAGGGCACACCGCTGCAAATAACCAAACCAAAACTTGAAACAATAGGCAATGCAAGGGTAATATGACAAGGTTTGCTTTGAACTAGCACTGTAGCACGTGCGGTGTGAAAAGAGGTGACTTCACAGGGAAGAATGCGAAGACGGCTCATAGGCCTTAAACATTATACATGTTACCTGTATGCCTGCATTTGAGCCATGATTACAAATCAAAGAGAAGGAGGGTATTCACTTAAAGTTTTAGATGCAGGATTATTCTCCAGGTGGGACCAGTCAAACCACATGCACGGCTACCGATTCTAGCTTGCCGTACATACATAAATGCACTTAACTTGCTGTCAATACTTACTGCAATTCTACCAGCCAATGAGTCTACACCTCTAGGCCTATACATAGGAACTTGTAACGTTAATTAGCCTAAGGCCTAGGCTACACAATATATAATGAAAGGTTGGAAAAAGCTGTAATTTGCAGGTCCACACGTGACCCCTCACAAACGCCGAGTACTCTGCACTTCAGTGGCCACTTGCCTAGTACTCTCAGTTAGAAACAAAATGGCTTGAAATTATGACAATGGTGTATAGAGAAGAAGGCCTGAACACTGAGGCAGTAGCCCCCGAGAAGTTGCCTAGATCTGCGGAGAACAGCAGCCCTTTGCAAAAATTCAGTTCGTGTTAGGCGATATTGTGAGCTAATAACGTTAATGAGTGCATGTAGGCCTATGTAAGTAGGCTAGAATCAGGGGTAGCAGTAGCTCTTGAAAGAAGGGGTCAATACCGCAATTGACTATGACTGAATAAATGCAAGATTTAACCGTAATAAGTCAATTTTGGACAAGTTGGGTAACCAAACCATGTTTTAAGGTCCTTCAAACTGCCAGAAAGGGGTCATAGACTCGCAGACCCCTTAAAACCGATAACCTGGCTAGAATGTTGAGGAGGGAGAATGTTTGAATAGTGCAATACCCCACAATTTGCAAAGATGAGTAGGTACTGGAGGATGTTTGATTTTTCGGGTTCCTTATAAGTTTGTTTCGGCTAGACTAGTAATAATAGATTGCGACACAAGTTTCCTACAAATATATAAATAATAATACCCTACACATTTCCGGGGACGTTCTTTAGACACCGGGAATGTTTTGGTGAAGGCCGTTGAAGAATGCATCATGGGATGACCGAGCGAGGAATGATGTTGCATAAACGTGTCCCATGTGTTACATGCGTGATGAGGGGATAGTGTTGGAAGTGGGGTTGGGGTAAGGGTTTCCTGTAGTGTAGGTCTCAGGGGATGGTATCGGTAACGATAACATTTGTGATTAAAGTGTAATATGGAATCTGACTCTCCGAAGGCCTAATCCCATCAACCTATACATCAAAATAAACAGGGGCATCATTAGGCAATCATGCCAAGATGTCCCCGCATATTCGCCCTGGCCCAAACGACTAAAAAAAAAAGGCTACAGTAAAACTAGTAGGCCATAGGTTAGCCTAACCTGATAACTTAGCCTGACAGCTACGCGTCATGCAATGGAAAGTTGACGTTCAACAGTGAAAATGAAAACTTACAAGACATTAGTCAGCAGTCAGCGATCGTCGCGTATCACGAGCGTGATGTGAGGAATGAGAAATGCAAAAATGACGGAGGAAATATCTCAGAGAACATGTGGGAAAAGCTTAAATCGTTTTCCCAGGCTTCCGCTTCGTTCCGTACGACGATTGCAAGTTTGAATACTAGTGACCTGGGGTTGCCTCTCATTCATTTACCATTTCATCACTACCCTTACTCTCTGAATTAGAAGAAAAAAAAAACTTCATGGATGACAAATTCCACTAATGATAGTTTCTGATAAAGTTGGAATAGTTTGCGGAATTTAATTGAATATTAAAACGACAGACATATTTCTGAGGAAGCATAGGTGTGTACGAATGTCAATTTTTCACCGAAAGAAACTTCAAAATTGGACCCCTCAGGCCCCAACTCGGATGCAGTCACCATTGAGGAGAGACGATTCGAAGGGTTGGTCGTATTATTCCGTCGGTCGGAAATGTTTAGGTACGGTATAAGTAGTCGGTCAAAACTCCCGTCCTGTCGACGTTATTGGTTGCTATCGGGTGGTAAACTTGTCAGTGAAACAAGTATTCGTTAGCGGTTCTGAGCGGCATAATATCACGGACCAATTTAGTGGACTTTTGTGAGTCCGTAAACGACCGACTAGTTTAACGAAGTAGCCCCTCCCCCCCAAAAACGCTTGTCGGTGACGCCTTTGACTAGGTTTTGTTTTCAGTGAATATGCACTCTAGAGCTTTATGAAACTCTGAAAATATGTTATTATAACAGTGATTTCATGTGAATAATGACATGGATCACTTTAACGGAACATCCAAAACTTGAAGAGAGAACTCGAAACATTGAGCTTGAATACTGAACTCCTAAAATGCAGGGCAATTCGTCACGTTACATCTGTTTAATTGAATTCTGGGGTTTTCCTTTTGAAACCCTACATTAGTACAGACTTATAGGAACTCATGCCAGAGTACTAATTTCCGATTTCATCCTCCATTAATACGGACCGAGGACATAGGTATTATATTCCATCAAGGTGGACCGAATCTAAGGCGTCGCGCGCAACTGCAACAATACTAACTGTGTGAAATAAATTAATGAGAAGCTTGAATGTCACATTTAGATACCGTTTTATGCCTTTCAATTCAACTAGCAGCACTCACGGTTGTAGGCAAACTGATTTATTTGACCATAACCTCTACAATCAGAAAATAAATTTTATACAATGTTTATCACCAAAGCACATACGCGTCATGGGGCCCCCTGTCTGGCGGAGAGGCGATGCTCCACCCATCAAAATTCAAAGCTCAGAATTGCGGGGAAAAAATGCTCCATAATTAGCAAGCCCTGTGACTGTGATCAGTGAGAATTTAGAATCGCACTGAACAAGCAATTATATGATTATAGTGACAGGAAATTAAAAATTTTTCGTGGGTATTACCATGGCTGTTGATCTAAAGGTCAATTGTGAATTAGGAGCAAGTCGGAAACCTAGTATTTGGGTAGTTAGTGATCCAACATCCCAGTTGCCTTTAGCTATCACCTTCAGGCCCTCAACGTCATCATCACAACTACACTATGATGTTAATGTACTTGTACTCTTTATGACAAGCAAAACCCCATTACACAGTCCCACTTTGTTCTTGACAACTAACAATCACACAATCCTAGTCCATCCATATGCAAACTTTCGAAAAATAGGGTCCGTCCTTAAATCCATGTCACAAACCGAGCTCACATTAGGATACTGTGATTATAGAGTTTTAAAAAAGCCGTGGTTTCTCAAACTTTTTCAGACTGCCGCCCTCTTCCAGCCCATTTTGAACGATTTTCACTCCCGCTCCTTCCACCTTTTTTCCAGTGAGTTCGGTCACCTTAAAAAGATCAGTTTCAGATTGTTGTTTGATCCTAATATGATTACGTATACAAATAGGTGGCAACGATTAACATACCACAGACTCTGATGGTGCTCAAAGTTTCAGTCAGTGGGAAGGTTAGCTTGTGCAACCCTGTCAGATTCCGAATGTCTGGCTGCACCTTAATACGGAATAGGACACAGAATCCCCCCTCCTACATGCTCTAGTAATGTCAAGGGGTTCCGATACTTGGACAGCACCACCATTCCGTGCTGAATCCTCTTTCAACGACGTAGGATGTAGGCCACTCCATAAATCCGATAGTCTCAGGGACCCCCCAAAACTCCTCAATGCCTTCCCCCCCCCCCATTCCACTTGATTCGATAGCGCCACATAAACGTCCCCAGCGCCCACTGAGGCGGTAGGGACCACTTGGGGGGCGAGAAACACTGTTTTAAAGAATCTCTGGATTTGCTCCTGAAAACCAAAAAGCCCAGAGGCTTATTGATCCTTGACTGATTTTCTGATAACATATTGCCAGAACACGAGAATGTGATAATGTACTAATAATACGGGCAACAGACTTTGACTTTTCTGACTTTAACCTCTGGTGACCTCATCGACTTGGACCTGACCCCAAAACAATAGTAATCATGTACTCATTAAGGGTACCCATACCAAGTAATGATCTTCACTCCACCAGGTGGGTCAATTTTTTGTGTTTACAAGCCCAAATTGGGCCAATTCATTTTCCTTACAATTTCCCTATTTTTCCCCCAAACAGGACCGCGGGTATATAATTTGATGTGGGGGGGGCTAATCATTGTGGCGGTCCCCATCTAAGGGAGCGCCACCATCGTTTGGCGCGGAGCGGACAAGGGAATTTTCCGGTAATTACAGACCCCCAGATTGCAAGGAGAATCGACCTTTTCGTGCGTTTAGGCAGTAACTGACATCCGAAAAATTGATTTAACCTTTTGACCCCATTTTTTTTTTTTTCGCGACAAACGAATTACTCTTACCCAATAATCAAGTAAAACCTGAATCTACTATATAACTTTGAAAAGGTCATATTATGGCCCTACAAAAATAAAATATCCCCATCCGTATATAGGCCCGACACATAGACCATTAGGGATCTGCGGAATATTAATGTAATGAAAAAAGAACCTGCGACAGCAAAATGATGGGGATGTTTGGCCCGCAGTTAGTGACGAAGGTGTCTGGCTGAAACCATAATCATGGTAATCCATCACCCATCTATACAAATCTCCACAAAAAGAAGTTTGCTATCACGGGATCCTCATTGCCATTAACTGGAGCATTAGGCGTCCTATTCCAGTCGAATTAACTTGACGTTACCAGTATTACCGCTATTGTCGAACTAACAGACAACGTCAGGAATTTACTAGCACCTAGCCTTGGTTCCATCTCCCTGTTATGTGTGTGGGAGGAACTGTGTAGGTCTACGACTTCAATACGTTTTGCATTCAGAAGGTGGGTCAATTTTTACTTTATAATCGAAACCATAGCAGTAATTGTGAAAAACCTGACCGCAGGCACGTAAAGATGTATAGTCCACATACCCCCAGTCGGGCTTCGTTGTTTAAACGTTTTAACGTTTACACGAATTTCGCCGTTCGAACGGAATCAATTCCTGGTAAACGGAGCTTGTCCCCCAGCCTGTTATCCATTTCATCTGCTTTCGACTAGAAACCTACATCTTTACCCTCCATCTTAACTAGACATGGCCCGGGTATACCGCGACGTGTATACCCCGGCAGAAATGGCCTTTTGTCGACCCTCGTTTTGAAGAAAGACATGTAGTTTATGTCCATTTGACCTCTGTGACTGAAATTCCCCCACCTGTGTTCATAACCAACTGTATTCCCATTCTCTTTCGAAGTTTCGTTCGACTTCGACAAGTTAACAACGAAAAAATCTCTACCATAACGCCATATTTAGCCTCTGTGACCTTGAATTACCGTCATGTTTTTTCGGGACCATTTGTTTTCCCCCCTACCAATTTCATGTAAATCGGACCAACTAATCTGTTTTTTTTTTTTTCGTTCAAACCTGCAAAAATAGAGGGCATTCGACATGCAGTTGGACGCCCCTACTTTTCGAACTCATCCGAGATTTTGCTAGACGGGGACATGGTACCAAGTTTTCAGTCGTCGGATAAGCGTAAAGAGTTATTTCGCTAACGCCTTAATTTCCGGAGGCGGCGGCGGCTATACACTCCCAAAACCATAATCCCCCAAACACCCCAAAACACTTCCAGGCTTGCGGGGGTATATGCAAACTTGATCTTTCGGCTGGGGTTGCCTGCCACACTCATTCCCGTGTAGCACGGCGAGTCCGGCTGTCGTTTTCATGTGTGGGTTGAGATGTTAGACTGTTGAAACGCCTCTGCGTCATGTTCGAACGCAGCCACGTCTGCCATTCCCATGGTGATTAATCACTGAGCATGTCGTAGACTGTGCCGGACTCAACCTATTACCATTGTGGGCTGTCGGTGTCGAGTAGGTCTAACCGTTCGATAGGGCAGTGCTGCATTTCGGGAGTTATCGATCATAATCCTACTTATTGATTGTTCTTTCCCATTTGCAGAGCTGTGATTAGCCGAGAAGTCCAGAGAATTGCTCATTGTCATATTTATTGTTTGTATACCACCTGCATTAGTATGGGCTAAAACTTATTTTTACCCAGAACCCGGCGGGCCGAATTTAGGCGGCCCAAATTGCCGATGGCAGAAAAGTGCGGGGCTAAGCCCCGCAGCAACCCCCCCCCCCCGTTCCGCTGTCCCTGCAAAATGACACTGGACTTATCGTGTTTAACAGGTATTTCAGGTAATTTGACCTCATATGACCTTCAGATGACCTTTGACCTGACCCCAAAACCAGGATCATTACTCACTATGTTTACAGCCAAAATTGCTAAAATTTCAATTTTCACAATTCTCTATTTTCCCCCAAAATGACTCACGATCAACACCCAAATAAGCAATAGGGTTCTTTTAACTCCTCAGAAGAATTTCGCTTGATCAAAACCAACCTTTTCTGGACCATGTTTACAAGGATTTCAGACTCTGACCTCTAGTGACCTCCGATGACCTTCCGCCCTGTCCCCCAAAACAAAAGCCACAATCCGTGCATCAGTTCGATGTAGGCCATGTTGTCAGTTGAACACCGTAACCGACCTGTGACCGACAGTACAGAGCGTTGCATTGAACGCGCAAAGCTCAGACGAGAACATCAACGCTGGCCTAAATCACATGATGTTTCGGGGTTGCCAGCTCTTGACATTTGGTTTCATCGCTAAATGTTTGTATGGAAATGATGTTGTTGTAAGGTACGTGAAATGATCTTCTAGTAGTGACAACGCCAATTACCATGCGCAGGTAAGGTGCGTCTGACGGCCCTTCCTTGTATGCAATAATTATAAGTGACACAATTAAAGGTTCCCGAACTATATCAATGCTGCCAAAGAGGTCATTGCCGCCAAGGGATTAGAAAGTGAATTGGACATTTTGGATATTTTTGTGAAATAAAACAAATATCAACAATTCTGGGCAACCCCGCTGTTAGCTGTTATCGATTCTCTACAGTTTGTACTTGTATACCGGGACAGACTAGCTCGAAGCTATACATGCAGCTTTCTCTGCCAATACGGTACGGTGCGTGGGCTGCAAGGGCCAAGGGCGTCTAGTATGTACGATTACGCGCGCCGCGCTGACCGAGGACGACGTACGTATACCGGTCATCAAAAATTGGTGTCGCCCGTGTTGAGATTGCTGAGGGTAGGGTAAGGAGTAAAAAGAGGATGTAGGAGAGGAGAGAGGAAAACAAGAAAAAACCAACGAAGGGTACGACAAAAAAAAAAGCAAAAATAAGGTGGGGGGGGGAGGGGCGGGGGACAGACGAATGACGTGTAGAACGTCTGCAAAGTGCGAATTTTGAGGAAACATTGCATTCGACTCACACGAGGGTAAAATCTGCAGATTTGGGAGAGAAAATCGGACAGATGGTGTTATAATCGTATCATGGGGCTTACTTATGTCCTGTCCAGTGGTATAGAAGCACAGATATCACATAGATAAAACAAATCACCCGGCCGTCATCACATGGCAAGCCGTGTTTACTTTTATTAAGCAACCGAAAGAGACAAGCTAGGATTCCTTTAAAAGATTTCAACCCTCATACCAGGCACGGCGACTATTTTTCGGACAATTGCGAAAATGCTTAGACCTGAAACCCAGAGAGGAGAGAAAACAAGAGCCCAAATGGGCCACAGTACTTCCTCGCTGGCTAACTGAGTAACTAGAAGAACTGGTTTACGCTTTATAATGGGTTGCTATCGTTTGTCAGTGAGGCATGGAGGGTTATGAAAACTTAGTTAGGGTAGCTAGGGTTGTTGGAGAGTGGGAAGTGTAGGGACGTTTATAGTCCACATAACCTTCTCCCAGTCCCAGGGTATTACGAATTGGTCAGTTGAGCAACTGTTTCATTGTGACGCCCTCCACTCCAGATATGTACCCCCTTCCACAGCCCTCCCCTCCCGCCCCCCCCCCCCCGCCAAGGCCTGGTTTCCGCTAAATTATTATCATAGCCAATGTTAAGCCCTTACACACCCTACTTGGAATGAACCATGCCATCCAGTTAATCAGTGTAAAGGACATGAGGTCTTGTCAATTGCCTGTTTCCCTTCCAGAGATGTACCCCAACCCCTCCTCGCCATCCCCCCCTCTCTCCTTTCCCCACAGTTATAATTATAGAGCCAATAGTACCCTTTCAACACGTAACTGTGCATTAACGGTACTTCCCAGATATATCTAGCAAATGAAATCTCAATAATTAAGTCTCACCAGTCATTCTTCCATAGAGCTCTTGTTTTGCAAACAACCTTTTAGAATCTAGAACTATTCCAGAGGCCGTGCATCTGTCAACACATCTCGCTCCCATTTCTAGTAATATACGCGCTAGCAACAAAATTATGTTAGCCTTTCCCTTTAGCATTTCCCTGTAATTAAGATCATCGATATGTTGAATGAGATTGTAGGCCACACTATCCAACAAAAGGATTTTCGTAGCCTCCCCTATAATGCCCTGTAACTTCCTGGTAACCTACCCATGGGCCGGGCCACCCCATAAAGTTCATGAATATTTATTCAGCTTGACAACTCTACACTAGAGCAACTAATATTTGTTCATCCCACTAAAACCCATTCGGAACGGACACATTTGGAAATGTAATGTTCTGTGCTGTCCTGTAGCCATTGCTATAAGGAACACTGAGCACCTGAACACAGTAGGCCAATTATGAAACTCGGGCACAACTGGCTGTTTCTCTAAAAAAATTGTTGGAACCAAGAACTCCACCAAAGGATGTTTCCGAGGGGCCGGAGCCCCGAATTCAGGCCGAGGGCACAGCATTTTGCTTCCGAGGCGAGGCCGAGAACCGAACCATAAAAAATGTCTCGAGGCCGAGTTTGGCCTCGAGTTCGTCTAGTAAAAGGCGAATCCAATTCACACAAACACGATCCAAAGGTCAAAAGTTAAATGAGGTCACAGTAGGTTCATCAATGTATTTCAACCCAGACGACAAAACTTTTCCATTACGCTACCCCTCTTAAATTGTTCATTTGCGCGATATGATGAAAGAAGATTGCCTGACCTTCAAGTTTACCCTAGCTTTTGACCTTTTCCGATTAATTCAGTTCATGCCACATCACCTACCAACTCCCCATCTTACATGAAACATGTCACACTTTTGAGCAACGGACCATGAGCCAGAGTACAGGTGGCAATCCACTGTGCCTCACGTTACATTTTAGCCAATTTTAGAAAACAAATTTCGCTATAAATACACAGCGGGATGCTATAATATCATGTTATTATGAAGGAACATGTTGGCATAATACTTGGAATTGCAATTGGAGACAATTACATCATCAGATAATTAAATTCAAGCGTAACTCATGTGAAAAGGACAAGAAAAAATACCACTTTTTTTCTCATGTTTGTCTCCAAACTATACACAACGGAATGAAATCGGTAACATCAAAGTGTCATATTCATATGTGTGAATGGAAAACCGATGCAGTCAAGGAAAAAAAAAAATCAAGAAATAATTAAAATGTTAATTAATAGTGTGACACAGTTTGTCCACTCAAAACTTGAGACAGACAAATTGTCAAATTATACAGAGAAAATATAAAATATGGACCAGAAAAAAAGACAAAAGTATAAGGAAAGTCAACTTCACTTGGTAATTATGAGCAGAAATCCTGTAGTGGAGGTATTGAGTGATTGTATTGATAATCGAACTTACAGTCACTTTGCCAAACCCCCAAATGGGCAAATCTGGCGAAAAGGCGGGTTGTCACAGTGAGAAATCATAGCAAGCGAATTTCATTCCAGCTGAAAACAGTTTCAAATTACGAGAAAATATGGAGACCTTTCATTCAATACCATCACGGTCTTTTGTAGTCCGTGTAACTTTGAGTTATTGCCCTATTTCATCATGTTTGGGTTTTGTCCATGTTTCACGGAAGCTGCCCAGCTGCTTAAAGGCCAATTCCAGCCTAGATTAATACCTCTAATTTGGTGTTATAATATGGAAAGATAAAAAAAATTCAAATATCACTTTGTTCAGTTTTACAGCATGTTCGGTTGAGAAGCTATGGCTTCCCCAAGTTTCATATAATTTTTTGATTTTGGCAAACTGTCAACCGTTTTTATGATTTCACAATCTACCAATTATAGGAAAAGTTAAGCCATAATTTCTTCTTAGCGTTTTCTTCAAAATTGGTAGATATGACATCATCAAATGTTGCCAATTTGCAAAATTGCCAACTCAAGGCGAAATTCCTATTACGGCGGGATGCGGGCTACGGTAAAACCATAAGCTCTTTTTCACGGGAAAATAAATGTGGAAAGTCTGCCAAAAAGCTGTGCTCGGGTTGTAGAATATATGAATCAGTTGCATAGCGTTCAAAAATTCAATTCGAACGATGGAACGAGCACAGGGTAAGCAAAGTGTCACGCGTACCAACGCACGTTGATGCCGCACCTCCCGCACAGATCATCTGGCAGAACTCCTCTTAAAGCATTTATGTCATTTTGTGAGTTATCACTATTTTAGTATTCCCGGTCACCCTACTCATTTTTACTTCGAAAAGTGTTTTCCGTATCCGAAAAACTGCGATTTACCAATGATACCGCACCCCGCATCCGCCACTACTGGAATCTCGCCTTACAGTGATAAATCAATAATCTTAAAAATCGTAACTTCATAACCGAGCATGCTAAGAACTGAAACAAAGTTTGATTGGCATGATTTTCGATGCACAATCATATGACATTTAAATATTTTTTGCGCACTTCCCCTTCAAAAAAACCATAGGGATCCTTCTTCACCATACTTGCAACTCATTTTGAACTCCAGTGCTCCACAGGATGGGATAACCTCACGGATTTGTTTTGATCCATGGAGACCGCGTACATAGTTTCTTGACGCACGGTTCACGGTCCGGTGCGTTTCTTCTTTTGGAACGTGGCTCGTCTTAAATCAACCATGATTGAAACCGATCCAGGATGATATAATTTTATTTCTCGGTCCTGAGGGCCAGTTCACCTATTTTACTGTTGCTGGTTCCTATTAGCCATACTACAGGCGCCAAGTACCAATCTAAATAAAAAGGGTTCACGTTTCTGAGAGAGTCACAATGTATGGAGGGGAAAGCTGAATCTATGATTAGTCCGAACCTCTCTTCATACATATTTCCTATTGCAGATATAACTCGTAACGAGAAAGCAACCACTTTTATTTTTAAATTAGTATTGAGTATCTGAGTTATATGAATATCTGCATCAATATTGGAGCGAACCTTACAAATCCGCAACAAAACTTGACATAGCACAGTATTACGGCCGGCAATTTCTCCTTTCTTTTTTCAAAATTTGGAATTCCTCCTTGAAGAATCAATCGGTGTCTAACCAGTTCGGGCCTATTTGCCGAGTTGATATGTTGTGCCATTTAGGTCGGAAGAGAAACATATCGAGCGCGTGAGCGATTCCGAGTTTTTTTAAGATAAAAAACAATGGGAATACATGAAAGGATTGTTTAGGACTTTTTGCACTACATCATGCATTAATGCTCAATAGATTCTTCTGATACTGTTCAATACGGCATGATGAGATCCCCGATTAACAACTCAGAAGCACAGTAACTTAACTTTGCCACGGGGTTTGGGACGAATTCTCCTCTATGATAAGACACTTTGAACATGAACCCTTTCAAAACCTTTATGCAGAAGCACCACGAGATGATACTGGGAAATGCGTTGCAACAGTTTATCTTGGTAGGGTCCTGGGTAGAAGAGGTATAGTCTCATGTAACTTGAGGAGGCGTATAGTCTCATTCCAGTTGCGCATCCGTGGGGGAGCATGTGGGCTAGTTGGCTGGCACGGGCTACTGGGGAAATTGCGAGAGGGGCAAATTGGAAATCAAAGCTTAGAAACGGGAAATGAAGGAGGGGGAGGTGGAAGAGAGGATAAACTGGAAAAAACGAACAAATCCATTAATGTTTGGAATCAATCTAATAATCGTCGGAAACTAATGGACCCAAATGGCACTGAGGGTAATGAGGCTATGATGAGGTACGAAGGAAGCCGCAGGTCACCTCCCCCCCCCCCCCCCCTCCCCGATCCATCACTTTCCGTGACCAGTAACTCCCGTGAGAAAAGCCATATCGGTGTACTAGGGTCTTGTCCCCTGGCCCCTCTACTCGGGAGGCTGTCACGCGCCTGGTGGTCTCTTGCACACACCCGCGAAAGTGGACGGTGTCGGTTTAGCCCCTTTGAAGTTAGGATACCCGATATCGAGAAGCTTCCTTCCTGTACAATAGTAATTATTTCATACTCTTACAACCGTATTTCGTTGTTTTCAGTTCAAAAATCGACATAGTCTAGGTCCCCACTAAGGATTGCATTGTGAGTTGTTGGGTAGGTGCTGATATGTACTTCTGTAAGAGCTGGGAAGACATATAATATCAGATCTTCTGTGGAAATGGGTTTTGTTTCCATTAAACGCGTTGAAACATAAAGTCGCATGATATATTTTCTCTTTGCGTTTAATAACTGTGGCGTCATGCTCCTTGCGCGTAAGGAGCTCTCCGCACACTCTTCATAATGGACCGAACATTGAAAGGTTCAAGAACTGTCCATGGGGGTATCATATAAGCCAGTTGGGAGTTACAGTTAATGTTATGATAGATATGTGTCCCACGGTCAAAGGGGAATGACCGCCGTTTTCAACGATGAACGTACAGTGTGCGAAACGATCTTCCGCAAACTCCCTGCCGAAAATTACGAATCCTACAATCACAAAACTTTAACAGATTTCCCCCATCCCTTATCAACAATAACTCCGAACATGGGATGAATTAGTTGCGTTTCAAATAGTGGTGACACTTTAAAAATAGCGTTACGACATTGCTATGGGAGGAATCTGCCGAATACCGTCTTTCCCTCCCTCGAACGTTCTGTGGTGGGCATGCTATAACTACGAACTAGCTTAATATTGAAATGGCGTTTGGCCCTATATAGTTTACCATTCCCCACATATAACCTCGGGACGTCTGTGGTCTTGCTGTGCTGTCGACAATTTCTCCGAATTTTCTAATGCTACAACTAATAGGGCTATTGTCGCAAGGCTTAGTGGTAAAACATTGCAGATTAGACATTCGGAAGTATTTCTTCGACTTGATCAAGCTTGTCGACTTCACATGCTTACAAAATTTGCAGTAGGGATCATGTGGTACTCACTAGGGAAACTCACATACACCTCAGATGGCCTCTGACCCGACTCCAAAACAATGGGGTTAATGTACTCATCATGGGGAACACATATACCAAGTATGAGCTTCATCCATCCAGGTGGGGTCGAGTTATCATGTTGCACAAGCAAAAATTGGCCAAAATATCGAGTTTCACAATTTTCTATTTTGACCAAAATTTATCCCTGGCCTAGACCAAAAACAATAGGGTTCCTGTACCCCCCTCCCCCATAAAACAGAGCTATACCCAAATTTAACTTGATCGGGCCAACCATTCTGACTAATTATGTTCACAAGGTTTTCAGACTTTGACCTCTGGTGACCTCAGAGGGACCCCTGACTGACCCCAAAAAAATAATGGGATTTTTGTACTCATCATGGGGAACACATATACCAAGTATGAGCTTCATCCATCCAGGTGGGGTCGAGTTATCGTGTTTACAAGCTGGGCGTCACATACGCACACACGCACGTTCTCAAGTTCTTTCTGGGTTAAATTGTTGTGGTTTCACGACAGGTCCTTCGCGAGGACTCAGTTCCTCCCTAACCCTTCGCTACTAAACTGAACTATATCTAGTTGGAATTCCAAATTTTGCAGGTGGTCATTATTTAGGCCAGTGTCTGAGGGATTAGCCAGAGCCACCTTTAAAAAAACTGAACACTGAGGTGTCCAACTATGCCGATTTTTTGAATTTTTCTCGGGAGTGGGACACTCCCCCAGAGACGTACTAGAGAACTTGAGAAGGGGGACACTCCCCCCAATTGTTAAAATTATAACATAGTTGAAATTTCAGCGACCAGTCCGAATTTTGTGAAAGGGCGCTCGGGCTAATTACCCAGACAAAGTTCCCATTAGAGACTTTTTGTGGGGGGGTGTGGGGCAACTGATCAAACATATTTATTTTTCAATAGAATTTCTGTTGAAATTGCCCGATAAATAGAACATGAACTGATGAAAGGATAATCCTCCGGGTTGGTTTTGCCTCTGATTCCTATTTGAAAAAAATGCGCTCCGTGCCGGGGATGATGGCGCATATAGGCTAATTCGAATTGTGCCGGGGTAGGTAATAATCAACATAAAATTAGTAACTGAAATAGAGAACCCCTTAGGGTCCTTTTGGAGACCGTATCAATTTCTGTTTTTTCCTTATTGGGGGACATAATAATCAATCCCCTTCCATATTTTGAGATTATGATTTTTTTTTAACATTGTCCAGATTCGTGTTTTTTGACGAATATTTTCCTAAATGCCCAAACGGGGGACTTCGGGGCGGTCCTCCTCACTGGTTCCACTGGACCCGTACCCCTGGCAGGAGGCGCGAAGGGTCAGAGCATGTAAAAGTTTTATAGGATTGCACATCGCCCGTCTGTGGCCCTGTCACAGTGGCCCGCACACACTTTCTCGGGCACAGCTAGCTCGGGAGACTACTATACCCCATCCCCGCGCTCAATCAGTCAACTACAAAATACTTAACTTATATTCGTGAAAAATGGGTTTGAAGTCAACGATTGTCGGCGAAGTTAAAAAAAAAACCTGTAACAGAGATGAAAGAGTGCCCTCCGTAGAGCCGGAAAAAGGCGTTCTCCGGTGAGCTGAGCGGCCCACTATTTCCAAAATTTTTCCGCTTGTGCTACTCGTAAAACGATACTTTACCCTGTAATCATGGAAATCGTTTCGATCACACCACCCCCAATATTCTGTCTGCAACCATCGACCCTTCAGGGTATGCCCGACCCCCTCACAAATCCCTGTATGGCAGTAGCTTCCGTGAACTATATACTTGTCGGGAATTTTACTATCCAGTTGTAATTTTCTGAGTTTTTCTTACCCCCTATTCTGTAGAGATATGAACATTTCATTGTCCATTTCAACTATAAAACGGAAAGTTCATTTCCACCGACGGGGCCCGCGCCACATTACAACACTGCTATGAAACATACAGTAAAGAACCTGGACAATATGAAACGTATAAGAAGGCATAAACAGTTTATACTATCTACTGAAGACCTTGCACGAGCTTTGGAAGAAGAATCTAAGTCGATTTGATAATAATGGACTTCAGTAAGCATTTGATACATCCCCCATTAGCGTCTTCTTAACAACTCCCCATAATAATGGCATTCAGGGCAACACCAAGGACTGGATAATATTTTTCTCACGAGGCGCACCAGCATTCTGTACCGTTGAGGAGAAGCAGAACGGTTATCGGGGACTTTGCTGTTCCTTATATATATATATATAATATAGTCAATGACCTACCTGATTCAATTGAATCTCAGGGCTCCGCCTGTTTGCAGATGATTGTATCTTTGTACCGTGGAATAGTTCTCCAGCAGATTGGGGTTGACATCCTCCACGGGACATCAATACATGTACATTATGACCTGTGACGATAAACTTGCAAATGAGCTTCCATCCCCAAAGCTTCGCGATGCAATGACGCATAAGAAAAAGCAATCGCCCAACCTATACTATGGGAGCTTCTTTCATTACTACAGAAGTGGATCACACACTTATCTACTAGGAGTTCAATTTTCGGAAGATTTCTCATGGTCAAAACACATCATCAAGTCACAACATCCTTGGTTTATTGAAAAGGAACTTGAATGTTGTTGAAGAGGAAACCAAAGGCTACTTCCTATAAGTCTAGTTCCGCCCTAAACTCGAGTACTTCCACCACCTGTCCCAATTACTCGTCATCGTCACATGGAATCGATAGAGAAGGTGCAAAGAAGAGCAGCACGCTTTGTTACGAACAATTACAACTGTGAAAGCCATGTGTCCCGATGCTCCAAAGTCTTGAGTTGGGAGAGGCTGACATCAGACGGCAAGATCACGTTCAATAACCATTTTTGAAGAAATAACCGCTCGCCCTCCTTCGAATATAGAACCACCTCAAGCTTCCTCCAAATGCCCTCCGCTACAATAACTACCAGGAATCCACACACCCAAATTATCTTAGAAGAATTACATTTAGTAAAGACTGCAACAAATATCGCTGTATCCATTTACTATCCCTGACTGGAATCTTCTCCCAGCCGATCTGTAAGTGTCTGATAACCGAAAGAACTTCAAAGTTAACTTGACTCCGGTCCTGAATACTTGGCTACGAAATCCCACACTAGAATCTAGACCGTCGCTGCCCTGCCACTGCCCCTTATCATAGTCACCATTGCGTGTTAAGAAAGCTCCCAGGCGATTTCATGCAGTATAATTTTCTGGAGGTTCTGAAGGAAGTGGCTAGCGTGAGGCAGTGGAGTTGGAGTGATGCATGGCATCCGGGTAGCTAGTAGCTACGTACCTGACTCAACCACACCCCCACCCTCTTCAGGTTTGATGCCCATGATCATGATCACGAAATCGATGTAAGTTGAGATAAGCAAGTGAAACAGTCGAACGCACCCACATTTGCGGATTCTCAAGCCTTCGTGCTCCATAAAAATTGAGTATATGTCTGCACGCTATGAGCAAAACGATACGTTACGTACGTACACTGACCTTGAACTATATTACTGAATAATCATCGCTCGAAAGGTCGGTACTGACGTATGACCGACTAATCATGTTTGCGCACTTTTTTGCACTCTGGACTAGCTGTGTGTGAGTCCTGATCCTCGCGGGTACCGGTAGCACCTATTCCATTTCCAGTATTTGATGTTAGTTACGGGTCGGTTCTACGGTATTCCAGTCTTTGACTCTTGAGTTGACGCAGAAAACGAATGTGGTACAACATTTCAGGCCGTCAACTTAGTGTTTTGCTTTCAATTGGATTATGTTTAGGCCTAGGGCCGTAGGGGTGCGGTTCCCTGGTTGGAGTCAGATTCCAATTACAGATGTAATCCCAAATCTTATCCTTACCCACCCCCTACAGCTACACTACAGTAACGGAGTAACCCCTAACCCAACCCTAATTCCTATTATTAAACACTAATCTCATATATCCAGGTAGGCCTACACACAGGTAAACATTATACAATCATGCCAACTTGAGAAACGTTGACTTAATGGAACACATGGATATAGCCCAGTTGCAGATCAGTGACACAATTGATTGAAAAAAATTCTGGAAAAAATTCCCCTCCCGTCAATATTTCACAAATATGTTTGTGATATTGTGTCCAATTTTTTTTGCGTGCTTTGGCACTATTTTTTTCACAGCACAAAATATTATGGAATTTATTCACCTCTTGCGCTGGACTGGAAGAAGATGGTACAAGAACCAATAACCTAGCCCTAGTTTATACCTGTCACAGAAAGACTGTCCAATGAGTATGGCCACTATGGGGGTCGTCTTGTTTACACTAGTGACCTCAGTAGGTAGCCTATATTTCGCTATTGTGACGTAAGCATTTTGCGCGTACATCTCAGAGTCAGATCTGTGAATAGCAAGATATCCCGAACTCATCTTTGAAATAACTTTTCAATTGAATGTGCAGGGAGCCATGGTTTGGACCAATGGCCCCTATCGCCTTTCTCGTTATTATGATACGTCGTCCCAGTTAGTGATGCAGACCCAGCCCAAGTGGGGTTCGTTGGTGCCAGGTAGGTATTGCCTTGGGAGGGGGGGTACCCCTCTGTCCACCCCTCTTGAGGTTTGATTCTCTGTGTCATGCCTGGCAAGTATATCACAAAAAACACAACAACAGAATGAATAAGGATTGTACTCAAATTTTTTGCGAGAAAAAATCTAAATACAACAGTATGAAACAATCCCGTTCTTTGTGATCGTTGTTGTATCCCTCTTTAAAATACTAATCGTCCCTTCGTGTACTTTTATATTACTTTGTGAATGGACACACAGTGCTCCACATTACTTACTGCGGTGGATACCGTGATGTTGAGACAAACTCACTGCATTCGCCGCTTGTAGGAACACACCGCATCTTTCGCAAAAGGACGCTAGCGGAATTCTCGCTATCTCCGCAATCTGCAGAGCATAGCGGTGTTGAAATCTGATCAGTGTGAGGTAGGCTTTAATCATGGTGTGCATCACAAACTGCACTGTTTCTGATAATAAAGGACACTGCAGGCTTTGATACAACAAAGGTTATATTGTGGGGAATTGAAAACCTGTATCCTATCGGTCCAAATCCCCATTTCCAATACAAGGGTTTTCCTATGTGGAATTATTGGCCTTCAAAGTTTGGGTCAGTTTATGCAGAGAAATTGGGGAGAATCTCAATTTTGCAATAACACATGACGTAACACTAGACAGCCCGGTTTAGTCGTGTCATGTATTTCATTTCACTTCGTAACGGACAGTCGTATGAACTTCGGTTCGGACTGACGCATTCGTTTTTCTCCAGCTTTATATATAATCCCCTTTTATTCATCCTGATTGTCCTTTGATCTAAGGTAAGTGGTTTAGACACAAATAATCAGAATTTGGGAGAGAATACACTGTTCTCACAATTCAGAAATTGAGTCCTTCTCATACATGCTGGATGACAAGTCTCAATACGAATATTTGACCTGCTTTCCGAATAAATAGGTGACTGAATCATAAAAATCCTGCCTGGAGAATTCCACTTGCCATATCACACATTCCCGAAGCATTGGCAAGTTAGCCAGCATGCTGGTATCATCTTACAAGAACAGTGTGTCACTTCAGTGAACATGAATGTACCTGAAGCACCCGATAACTGAGCAGGAGAGATGTCAAAATATTCCGAAATTGGAAAAGTACCTGGACTTCTGGAGATCCGCTTTAATACAAATGTACATGTAGCGTTTGTTAACTGTTTACACTGGAGGGCAAGGACTTTATAGAAGTGGCGAACCTTTGTCATAAAAAATATCTCCGATTATGCATATTTATAGGGGGCCCAATTGGGTTTATTAAATCAAGTGATGCTGGTGAATTAGGAGTAGAATTTAATTACCATAGTGAAGCTCGAGACATTAGGCCTAACAGTTAGACCCCCCACCCCCCCATGGGTTTGTTTTTGATTAAAATAGTTAATGGAACCATCCAGGCTGGTTTGACACTGGCAGGGCAATGTCCTGAATAGCTTCGTCCACCAGTCCTGGCGAGTGGATACTAAATGTCCTTCTCGGTCTAGGGCCTCTAATCAATGCATTTCGCAACCCTGCCTGTATTCGGTGGGGCTAGCCGGGAGAAATGGCTATAAAATTGAGGCTGAATGTTTACTTCTAGAAGGCCTTAATAAACATTCAGCTGGTTCAAGGCCACATTTGGAACGGTTCCCAGTCCCTTGGATCTACAAATCCATGGTCAAATGTCCGTGGTAGGGGTACCTCTTGGCCATTTTGTTCAAAAGGTTGAGCAACTTCTACTCCTACTGAATTGATCGGATGATCATGGAAGTTGTCAGTATTAATCATTGACATAGCTTAATATGAGGTTCTCAGATAATGAAGGTCAAAGGTTCTCTCATGGTTCAATGATAGTCTTTGTCTTGCCTTCATGTGTGCTACTGGTGGCATTTTGGCCTCCTTCCTGCAGACTTTAAGTTGCTCAATGTTCAAGACACTGGTGTATATATCAACTAGGGAGCATTTAGTCTTATCACTACAGTCGACGCAACGTATGACGAATGTTAACCTATGTGCGCATGGCGACAACCTCAGGAACCCAACTGCCTTACACGGCGATCCAACGACGTATCCCACTCACTTTCCACGTTGCCCTTACGACGTGAACGTGAACCCAGCTGCGCGCATTGTTCAACAGGCTAAACAGGAATTCGGGAATTTTAACGGTCTACGTGAACGCGCGATTGTAAAACACGCGCATCTCCACCACGCAACGGGCACATTGACACTCGTATAAATTAAAGCGCCCCCACTAACAGGACTGCGACTGATCTACAAAACGTGAAACATTACGTCAACGTTGCCGTCGCCGTCGTGAAATCTAAAGCTCCCTATTCAAACGCATTGCCAGTAACCTTACATCATTGACTACGAGGATAGGTAAAGTGAGCTAACTGTGCCAGTGGTACTCTTGTAAGTTCCCTAATTCTGTATCATATACTCCATAATCTTGCGAACTGAATATGATAATTGATAATACTACCCTGCATTCAACATAAGAGAGAGAGGTTCACATCCTGATCCCGTTCGGTGGTTCATCGGCCGGACCTATCAGATGAGGAGCCAAAGAAGTCTTGGTATCTTCGCTGAGACACTTTCAACTCCTTAAAACGTGCTGAAGCGGCTTTCAGATAATATTCGGAGGTGAGTTTTCGGTATTTGTTTTTTGGCATAATACAAACTTAATGAAGCGCTCTTCATCTGCGCAAACCTTATTTTGAAATTCCATGGTCCATTGGCTCCTCCTTAAATCGGTGTACCAATGTGGTTCTTCAGTTGGAGTTTGTGATATTTTTCGGACTCATCAAGACCCCCCAAATACAATTTATGCTTGGTCCAAAACTGGCCAGAGAATTTTCTTCCACCCCAAGACCATGTGACGGTGTTTCAGCTTGTGCTCGTAACCTCTGAGAAGGTCATAGGTCAGAGTCATTAATTATCTTTGATTCAAGTTCATCGCTCTCTTGCAGGTAAGGGGTAAATTAAAGCGATTGTTCATGTGATATGATCCTTGTTACCCTATAGGAATTTTATATACCCTTCAAAATATCATTATGATTCTGGTTAAAAAAACATCACTAACTTGCAATTCAGGTGTTCTCATGCCAGTCCCCCCAAAAGGTGATTATCCTTTTATCTATCGAACAATTGGCATAGACCTCTCCAGTCTCCCAAGTTCATCATGATCAACGTCTGTCATATACTATGAAGGTACACCATTAGATGTCATTAGTAACAAAAGCTGTCTTGAAGGAAGACTGATGGACTGAGGTACACGTTTCATCAAGCTAGGTCAAGAGGTGATCTCTCGGCTTTTGCTACCCATTTCCGAGAGTAAGTTGATCCTGTCAACTTGCGCTGTATTCGATTTACGATTGGGACCTGCAGGCACAATAAATCGAAGTGTGAGGACAGGTGGGTGGTGCAGTAACTGTCTGTGGACAGGCCCCCTCGCGCTTCCTTGGACCAGCTGGTGGCCAGCTGGAATCTCTGACATCCTCTATCAGTGACCAGAGGGTTTTTGTGGTAAGAATTAGGGTTAGGGGCTGAAGTTAGGGTCACGTTGGGTGGGAATTGTCCGGGGGTGGAAGTTCGTCAGGGGGGGAGTTATCCGGGAACCCCTCTACCATAGTCATTAATAGCTGTCTGTTGTTTAATAGTTCATCCTATTACAGATGTGGTGCCTCCTCTAGAGTATGTTGACCTTTCCCACTTTGTTTCTTCTCTTCAACGACTCCTTTGATCTGTATCTTGCCCAGTGTTCTCCTTTGCTGATGACACAAGCATTCCGTCTTGGTTCCAACCCTCCGTCCAGCTGCTTGCCAGCACCAGCTCATGGCGGACTGTTCAATGGAACCTCTCAACCTTGTCACCTCCCAATTCCTCAGGAAACTGAGAAAATCATCAGCACTAATGTGTTACTATGGAGGGTTCTCAGCTTGTACTCTCAGACTCGGTGCATCATTAAGCTGGCATACGTCTGAATTCTGATCCAAGTTGGAAGCTATTCGCATGTTAATGAGTCCCCTGGATGTGCGCTCAGAAAAATTGGTTCCTCTTCTTGCTCTTATGAATCTCTTGGATGCCCCTCCAGAGGTCAGTGTAAAGGGTTAGGCATTCGGCTGGACCAGGGGTTATTTTTGCAGACCAGGGCTCTGATAAACTCTAGATGTCTGAGGAGGAACGGGCTCCAAATGAAAAAATCAAGACCCAGGGCTATAAAAACCTACTCAAATGCCATTAGTAATACACTGAATTGTCAGTCTGCTAACAAAATGAAATAGTGCGTGCTGCATCTTATAGTTAGCCTACTAAAGTGACCGAGTGGGAAAGTTCCCAGGGGCTATTTGCCCCCGAAAAATAGACCTGGCTATACAATTTGATTAGGACTGGGGTTTATTGATGTATTTTAGAGGGGTAATAGCCCCTGGGATCATGCTTATCTTGAACCCTGATTGCTGCCCTCCAGTCTGGAGGTTATTCTTCAGGTAAAAAAAAAACTGGTTTTGGCATGGTTCATGTAATGAGGACTGCTGGATGAGGAGATGGACTGACTGGTAGAACGGGTATGACCGGTCTAGTGCACTAAAACAAGATAGAAGGACTAGGAATTGGACGTTGCTGCTACTCGGGAAAACCACTAGCCGAACGTTGATGGAAACGTTGTGGGAGAGTGCTTGTGAACCATCTGAAGCAAATATTCAGATATTAAAACAGGACATTACGATGATCAGTTTGCTTCAAACTGTCCATTCCTGTGGTGATGAACCAATGTATCCACTTCTCCATTGTGGCTATTTGTGGTCTTGTAAGGAACTCGCGCAGAACCATTCTGTATGATTCCAATAGCCGAATCTACAAATTCCCATTCCACTTCGCAGGATTGTCGGAGTGTGGTTTCTATGATTCAAGTTATTTTTTCCCGAAAAGCAGTTTCTGGAAAAGTTTCATGTTACGTCTTCTTTTCCACATAACGAGCAAGTGAAGAAGACTACACATTGATGCACACGCACCAGACCTATGAATTCGTACAGCAAAAGGTAAGCTAGTTTCACTTACTCACTTCCCCCATATTGCACGTTTGCAACCCCCCCCGCTCCATTGTACATCTAGCATCTTTTAATAGTTGTCCGGCTGGTAACCCATCGTCCTTTTTAGTTTGCCAGTTGAACGTTTAAGTTCGATTACATCTTGGCTACAATCGGTTTTTTCATCACGAAATCACCCATCTGCTTTAGGATCGCCCATACAGAATCTTGTAGGGAGCATTTTTCTTCCGCGTCGTCTATCAGGATCAGTTTATCCTTAGGGGTTTGCCGTGATTTTGAATTGGATTTTTCTCCCGCTCGATCCCGTTTTGCGTAAGCATATTTTAGCCTAAGCTGTTCCTAGCACATAGGGTGGTCATGACTTCCCTCGTAGCCTAACACACGTGGGTGTGCGGCTCCTATTGTTGTTAGGGTTCAGTCAGACTGGAGCTAATTCAGGTGCTTTTCCTATCCGAAAAATGAGATGTTCAACAATGACGGGGGGTGGGGTGCAAAGTGCAATATGGGGTCTGATCATAGTTCACTTCCCACCATGATTTTTGTGAAATTTGGCTGAAGCGACGGGAGCTGCCCTGTGTGGTTCATGATCAATCCCAGATATACAAGTATGAGCACATGTGGAGTTTTGTAAGATCACTCTATCAGTTTATTTTTCTGCTTGGGCTCTAAGATATACGTGCATTGGTGTGTGTTTACCAGACAGTGTGCAATTGACATTATCTCTCCTTAAAGTTCATGAGAGACGTAGAATCACCTCTTGCGTTGTGTGTGTCATGTTTTCCCCTCAACAGGAATATTCCCAGTTGTGTTTAAATACACCAAAGTTAGGAAAATCGCATGGGTCATGCAAATTTGACTATCTGTGACTTCGAAAAGGTGAAACCTTCATGTTGTTTAGGATTGACCGCAGTCCACATCCCCCAAGTTTTTCGTTCAAATTTACAACGTTGAAAATCTTGAACAAAACACAAATTTGACCCTCGGTGACCGTCTGAATTTTCGTACTAACTTTTGTTCCTCACCGGCCAATAGTAAATTGGCTGAGCCACAGGGAGGTGGCCTGTTGTGTTCATAGTCTTCCCAGTGTATTAGCGCCTGGAGTTCGTAAGGTTCTAACTCTCATCATATTTCTTCTCAATATGGGCCCTCATAAGACATTTGTGCAGTGTGTACCAAGAACAATGTCCGATCTGAGTTAATCTCTCGTAAGTTCATGAAGAAACGCATGGAACAAATGATTAGGATTCAGCATGAAATATGCTAATCGAGTGAATGGATTTAGTTAATGCTTGTCAGATTTCATGAAACTTGGTGGGTATGGCCTACCTTTTGTCCAGAAGTTCACACATGAATTCAGAGTCACTGTAGGTCATTCAATGTGTCCAACTTGCATAATTTATGCAAATTGTTTGGGTTCATTGAATTTCCATGGAGAATTTGAGGGTGCGACTGTCAATGCTTGGTTGGTGTTATTTATATATAAATCACTATGTGGCTGGCAAACCATGGCGAACAAACATAGCCATACATCCCTATGCCAGGGTGATTTCAGTGAAAATGGGACCAGGCTCCATTCAGAGGAATGAGGAAGTAGTGTGTAATTTTGCCACTCTGTATGAGACATCACAGCTCAAGGGCTGACACTCTTAGATCCCGCCTATCAGCCTCTCAGATCAGAATCATTCAAACATGACAAGACACAAACCATTGGTTGGAAAGGGCTGAGGAGTCGTGACTCCAACTTTTATGAGGGCCTCCACACAATAATTGTTCATCACAGAACCCCCCCCCCACGCAAAAAAAAAAAAAACTTGCTTTGGACTCCCGGACTTGTGATGAGGGTTGCAAGCAAAACGCCTCTGTTTGCAGCAAACTGAGAACTTCGCGAAATGACCATGACCACAGAATAGGCGAGACTAGTGGTTCAGTTTCCACTGTGATATAGAATGAATGACGATCCTTCCTCATTGATGTATTATGTTTGACTGCTGCATAATATTAGGGTATGTTTAGATATTCCACCTGATGGTGGTTCTAACATGGTGGCTATGGCTCTACCAGGAAGTCAGGCAGTGGTGGTCTCGTAGTTTGTCATTCATTTGCATTCATAATGCCACTGTAACCTACTGTTGTATGTATGAAATTACATAATTATAATCCGTTATTAATCTTGATAGCTTAAACATCGGCCGCCCAAATAGGAATCGGGTGGTCGACATGCAAGTTTTTCCTATTTTAAAATTCGATGCGTGCAAGCACAACAAATGTGTTCATCAATTTTGTATTTACGCTTCGCAACACATATGTACAATGGACAGTGCCATGTGCCTGTAGATTGCACAGTTTATCAATCATTCCTTGAAACGTTTTTGCTTCCAATTTCAAGCATTATTATCACCAGTGTTTCTGCTAAGTCACTATGACGCAATTTTGACGCAGTGCAAAATGGCTTTCCATTCGAGCGTGGGGCATTTTGAGAGCAAGGGTTAAAAGATTCTATTTCAAAATTACAAAAAATATACATGGAGTCCCTAGGCATAACTTGACAAAAAATGGGCAGTTTCATTGACTCACTGCTGCCAAAATTTTTTAGAGGAAACCCTGATTATCACACTTTTCGTAAGAAACCATAAGTAAAGTGATTGGGTATTTTATGATGGGAATAATAAACATAAACTCAGGCCCTTCAATTTTTCCATAAACCAGTTTGACAATCGTAATTGCGCTCAGGGCTTTTTCTAACCTCTCTTATGAGGTCCTCTCAGTTTTATTCTGCACAAAGCCTCGCACATATCTGTTTTGTTATTTCCTAAGTCGAAACTGATGTATTGTTCATCGGGTCTGATAGTAAGACACCTGTGACACTGCTTCACAGAGCTGTCCTGGGGTAGTTAAACCGGTTGCGGACTGGTCTCCTCCAAGAGCTTGTTTGTCTGGCAGTAGTGACACTGTTTATAACCTGCTGGGAATAGATAGGCATATATATTACGTCTGTGTTTTATTTTTCTACTGACAGCAACCACTGTCATTAAGATAGCTACTATCTGATAAGGATCATTTGAACTACTTGATCAAGTGCACATATGACATTGGGGGTAAACATTTCAACTTGAGTGGCGTATGGCCTTGTGTGCCGTCCTTTCTGATCATATTTGGTTTCTCACATGCTATATTAAAGGCAGTCCCCTATAGGGCCATTGTTTTTGGTGTACTGCACTCACAGCAAGAATCACTCTTGTATTGTTTGTGTATGTTCCTGTGTAAGTGTGTGCTCATGCTTGTCTGTACTCAGTAATAGCGGGATAAAGCTGAGCTAGAAGCTGGTGATGTGATCATTATAATAATAACAGGATTGGAAATTGGGAGTAATTTCATTTTCAGCTGAAGTATTCTAACTAATACTGTAGTGGGTGTTTCAGTTATGTCGATTTTCACCAAACTTGGTTGATTATGGTCTCACTTTGAAAGAGAGGTCGTGCCAGTGGCAGAGCGGTAAATGGATATAATGGTCGGGAACCAATGGAACAGGGCCACAGCCCATACCACCAGTTGGTTCCATTCCAACTCCCACAATTTGCCTTGCATCCCCTAGATCGAAAGCCTGTTTGCCACTGCCCTGTATTTATGGCCCATTGTCGCCATGTTTCGACTCACAATTTTGATTTTTTTGCACTCTATCTACATATACTGCTATAAAAATGGCAAATGAGAACTTTGTGCTACCAACCGCAACTTTGTCTTGATGTCTTTGATATGGGGGCTGATTGGATAGCTATTTGGGCTGAATTGGGGGAGCTTATATTCCACTAACACTTCGGGCTTTGACGTTCAGAACCAGTGGAACTTATTGTAGTCTTTCTCAGAGCATCTTTTATCGATGTTCCTTTCCACAATCCTGATGATATATGCTTGAGTACAATGGTCACAAATTAATTTTCTTCTTCAAAAATCATTGACTGTTTCTGTACGGTAAATTAATGCATCCACCGAAAATCAATTGGATTTATGGTGTGTGCTGCCTTTTATTGACCAAAGTAATTTAGGATACTGCATTCGCCCGAAAAGCCGCTCATTACTATTCTAAAAAGCATCAAAGGCAGGCAGCGCGTTTCTTACAATCTAGTTCCAACTCTACTTACCCCTTATCGACATGGCAGCCCCCCCCCCTCCCATAATGCACCCCCCCCCTACCCAAGGGGCTACTGAGTGCCTGGGGCATTTTTCACATAGTAACCGGGTTGGCAACCCCATCGCCCCTCTCGTTTTCCGGCTATCATCTGCTTGAGTGTTTGCGTTTTCTACATTCCCCGCACTCAACACACATCGCTTTCAAACCTGGCTAATCAGAGAAACAGATGCGTGAGTGTGCGTCGTTTCTGTACAGATATCCATAGCTACTTTAGACGCGGCAAAAAATCGGAACACCCATACTCTTCGCGTCACGTGCTTGATTTCGTGCTTTCAACAATCTTTTAGACACGGCGTTGGATACAAACAGTTTCTGGCGCAATCTAGCCGAAAGGTCCCTTGGAAGGTCTCGGGGGACCCCTCTGACTTTGAAGTCAGTTTTTTTGGCAAATTAATGAACCTTGGTGTCTTTTGATAAACGTTCCCAACAACATTAATGAAAAGTTTTTTTTTTTGTGACATATTGTACGTAATCTCTACCGAAACTGCACTCTTTACCAATGTTTCAAATTATTTAATTGCGTATGTGGCTCTATATTACATTGTAAGCTGAGGAGCAGCATGACAACCATTGACAGCGTCCTCTTAAGACGCCTCCTGATATCATGACTGCAAATTTTGTGATAGGGATTATAGGCCAAGTTTACGCCTTCAAGTAATTAGACTTCCATGATCTGTCTCCATCAGGAGGTCTTGTGGAGTTCGTTTTCTATGAGCCGGTCATGCATATGCATATTCTTTACCTATACAACACAGCCACCAATTCAATGCCCCATCGCAATGATTACACAGGGAGAGTCGATGCACTGACCTGTTTCGACTGATTGAATACCGGCTGCTTGCACTGTCTGTATTGGGTGTTTGAATGTACATAGAGAAAAACTTCTCAACTTCATGACAGTTTTGCTCTCCCGAGTTACCTCTGATCCTATTCCAACTTTCCAAGACTGACTCACAACTCATATGCGAATGTAGGAAGGGTTTTCTGCTGGTTCACAGGCAGTCACTGTGGTCATGGCAGACTTCTTTGACTAGAGTGTGGAACAAATGGAATCTCCCTTGGACGCATCCATATCTCCTCCCATATTGCTAGGAATCGCCCAGTTTGTCAACCTTGTAATGAAGGCCAAGTGGAAAACAAGACCCGGTCGTGCACAGAGGAAAAAAAGATGAGCCTACTTTATATGAGCATTTACCTAGTCAGGTCTCACAGCAATCTTCATTACCACAAAATTCATCTTTCAGTGTTTTACTTTAATGCTTGAGTTTTACCCACTGCATCTGTTAAACTCCTGTATAATTAGATTGCAGTCGACACTGATCACTTTCCCTCTGGGTTTTGGGTTGAATGTTTATTGACATTGTCAGGGGCAGCCTTTACTGAGAGAGCAACTAACAAATATGATCGGCTCATTGAGTGGGCAATCATGCTGTGTGTCACACTCAACGGGTTCTGAGGGAAGTTTATCGCTCTATCACCTTTGAACAATCATGTGAAGCATGTTTACCGACAAGTGGATCACAAACCCATTAGCGATGTTGCTTCTGCCCCTCACCCTTCGAGGGGGAGGGGCGAAGTCTGCATCTTGTTCGGAATGGCCCCCCCGCCACCCCCCCCCTCATGAAATACAATTAGAATTTTGCCATGATTGCAAACGTCAGGGAGACACTGGTACCTGCTGGTAGATTGTGTAAATAACACATTTGCAGTGGACCACAACAACTTCCAAATACATCCCCCTGCCCTCCGTCCCCCTGCTTTCACGAATCACTGATAAGCATAGTGAAATTCTCCGGACAAAAAATGAAAATAGTGAACACTGACCAAAATGATGTTGTTGGTCAAGGGGTAGGGTGAGGTCGCGTGTCGAGCATGGATGCTGGACCTCTTATCGAGAATCTTATGGCAATTCTGTCCCCCTGATCAGTGAGTAAGGAAAAGGATGCATGCCCCATAAGGGGAAAAGGTACAGCACCACTAAAACCATAGCATTAAGAGTAGGAGGCTTAGCCCTGTATAAACCGAACCGAAACTATTCCCCCCAAGGAGACTCTCTTACAGAACCTACAGATATCCTTGACCGACCGATGTATTCTTCTCTCTTTCTTCC
Organism: Sclerodactyla briareus; assembly: GCA_026419785.1. Lineage (NCBI taxonomy): Eukaryota > Metazoa > Echinodermata > Holothuroidea > Dendrochirotida > Sclerodactylidae > Sclerodactyla > Sclerodactyla briareus. The sequence continues at coordinate 100,033 of JAODTK010000400.1, forward strand.
CAGCATGCTCAATGGCTGCCCTTCAAGAAGGCCAAAATGACTATAATGGAGGGACTGTAGTTCCTCAACCAACTCCCTCATCGATGAGAGTGATCCTGACGTGATTCTTTTATCCAGGCCTGGAAAAATGCTCCACCTAAAACACCTGGATGCAATGCCGCCATTATTCCAATGGCTAGCTTTCATACTGTATTCCCTCTGAACCAGGCGAAGAAGTCAAACACTCACATGACACAGTGGGTAGTGCTAGGGCTAATACTGACTTAATTTTCATTATCACCTACCCATAGTCCTAACAGTTTTTCCATTCATTTTCCATCTCTAGTGGTAACCTAAGTTGAAATCGACTGACATCCTGCCTGCCTGGTAGATGTTACTTTGGTCACTGGCTACATCATTTCTGTAATCCAATTTCCCCTTCTAGTGACCTCCGATTGTTGATAGGTCAGTGGTGCTATCACAGATGATATATTTGCCGGGCTATCCATCTAACTCTACCATTGACAACACTGCCAATGACAACTCTGGCATCCCTCTTTTTTTTTTTGTCATTTCCAATGGAACCACCTTTGATATCACTTCATCAGTTGTAGTTTCGTTGAGCACTGTTAATAATAATAGCGATTTTTACTTGACAGCATCCCTCAGATTGTCCTCTTCAAGTTTGCTCCTGAGGTGCTTCATTCTAGCAGGTTTCTTCGGTAAACAGAGAGCTTTGCATTGCACGATGTGGTCGTCCACGATGGGGGCATTTTCCAGGTTGTGGAGCGTCGTTCGTGCAGTACTGGCACTTAAGAAATCTGCAGCATGCCAATTTACTAAGTCAGGAGGGGAGTAATCCTCTGGTCAGAATCAGTCACCGATGCAGTGGTCTAACTTTATCGTTTGTGAACAAGGAAAGGAAGTTACAACAGCCTCAATCCATGACCACACAGCCAGCATCTTCAAATTTGCCGGAAAATCCAGAACCTGCAAGATGTCAATCTTCAATCAGACTTAGATCATCTGCAGTGATCAGAACTTAGGCTAAGCAACTTGGGGTTTGAAGCTCTTTGTACCAAGTGTGATTTAGTGAAAATGGGACCAGCTCGATTTTGAGAGGAAATGAGATAGTAGTGTTAATTTTGCCAATAGTATTAGACCAATTTCACAGCTCAATGGGCGACAAACAGCTGCTCACAGGACGCCCAAACGGAGCCGGACTCCCAGCTAAAATCACCCTTGCTTTGTAACTAATCAGCTGCTGTTGGTCCTGAGGATGACACTCAAATGCCCATATGCCCTCCCACCCAGGGGATGAGTGATTAGGACCTGTGTGAAACCAGTATAACCAGCACAAACATGGCCAGCCAGCATCTTCCATACAGTGAATCAGTGTTGAGGACGCGAGTCTGGTCTCGTCTCGAGACCGATTTTGAAGGACTCGGTTCTGGCCTCGGACTCGGCCTTGATGACTCGGACTCGGATCGGCTGTGTTGGGCTCTCAGGACTCGGGCCGATTCCAGGGTCAAGACAGCTCAAGAAAAAAATTCCACAGAAAAATCCTGAAATTAGGTGTGTATACTGCAGAAATTTTGACACGACATGACAATCTAAAGCGATGTACTGTCTTGTTGTCAATGTCTCCAGAATTCACTCAATAAAATCTGAAGATAGCCATAGTGCCTTTTATTGACTAACTGCGCCTTGTCGGAATGGCTGTTACTGCAGGTGGCATCCTTATGAGGGAATACACTATGGACGCCTGTCTATAAAGATGGAGATGTTGTGTCCTATGAAATGCAATGAAAAACTACTTCAAAGTGATAACTACTTATGGAAAGCTATTATTGTCCTAGAGTTTGCCAACTGTGTGAGGTGGGTGATCAGGTGACGTTATATAGTTGTTTAGGGCATTGAGTTTGGTTAGTTTTGGCACTGTAAAACAGGGTTACAGGGGCAACCCCGAAGTGTATGGATGAATTATGCAAATTACAATAGACTCGGGTCTGGACTCGGACTCGGAGGGATGTTGAGGACTGGGTCTTGGACTCGGTACTCGGCTGTGAGACTCGCGGCTCAACACTGCAGTGAATGAGGGCAGGGGTAATGTCTGTGAAGAGCCCAGGACTTTGGTGCATTCGATGATTATCAAATCCAGCCTGGAACACAGAGGACATGAAACCTTCCTACGTTCTGACTTGAACTTACAGGTTGATGTGCCAATATCTACAATGCGTACCAGACAGCGGAGAAGGATCCGTGAGGAAACCCCAGATGAGGACTGTTCCACCTCGTCGGCCTGATTCACGATTTGGGCAAGGTCCTCGCAATAAATTATGGGGAGAACCACAGGTGGGTGCCCTTGAAGGAGAGGGGGAGGGGTATGGTGAGGGACAAGATATAGGGAGTTTGGTAGGGCGATGGTGTGGCTACAGGTAACGGGTTGGTGTTGGTGGGAATGGTAAGGCTACAGGTAGAGGTTGGTGTTGGGATTGGTTGAGGGTGCTGATCGGGGTTGGTGTTGGGGGATTGGTGAGGGTCAGATAGGGGTGGGGTAAAGCGGGAATGACACGGGTACAGATAGTTTAGTGTTAGATGCATGGTGAGGGTTACCAGATAAGGTGCATGGTGGTGGGTGCATGGTTGAGTGCGGGTTACAGTAGGGGTCAGTGTGGAGGGGGGGGGGGGAATGGTGGGGGTGCTGAAAGGGGTTGGTTAAGGGGATTTGTGAGGGGTGGGTTGGATGCATGGTGAGGTACAGATAAGGTTGTGTTGGGGCCATTGGGGGGTACAAAATAGGGGTGTGGTGTTGTATTATTTTTATCTGTTTATACTGTTATAATGTTTGATGTCAAATAGAAGCTAATGTTGATGCCTTTCATCGTGGGGAGGGGTGTTACCTCAAGATTCTCTAAATCCTGATGGTGCCTAAATGTCCAAAAATCGGGGCATTCAGAAAAGATTTTGGATCTCAAATTCCCGTTGAATTACCTCGTTTTTATTTTAGCTCCAAAACCAGCTATGCTGGGTGTGCTATTGGAATCTGATGTCATGCTATCTATCTATCCAGCCAGGTGGCAACAGGGTGCCTTTTTGCCTCCCAAACAGGCACTCTGTGTGGATGTCGACACAATTGACACAGGTTTCCTAGGGTTGCGCTGGTACTGATGATTGCGGAACCGGTAGTACCGATGCCTTGGCACGGTATCGGAGTTTGTGGTACAGGTGGTATTCACGCACGTATCTCTAAAAACATCAGGGATCGTGATTGTTACTTGTTTTATGTACAAAAACCACGAGTGTATAAACTAGTTTCATTTCAACTCAAGCTCTCCGTGTATACCTCAATCCTTGCTCGTTTGCGCTATATAAAAATATTCTGGCTTACCATCACTTTTTCAGTGTTCAAATTGTCTTCATTTTACAGTGTTCACAGAGCAGTGAATAATAATTACTCTGGTTTCGCTACACCCGTCGACCAACAATCTTATAAATATACGCAATGCAAATACCACGTGCTCCAGGTCTGTATTGAAAAGCCTCTATTTCGCAGAACTGGTGATGGTTGTTGTACCACTGGTGATGCTAGAAATTGACCGGCCAAATAATCAGAGCACTGTAATTTCATCACATGTTTAAAACTAACCAATGACACCTCACACTACACTGCCTGAACATCGTCGATCGATGGTCGCTGACGTTGATGTATATCTTGCGGAAAATTTTCCATGTGAGTGATAGAAATACAGTTGTTATTTTGCCCTCATTTTTCAGAAAATATTTACGAGCAATTTGAATTGATTTGGCGATATCCTTCAGGGCTGGTGAGGGGAATCCCACGCATGCTTTTTGTTCGTTTTCACTTTTCCCAGTGTTAATGTAAGAGAAACTTATTTTTTATTTGGAAGTGAATACTTCGATAATGCAACAACCACGTAACACCGTTGGGCGTTGGTCCCCAATACTTGAATTAATGGGTGATCACGCAGTCCTTTGAAATTGATCATTTTTATTTACCGAAATGAAGCCAGAATGGTTATTTTAATCTAATTCATTTTTATGAAAAGACTTTGTTAATAGAATAGTAATTTAATGCTGGAACCACGTGTGTGCTGGCCGGCCGAAATTGACCTTACTACAAGCCACCGGTAATTTGAGCCAGTTACCGTAGTTGAGCCAGTCGTAATAGTAACCTGGCATACGGCTTGTCACTTACTGTGAGTACCTGTGCCGCGAGTACCGGTACCAACGTGAATACCGTATAACCGCGCAACCCTACAGGTTCCTTACCCATGAGACATGTCTAAACATGTGAAGGTCAAGTCAAAGATTATTAAAGGGGCAATATAGGCCATTATGTGTAAATTTCAAAATGAATGTATACAATGTTTACAAATTTTTGGTGCACAGTGCTGATGTTCGGTCTAATGATGGTCTATCATCCGTACCTCGGGGTGTTCAGGAATGTTTGGTCTCAATTCCAACTTGGGCCCGAGGTCCCATTTATGAAATTTCACCAATGGTACTGAAATTGCATCTCTCCCACAAGCTTCAATTAATTTCATCAAAGTTTCATGTATGCGTCTGGGTTAAGGCCATCCGTGTTGTTCAGGAATTTGGGGTCCAGTTTGGGCATGGGCCTCATTATGTGAAAAACCCAAAATCTGTTATCTCCTACAAATTTAGTTGTACAGTCCGCTTTATGTCATAATGATGGCTACTAGCCATATCCTTTGGGGTGTTCAGGTTTTTTGGTCTGAGGTTCGACTTGAGCCTGAGGGCCAATTTCATGAATTTACAATGGTGCTTGAAATGAATTTCCTCCCACAAGCTTCAATTGATTTTCTCAAGTTACATGTAATGGTTCTTGGTAATAGGGCCATTGGAGTTGTTCAGAGTTTTGGGCCAAGGCCCTTTTGTCCTCTGGCCCATTATGTGAACTACTGTAAAAAATCTTGTATCTCCTACCAATTTAGGTCCACAGTGCGGATGTTCAGTCATATTGGTGCTCTAAATAGTCATACTTTTCAAGGTGCTCATGAATTTAGGACCCAATGCCCCATGTGGCCGAATGGCCCATCATTGTGGATTAGCAAAATGCTCCTCCTTTCAAAACTTCTGGTGACAGTGCTGAACATACGGTCATAATGATAGGTCTACATTTACCTCCGTGGTGTTTCAGAATTTTTTATTCAAGGTCCCATTGGCCCAGGGCCCCTTTTATAAGATTCCATGGAATTTCACACATGGTACTGAAATGCATCTCTCCCAGTTCCAGTTCCAATTGATTTTCTTTCGAGTTACATTTTTCTTAAAGTTGCTAAGTTTGCGAACTTCTGGCCTCAGGCCCAATGTGGGCCCTAGGGCCCCTCATGTAAAATCACATTAAATAAAATGCTTCTACAAATTTTATTGCACAGGTCCGTGCTGATGTTCGGTCCCTGATGTCGGCCTAATTGCCGTACCTTCAGGGTTCTCAGAATTTTGGACTTGAACCCAGTGGTGAGCCGTGGCCCATCATGTGCTATCCCGCAAAATGCCGCTCCGAGTTCCGCCTACATATTTTGGTGCAAGCGCTGATGTTCGATCATATTGATGGAATAGCCATACCTTACAGGCTTTCAGGATGTTTGGCCCTACAGCCTATCTAACCAGTGGGTCAACAATTGCTTTTTGCCCAAACAATCATTCTGTGACGGATTGTCAACCAAACTCGGATACAGTACTATCGACCGCATGGGACTGTTTTGACTTTGTGAAGGGCTGGTCACAAGGGTCATTAAGGGGCATATAGGCCCTTAAATGTGTATAATTTCAAATGTTTCTCTACAAGTACATAGATTTTTCTTGAAACTGTGTCATTATGTTCTCTTTTCAGCTGTTTGCAGATTTTGGATGCCATACAATTTATAATGCCACAAGAATTGGAAACCGTAACATCTGATGGATATTGACCAAACTTGGACCCAATGTTCATCAACCTTCGGGACATCTTTGGTCCTGTGAAGGTCATTAAGGACCAATAGGCCATTGTGTTCATTCCACTTTCTCCCAATTGGCCATTCTTTGGTGGACGTTGACCAAACTGATTAACAATCTTTCTAGACTGCTATTGACATCCGTGGTATATGAAGATCAATGTCAAAACTTGTTACAGGAACCGTAGGCATTTTGAACTGCCTTCGTAGCCTCAATGATCTTGAACATTTAACGCAATTGTCTTGTTACATTTGTTCGGTTTTGATCTACAACACCATTGGTGCTCTATTTTGAATAAAACTTTATGCCGGGCAGAAAGGCTGAAATTGACTTTGAGTACAGGGCGGAAATTTTGAGAGCTGGATAGCACCGCCCGGTGCCACCCGGCATGGTGACAACCTGTGCACATTTACACATTTCCCCGATACTCCTTAAAGTGGAGACAAGGACACAGCAAGTTTATTCGACAACACTTCACACCCACGTCTGGCAATTCCCTAGGCATGCTAAAGTTGACACCTAGGTGTGTGTGTCGCTGGAAAACCCACCAGCACCCGCATGTCTGTTCCCAGGATTGCTCGTTTCACACTTTCCTTGGCGCAGGGTTTCAAGTGAGCGACCAATAAGTTGGTGTTCATGGCAAAACCCTACAATGACCCCCATTTGTTTGTGATGCACACCTTGTCGCATACTGAAACTTATTCCGCGTTTGAGTCCTCAAAAATCTTGTAATAAGGTATCTGATGCGTAAGGTCAATATTTTTTATTTCCATCTAATACATTTTGTCCAGTTATAGTGAATGTACTTGTTGTCACCCTTGCATCCGAGAGAGTTTTTGCATTTTCACCCTATCACTGATCTTTTTCGCAGTGGTGCGTCGTTGGGGACACATTCCCTGTCGGCTGTGCCCGGACCCGTCTATTGTCTATGGCCTGGAGAGCTTCCGCGACAACCCTGACATTAATAACCCGCTGTATAACAGCAGATTGGGGTCTATGGAGAGAACTGCGGCCTTGAACGGGTCCTCATATCGTGGGGGCATGACGGTGGGCAATATCTGACCTCTCACCCACTGGAAATATCCATGGGGAAGATACGGCTTTCTGTCTGGCACCTGCACGTTGATATGCCTTGATTGGGTCAACCAAAAAAAATGAGAAATACAAACCTCCTCTCCTTTCCCATGGACTAACTGATCGAAACAATAATCACGCCAAGTAAGATTCAGCCCCCATTTGAGGCACATCTTCCTTCTCCGAAAACACTGCCAGATAGGCAAAACGTGGTTGGAATATTGAAAACTGTTCAATTTGGTAATCTGTGAAAATTATATTGCAGTAAGTGAAATTCAGGATTTCTTTTGGAAAAAAAAAATTGGCCGGACAAAATATTCCATGCAAATTGTCCCAGCGAAAGATGGTCCCGTTTTTGGCACATTGTCAGATAGGAGAAACCTGTTCAATGGTGAAATACTGATGAGAGTACAGTTAGGGGCAGCATAGGCAATTTGGGATTACCTGCTAAAAATTTTTTTTAATGATGTTAATAGGGCTGGCACACCCCAAACCTTGAATCACTGTTATATCTGTAAAAAACAAACTAGTTGAGTAGTCAGGAGGTATTTTACGATTGCACAGAGATAGCCGACTTGTGTTGCTACTGGTAAGTTGTCCCAATTTCTTCAGAATCCTGGTGCTTGAACTCCATAGTCTCTGTGATTCCTTGCCAGGGGCATAAGGAATCTGGAATCACTCTGGTAAGGCATGTGAGTATAGGTGTGTGTCTTTTATGCCTCTTCTAAACACAGTAACCTTTCAATCCAAAGAATTAGATTGCTATATCATCCGAGGTCACTGAAGTCTGGAATCCCAGTTTAAACGGCCAGAGGAGTGGGGACTGCTTTCATAAAAATGTAAATAAAATGTTATGTTCCTGGGGATCAGTGACGACCGCCTGGACTAGGAATCAATAACGGGTCGCTGATAACAATTAAGCTAGAATGTGGTGGGGATTGAAGAGAATAAGTTTTCTATAAATGTTACCATGTCTTCTGGTCTTCTGTAAACGAAGTCTTGAAACACCGTCAGTCCTTGTTTGTTGAACTTGGAAGTTGAAATTCTGGAGAATTATGTAAGATTAGGCCATGGCTAAACCTGCTTTGTTTGTGGAGATGGATACCACTAACCCCTACAGTAATCGGTTTACAGGAGCCCTGGATGAAGGGTAGGGTGCATGTGTATAGAGTATGCTTCCTTTTGTGTAAACTTGCATTCTAATAATACTCATGGTATATATATTCATGTATAAGTATATAAGGGTACTCACTGATGTTCTCCGATGAACACACAATGCGACTGCGGATCGCCCACGCCTATTCTGTTTAGCCATCTTCGCAATGTCGCTCAACCGGGATAAGCGATGACTTGTTGAAAGAAGGGTATTTTGCTGGACTCAATTTGGTGTGTGATGCTGTTCCCACGTCTGACTCAATGGTCATTGTGGGTGATTTCAATGCCTCCACTGGTGTAAGTAGTGTAAGTCATGTCTTGGCCCACATGTATCTGACAACCATGATGATAGCAGTCACAGGCTACTTGGTTTTTGGTTCCAAAGTTCCAATGGGAGCTGTGGTGCTGGACTCCCAATGATGGTGTTACTGTCAAGGAGATCAATCATAGATGGGAGATGGAGGGTGCTCATGAACTGCAGGGTCTTCAGGAGTACCCAGTTCTTCACGACTGATCACAGGTTGCTGGTCATAACGCTCCGGCTTGCTTTAAAAAATCCCAGGAAAGCTGCGTCGGCCTTCTAAAAGGTTGACGTGAGCCAACTGAAGGACCCAAAGGTAGCTACAGTGTATGCCGACAAGCTGGGGCAGTCGTTTGGGAGGCTGGAGGCGTATGGAGACCCTGAGCGCAGGGATGGGCAAACTTCAAAGCCTGCATCCTCGAGACAGCAGAGGAGTGCATCCTGGAATGTGAGGGCCCGCTGGGCTTGGTATTTGAAGATTTCAGCCCCCAAGTTTTGAATCTTAGTTGGATGGTGTTGTAATCCTAGTGGCTGAACCGCCTGTAGACTGACTTGCTCACTATCGAGGAAACTTGCAAGACATTGGAGCAGTTTGAGGGTGGAAAGCTCCTGGAGTCCGTGGCATACATTCACAGCTGCTTGGAGCACTGGTGTCATCTCAACTGACTGGAAAAAGGCCTTAATGTTTTAGTCTGGATAGAGAGGTGATATTCATGACTGGGGTTACACTCCTCTCAGTACTCCATCTTGGCAGGATCACTCTGAAACAGGATTCATTGTCAGCTGCTGAGCAGTCAGGTTTCCACTCCCAAGAAGTTCTTGTGAATCGCATCTTGGCTCTCGGTGTCCTGTCTTAGTGGATGCGGTAGGGGCTTCCTCGTGGCCTATATAGAATTTTTGCAAGACCTTTGCAGCCTGGTGTGCCACCTGATATCATCTCCGTTTTCTGTAAGTGAGAGTGCTGTGAATGTGTGGTGGAGTCTCATACTCTTTCCTGTTGTCACGGGTGTGAAACGGGGGAGTACACTGTCTCCAACATTTTTGAACATGTGTATGAACAGTGTTCATGACCTGGATTTTGATATGCCCGCATTACTCACTTGATTTTTGTGATTCTCTGGTTGATGCCACAAGTCGAGACGCAAATCCATTGGGCCTTCAGGTGTCATGGACCGATTCAAAATCCAGTCTTTTGATGGGAGCTTGGACAATGCTAATGGCTGCTGAGTCGTCCAGGTCCAGGCGAGATCCTGGAAGTCACCAAGTCATTTGTTTACCTCGGCAGTGTCAAAGGTGACTTTGCACACTGGATGTCAGTAGATGCCTTAGATTGTAGATTGACATGTGCAGTCATGAAGTTATTGAATGGTGTTGTGGCAGCGGTTTGCGATATCTGAGCAAAGAACCCAAGCTCTGTCGTTTTTCTTGCTCCATTGGCTCCCGGTCTTGCTATAATCTAGTGATGGCTTTGGATTCTCACTTGTTGTCTGAGACACGATTGGATTCTTTTTGATTACCTCACTTCACTGAATCCTCATTACCAAGCAGATCATGTATCCATGGTCCTGGTTTCTGGAGGTGCGGATGGAGATTAGCTGCCCGATTCGCCGATCGGCAACTGTACTTCTATTGGGCATATTGTGTGCCTCCCAGCAACACTCCTGCCTCAGCGTGTCCCTGTGAACGGATCCGGTAGTTTGGGGCCGACTGCTCGGATGCCCCCGTTGATCATGGTTGTGCAGCTTTATTGGGTACCTCAGGTAGTTGGCGGGATAGACTAGACCCCGACCCTGTTTCTTGACCAGAGGAGGCAGGGCAATTGTAAGCGGCGGGTGGATGCGGCTAGGTACCTTCCAGGCATGTGCCTCCCATGAGTGAATATATGTAATGTTTATATATATTGGGGTAGTTGAGACTATTATCCGATACATTATATATCTTTGTTATTAGGTATAGATTCACTCATTGCGCCTTCTATTTCTCCCTAATTCCTCTCTCAAATAGGTATTTTGCTATGCATGTCATCTAGTGATTAACCTTGACTGATTCCTCTCATTCTATCGGACTGCTGTAAAATCGATAGACTCCAATGGTACCATTACTATTTCCAGCTAAGATGTGAATGACTCTTGTTTTAATGATGCACAGTCATAAAATTGTGGGTTCCATCATTGCTGTGTGTGTGTGACACATTCTCTGTTACGACTTGCCCTGTTTGCTGGGCTTTTGACTGAGTGGATCAACTGTTCGAAGAAGTTTCAACTTGAGCTTGATAATCATTCTATAACGTTTTTATAGCCAGTTGTACCTCTTATGAGATGTTTTCAATCGTTTTACACCTCTGGTGGAGTTTCAAGTGATTATAGCTGGAGTCACCTATTGCAGTGCTAACTCTTCGTCCTAACTAAAAAAAACAGGATAACAGGTACTTTGCCTGGTTAGATTTCCTGCATAAAAGATGTTAGTGAAGTAGTCTAATTCGCATAATTCATGCAAAAAGTTCAAAGTTCATCTGATTCTGATGGTCTGCCTTGGGTTTCAAGGAACTTCACTAAATTCCAGGTACTGTAGCCCTTGAAAGTTTCTGAAAGTTCCACTTTCCACCGAAGAACTTGTCAGAATGGTCTTCCTTTTAGCTTTGAATAATTTAAAAAATAGATTAGGGTCATTGGAGGTCATTCAGTGTATCTAATTTGCATCATTTGTGCCTAATTTGCATAAAGCATTTATAGACTGGCAAAACTATGGTCTTCTCTATGATGCTTTCAAATTCTGATGCTATCAATCATTGCTAACTGAGCTGATACCTCTCTAGGACTCCATACAGTGGGCACAAACTATCGATGATCCTGGAACGGCCGAGTCCTAAGTTAAAACTCCACTTTTTAAAACCAGTCTCTGGGTTTTGCCTTGCAGAGTACATGTACCCAACCTTCCGACTCCTCCTGCAAACAAGTGCAAGATCCCGGACGCGGGCCTCTACATGATACGCTTCCACTCATTCTACCCATTGGCACCACCGGCGGGGCCTTCAAGTATCTTTGCAACGAGAAGGATGAGGACATGCTCAAATGGGTGAAGGAGTTCAAGTGAGTCCTCTTCATGCAATGTTAAAAAGCCATCCAAAAACTATTGAGAAACGATGGGGAGCGCTCAAATTTTCGTGAATCATGTGATTTTCTAACTTTGTCATATTCACACAAAACTTGGGGATGTGGACTACAGTTCGACCTGACCAACAGGTAGGGCATTTCAAAGTCACTGGAGGTCAAATGAACATAATTTAATGTTTTTCCTCTAAATCGATTTCAACTTTCGCTGCATGAATGAATAATGTTCACCTATGCATACCTGGATATGCTATGGATTAATTACTTTCACTATTAATGCACATACCTTCTCAAACACTGCTTCATAAATATGACCTGTCTGCTATACGAAGCTGCTAGTAAAATGTTCATTCGGGCAAGTGGTAAACTGTTGTTTGAAAGCCAGACAGACTAGCAATGCTGAGGATGATATTTCGAGCACATATGTTGGATCGGATCCTTCGCTGAGCAAGTCATCAAATTCGAGTCGGGAGATCTCACCCCGTGAATGTTTTTAATCCATTCGTTCGGTGATTTTGACACGATTCCTGGAACTGAATCCAATTTTCGGACTCTTCAATCATTCATTTCAGTCTCCAAATATCTTCAAAAATAGTGAGGACTCATCCAAATTTTGCCCCATAAACCCTTTTCCCCCCGAATCCAATATGTCTCAGTAAAATTCATCAGAATTCAAGTGGGAATCTGTGTTTTGTGATTTTGGCCTTGTCACAATAATTGGAACCATTCCAGTTATTCCAATCTCCAACTATCTTGAGTATTCCATGAAATTTTGAAATTTGTACAAAAATTATGGGCTTTTCCCTCAGCTAAAAAAATGATGATTTTGGAATGGGGGTGGGGGGGGTGGTCTGAAATTGCAAAAAAAAAAAAAAAACAGGTGTATCTTTCGTGTGACTTCTGACTTCGTTTGAAAATTTGAAATCGATCAGTCTTCGTAATCACCAAAATAGTGAATAAACAGCAAAACTTTAATTGCATCAAAATGTCAATTTTCTCTGAAAAAATTAACAAATTCAATATTTCGGTCGCATTTACAAGAAAACAGTTTCCTAAAAAGTTTTCGTTTTGCGTAAGATTTCAAAGGTGTTTAAGCATTTTAAACTTGCCTGAAACACTAAGAAAATCCTGATGGACATACACATGCCATGCCCATGCCCATGCACATACACAGACTCACAGACAGACACTTCTCATCCTGCCCTTCCGAGCCAATGAGATAAACATGAAAACCATGACGGTCAATTATGCCGTCTGCTCTGCAGCTATTTCTATGCAGAGGACCCCTACTTTATCCAGCCCTAAATGGGAGCTGACAGCGTAACTGCAACTCTTTTTTTCTATCAGCAGCGAATCTTTCACAAAGAACACGGATGTGGCAATGCCTCTCAGTGGTTATAATGTGGGGGGTGGGGTTATCACGTGCAGATAGCAACATGCAAACTGTATATCCCTTCATTCCCTTGTTCCACCATTTCTTCCGGGCGCAAGCGGTATCAGTGACACTTTACAAAGCAAATATTCTGGATTCGAAATTCAGCGTCACTGGGCATTTTTTCCTGGGTGGCTGTACTTACAGTTGCGATGGGGGAAGTCTTGGTCTTCACTTCATGATTCCACTGTAATGCAGTGGATTTCCGGGTTTATTAGGGTTCGTTACAGGATATTCACTGATATTCCTTTCAGATGGGGACAAAAATAGCGGGTCCCAGGAGCAGGTTGGGATTGGCTTCACCCCTGCCTCGATATCATCTGAGCACTAGTCGGAAGAGAAGCCATTTAATCGACGGGCTCATTCACGCTCAATACGCCAGGGTTCCTATATGACCCATAATTGGCTCACCAAACTCGTAGAATCAAGTCAAATCACTTTGCTCCAATCCCTTGTGCTGAGTGCCCAGCGGGAAGGCCACAGGTTCCATGTCTTCAAGTCTTTTCTTTTTCAAGTGTGAACCACCTTGACACAGAAGATTTGCTGGTCAGACAGCAGTCCATGATTTGAAAATAATATGCATTTCCATTTTCATTCCTTTCCTTGCGTCAATTCGATCTCTATTCCAAAGTGGACACGCTTCCAGATATTGACAAGCTGCGGCCCTATTACCAATCTCTCATCGACAAGTACTGCCCTGGGGTCCTGGAATGGTAGTCCAGGGTAGCAGACAGACTTCAAGTGATTGTAGTTCCTTTAAAAGTAGAAATTACTCAACAGGCTTATCAGTATTGAACTTCTATCTGTATACAAACTGCTCCACTGCAACAGCTATCTCTTGATATGTGCTAATTTCATGGGTGATACTGCATATCCATTCTAGCCTTTGTTCGAGTATGCTTTGACTCAACAGAATTTGAAGACTGGGAAGTAGGAAAAGTGCTAATCAACAGTTCCTCTTAATTCACCTAATTTGACTATTATTCACTAACGACATTGAAATGTTCCGTCCGTGGCATTTTTGTGTTGGTTCTGACCATAATTTCAAAGGCTGATGACTCAATTGCTAAATTTTATGGATTTCCCTCCTTCTCAAGGATATTTAACCATTGTGAAATGTTGTTTTCAATTATTTCAACCTCGCAATCAACAGAAGAAAACCGTCCCGTCCATGACATTTCAGCATTTATCAGTCGAAAAAAAAGCAGACCCAATCCCTGTTATGGTAACTCGTTCATGTCCCACTTGTTTTTTAAGCCATATAATTGAAAAATAGTATTCATCAATTGAAAATTGATAATTTTCCGAGACCAAAAAAACAATTGGAAACATGGTTTCTGCCAGTATATTCTGGCCCTAACAAGCATGATTTTTGGCATTCCCACTTAGATCACTGTTTTGATCTCAAATCAGCCTAGCTACAAATTGGGAGGAAATTCATGATGTATTACTTGGGCTATTATTCGGCTGATTAATACACTTCAAGGCCTCTTCTGCTAATCTAAAACGCAGAACAGTACCTTTGGAACCTCAGACGGGTGGTTAGGTTTTTTATCTTGAATGCATTTGTTTGTTTTTTATTGCTATTGGTAACATTGTTATGTGCTGCCTTAAAGAGAATAGAGGAAATTTGAAGAAATAAATATATTCTTTAGATGCCTCATTCAGAAAATAAGAATATTTGAAAAGAAGATATGTTCCCTAATATATCAATGCAATTCCAAAACATTCCTTTCAATTTGCATTTTAACATATTGTCGAGGGAAAGCTCGCATGCTGCATCCAATCAATAAAACTCTGTGCTCAATTTTAATTGTTAAATGAAAAGGCATTGGGGTCTCACTGTTCTTCATATGATCCTTGGGCTTCATAAAGGTTTTGCTTTCGAAATAAGCAGCTGTGTTGTCGATTGAGTTATAATTTTGCATTCAAAATCAGTGCTTTCATTAGGCCGTGGCCTATCTATCAGTTTTCCCTTCCTGGCTATGAGCTCTGTCCCAATTAATGAAATGGTGTCACGACTTGTCGCCCAATCAGGTCTCTTTATTGAAGCTAATGGCAATATTATCTATCATAGCCAACAAATCGGTAACAGGACATGACTGTTTATCCTCCATGAACCTAGAGCACTGCACCTCTTTGACGACTCACTGCTTGTCCAATTTCCGACAGCATCTAATATCTGATAAATATGTCCTCCAGTTCCTGCTCATATTCCCTCCCAGCTCTCTAGAGACAGGTGGCCTAACTTACATGGCTCTTCTACAAATGTCAACACATCGTTATTAGCACCTACCTCTTCTGATTCTCACTCGGCATTCCCGATCGAGTAAGCCAACTTTGAAAATCCAAATGCCAGAAACAGTGGGATTTTCAGCCAAATCTTCTAACTGCTTCGACCACTATGGTGGAAATGACCCATTTAACGTTGTTTTGAGCGCGTATTTATTGTTGGCCCTGTTCTCATGGGTCCCTACAGCTCCGGCCGAGTGCCTATTACCAACTTGGCGCCAACCAGTGTGGCTATATCTGGGGAACCAGTTCCTGGGATCTCACCTGGCCGCCTAGAAACATGTGCCTAACTTCACTTGGCCCTGTTTACACGTTTCCATTGTTACCCGTGTACATCACTGTCCTCTTCAGCTCTTTTGGCTTGGTCCCGATTAATTCATTGTCATGTTGGAACCTTAAAATTACACTTGGAGCGTTTACGATCATTGGATCTATGAAGATACTTCAAGTTTCCTATTCTACAGCAATAATTGTGACATTGACTATTAGAGCTTACTATTCCATCTGGGGTTTCAACTATGCTCTATTGCTGTCCATTGCCTGATTTTGGAGAGGGGCAATTATTATCTGATATGGGGTAGCAGCCTCTTGGTAGCAGCTCGCAATTGTGACTGCTGCAATTGCATCATCACTATGCTTTATCAATACAATATTAGTTTTTTTGATATCCTACGGGTCCTCCTGTTTTTTTCGTTGTGATGTTTTATTAAAACAACAACATCCCGTTTTTCCGCCATTTGTATTATTGTTTTTGCATTTCCTTTTGAAAATTGGCAGAAAAGTTCGTACAGTGGGGTTCAGCTTCCTACCCTATAGAAAATAGGTCACACAGTCAACAAGATCCTCAAATTCTCTAAATTTAATATTTGCTATTTTACTTTTTGGTGCCTCTTATTGAATAAGATTGTTTGTTCGATTAGTTTGTAAAATCACTGGAATTCCAAATACAGTCAATGTGACTATCACGAATTCGCTTGCTGTTTCCCACGGGTGCAGCATATCTCAGGGGAAGAACAAGCTTTATTTAATGCACCTGCCATAACATAAACTATTAACAATAACTAATTTTTTTCTACCAACTGAATTTTCTACTAAGCAAAAAATTTCTCCAATTTTCACATTTTAGATAATTTTTCCACAACTTGTTATATTGAAATAATGTAAAAATTTTTGGTTCGGTTTATAATGTATTGTGTATATTACTCAGGATTTGTATTTGTGTGATGCTTATACTTTACTGCTGTAATCTTTATGCGAAACAATTTTCATTATTCAGATATCAAATGCCCAACTACGTAAGTTAGTCCCTTTCTTCTCAAATTTTTTTTGTTTCTTTACTCAGTTAAATGCATTTATTCCCTTACATTATTGCGGGCTGAATGATGTGTGAAAATAGGTTTGTATAATAATTATAGACCATAGGACTTACAGGGTCCTAATTCTAATCACATTTTTCCCAGGCAACCGATTAGGGTTGTGACAGCTGGATTCTCACAGTTTAGTCAATGCAATGTTTTTTCCTGTTTTGAAGGTTACTAGAGTTATCCCTAGATTGCCATATGAATGCAAAATAAAATAATGTACTGTAGCTTATATCTCTCTCAATTTGCTTTTTTTTTTGTCCGTCTGAACAAAGTTTCAGGAATCGACATGCTTCACTTGTCGTGGGTGTGTGTAGTAATGGTATGTGTCTGGTGTGTGTGCGTGTGTTATGTGTGTGTTGTTTTCCCACTTTCCTCACTTACCTAAAATGGTAAGACTGAATTTCAAATTGGAAATTTTTTGTGTGTATCGAGTTTGGGTGAATCCACGTTCTGATTGCATTTTGGGCACAAAAGTCCCTTATTAAGTAAGGTAATTATCCTATTTTATGTACTTTATTGTTTCGGCTCGTTATCAAGATTACGGATGAACCGTAGTGCTATGGTGACTTGGCTTGGCACATGCGTAATGTGGGATAAATAAGGATAGATTTGAACTGATTAGCCTTTAATGTATCACTCTTTAATTTGCCTCAAGATTTCCATTAAACTGGTGGAGGTTCACATTGAGTTCCTGAATTTTTTACATGTATTCAGGGTCACTGGAGGTCATTCAACGTGTCTAATTTTGCATACTTTCAAAGTTGGGTCCAATTTTCATGAAACTTTTGGTAAATATGGCTTACCCTTTACTCTCCAACTCTCCAACATTTTATTTACATAGACTGGAGGACACTGGAGGTCTGCAGTGTGTCATTTTGCGTAGTTTTTCCAAATTTCAAATTTTGTTCAGATTTTCATGAAACTTAAGTGGGTATGGGCTTCCTTTTCAGCTCCCCAAATGTTAACATTGACGTCGAGTCACTGGGGGTTTATGCAGTGTGTATAAATTGCTCACATTCATGGCAAAGTGTTGTTGGATTCCCCATTAAAATGTATTAGTTGTGATCCACCAGTGGTCCTGAGATATTTGAAGGTTAGAAACATGGGTCAACTGAATTGAATATTTGCATAATTTTTGGCAATTTTAGTCACATTTCTACCCAACCTCCCTTTAGTAGACTATTTCGAATCAGTCTTTTGAATTTGCAATTGTTCACTAATTAGTAGGCTGTTTTTGTTGATTGCTAACACTGAAATCTTTAAGCAACACGTGGAATGCCTTGCAATTTTTGGCATGGTGACTAACAGAAATAAACGCTGATCGCGCAACTAGGCGAGACACTGGGGGCAATCGCCTTGTTTGTAAATGTGTTTGTGGCAGTGTTCACTTTATTATGGTTTTTTTTTCGTCAGATTTAATGTTACCTGTCCAGTATAATAGTAAGGATTTTGGTCGATAGGTCGAATGTTCCACCGAAGCGCGCATGGACAACCTCAGAACCTGTTGGCTCGGGAAGAGGAGGGTGACCATACCCTCATACCCTTAGTGCCATCTGGTCCCACCTAGTTTCGCGATTATCAATTCAGTAAATCCTGGAATTTTGTTTTTTCCCAAACTATTTCTCATTTTTGTCCTTCCCTCCCCCCTCTTCATTTTCACCCGTTTTAGTCCCGCCTGAACTTCGTTCAAGGAGAAACATAGTGTCACTGTGTTTGTGTGTGTGTCTGTCTGTCTGTCCGTAATAAGTCCCTAATGTGCGGCGTTCGATCATGTGCGGTTAGATAGCTCCTGACCGTGAAAGCCATCATGGCTTGTACCTTTTTGTGGAGGGCGCGGTGAAGATTTGCCGATGCTGCATTCCCCTTTTCCGTCCGCGAAAGAACCATACTCATGGCATAAATTTGCATATTTACTGAAATTGGCCGCGGGAGCTTGTGTACAAGTTCTTCTTTCTCGGTAGATGCGGGGTGATGCCGTTCCGAGTATATAACAACTATGAAGAGTCACAAATCATTAGGTTTTCCTGGCATGATCTATGCTAATTAAGTCGTCATAATTTGCATAATTTCTGCAATATTTCTGAAGAGTTTGTTGGATTTCGACGAAACTCGGTAGAGATGGCGTATCCTATAGTCCCAATGATTTTACAGTAGGACAAGGGCACCGAGGTCTTAAATGTACTATCCGCATTTACCCTAGTCCATTTGCCACAAATTTATGCAATTTTAAAGTTGGTTTGAATCCCATAACTTGGTGAAGAATGGTACACCTTTGATCTGATAAATTTAACACAGTGTGAAGGTCACTTAAGTCATTTAATGTGAATATTTGCATAATTATGCCTTCTTCAAATTTTTGTTAATTGCAGTACCAATTTGAATGAATGCCGTTAGGGTGCTTGTATAGATTTGTCATGGTAATTTTTGGGCATCAGTAATCAACAACATATAAAGACCAGGTCAAACGGTCAAAGGTCCAGTTTTAAGAAATGGGCTTATTTTGTAGGAGTTACATGGCCAAAGATAAAAACTGTCGTTTTTTGGATATGTGAGAGTTCTCTGTCGCTCCATAGACGAAACCACTCCCGCTCGATCTGACACCTGGTCTTTTAAAGTTACAAAAAGGGGCCAAAGGTGATTTTAATACCTTTTGGGCGATAGCATAGGTGTGTTACCTGAGTACATATTCTCTTGGGCTGGTGCATTACATTGAGGCAAGCATTTGTTTTCCCCCCCACCCATAAAAACCGTCAATGTCATCAAAGGTCATTCGAGGTCAAGAAACTACTGCAATCATACATTTTCTGCAATCATTTCTAGTGACTGTGTGGTGATTGGCTGAAATTTGGACATGCTACATATTATCAAGGGTACCATTTCTCATAAAAACTTTATTTCATCAAAGGTCATTCAGGGCCCTATGGGCCAAAACTGGCAATAATAACATTTCCTGCATACAGCCTCTAAAGACTGTATGCTACCTATTTAAGAATGGTCTAGTCTTGGGACGCTACCTACCAGCATGATGCTGACATCACTATTATTATAACAAGCTATCAATAACAAAATTTGCAGAACTTATCTCTCTTGGAGTTTTTACTCTTTCAACCCCCCAAGTATGTTACTTTTCTATTCATCTTAACATTATTCAGACAGATTTCATCTAATTGTCAACCTCCCTTTTTACCTGAGGTTCCACTGTTGTTCACTACCACTTCATCGGGGCCATCCCCAAAGAGATTTGTTTAGTGGCCTGTCACCAAAATCCCCTGCCTGTTAAGTGATCTGTAAAATGAATGAGTGCTGGCCACAGAAATGGATTGGTGCTGCAAGCCCTTAAGCAGCATGGTTAGATTCAGGCCACTTATTTGGATTTTTCAAGCAAGGTGTTAGGGGAGGGATAGGGATATTGTGCTTGGTGTACATAGAGTTTATAGACCTCAACTTCTAACATGATACCAGACTACGAATGACGTTGCTTTATTGTTGCTGTATTTTTTTGTCGAGAACCGTAGTAGTTTCATTGTTCAGAAGATAATGATATGAATATCACGACTATCCAAATGAAGTGCCACTATAAAAATGAAACAGCTTGCAGTTACCTTCCCTCCCCCCCCCCTTCTCCTTCCTCCAATAAATGATGTAAGGCCCCTTACAAAACAGTAACCAGTAATGTGTTTTAATGCAAGGTTATTTTGGAACCTTTTACTACAATTCAAACTGAGAAATACTCTGGTGGGTATGGACCGTATGGATTACCTTACTCTCCGACATTCTTAACATAGATAGAATGGCAGTCACTAGAGGTCATTCACTTTGTCTTTTTGCATAGTTTTTCAAAATTTTTAAAGTTTGTTCGATTTTCATGAGCTTCTGGGTATGGTCCGCATCAGTCCCCCTAATATCAACTACAGTCACTGTGGGTTATTCACATCATTCATGCAAACACTCAAGTTTGTTGGAAATTCCCATGAAACTTATTAAATGTGTGGTCCACTATTGTTCCTGAGAAAATAGCTAGGTCCTATTGAAGTAGAGTATTGTGTCTCAATTGCATAATTCATGAAATTTTTGTCCACATTTCCACACAACGTATACTCCTTTGGTAGACATGGTCAATATCAGTCCTTATGAATTTGAAATTGGTCACTGATTAATAGGCCGTTCCTGTTGAATGCTAATACCAAAACCTTAAAGCAACATAAAAACAGATCGAATGACTCACAATAATTATTCCACTGTTGACTTATGAGGAAACCACGATTGCGCACCAGGCGAGACACTGGGGCGATCCGCTTGTTTGGTCTTATTTCCCAATTTTTCCCTCTCGATATCCCGTCAGGGGAGAGGCCTGCTCTCTGTCCCCCCCCCCCCCTCCCCCACGCTAGCTAGCCACTGGCTACAATATCATCTGTTTTATCATCATCTGTTTTATACCTACCTCGCCCCATATGGAAGATGCTGCGACCTCCGGCTATCATTGGGGACAGGAGGGTGTGGTTGCCCAAAATGAAAATTGGGGGATTTGACAAAACTGCATTCTATTGTTGTTGCTTGTAATATCTCATAGGTCTCTGGGGTCATTTTGTCGAGTCACTAAAAGGCCTTATCTCCTGCAATCAGTGATTAAGTGGACGGGGATTCTGCTTCCTTCAGGGACCCCGTCCTTGAATGACAGGTTGATTGGTGGCGGTAACCAGTTAATTTTCCAGTCAGAGAACCATTGGTGTGTTCCAAATCACACAAATATACTGAATATTTATCGCAGATGGAAACAAACTTGATGCCATTTTGGATGTCATCCCATCATCGACCAAAACCATATCGGAGGTTATGAATCTATCCCAAGCCCACAGACCAATACAACAGACCCTGCCACAGAAACTGGCGCTAACAATCAGGCGCGTAGCCATGCCGCCTCTTAGGGTCAAGATGGCAAGACGATTTCCTTTTTCCCCCCGATTAATTGGCATGTTCTGGTAGTAGATGGGTATCATGAGGTTGGATAACAATATCTGCAAAAATGAGGCCGGAAAGTAGGCCAACCAACAATGATGGAGAAGGTACCTCAGAACAGTAGGATGTGAAAATTCAGATTGAAAACAAGCTCCTGCAGGCCAGTGCATACGCAAGGAGGGAGGGGGGGGGGATCGCCCCCATTGACTGTAACCAAAACAAAAAATATCTAACACAAAAACAAAATACAACTTCCTTGAGAATGCCATCACCAACTCCAAGAAAAGGGGCAGTTTTCCCTCCCTTGTCCATCTATCTATCTAGCTCTGGCTGTCCGTCCGTCCGTCTGTCTGTCTGGTCTGTCTGTCCTGTCTGTCAGTAGTTGGTCAGTATGGATGATCATTGACCAGTGGTTTTTTTTCCTGTTTGGGGTTGTCAGGGATTTTGGGTGAAAGGTTAGTAGGGGTCATTTTGGCCCAATAACAGAGAAATGTTACCTTTTTTTCCTTTAGGAACGAAATACCTACACTGTGCACCGGTTTTGCCACGAAGCTTCAGACGATGGCCCCTATCAGAGATAACCTTAGATAAATCGAGAATCCAATTACCTTCCTAGCAGCTTCCGCACACTGCTTAGGTTTCAAACGTAGAATCGAAATGCACACTAAGATCTTTTTCTGAATTCAATTCAATTCTAAGTTGACCATTCAAGTGCTAACAGAAGCGTTGCCGTTATGATAGCCGACTGCTCATTTGCATTTATCTTCATTAAAAAACTGTACCAAACAGAAGACCAATCGGAGATTCGGTTCTAAACCCTTGAACGATTGCAACATCGGTTATTCGAAGCAGGACGTAAGCTAGGGGGCCAATATTTTGGGAGGGGGGGGGGGGGGGGGGGTGAAAAGTCAAAATTCCAACTGGCTAATTTCATTTTTCCACTCACCCTCCCTCTATACTGGAAGTGCATTTTTTTTGCGTTGCGATTTTTGTTATTTTTTTTAGGGCTGTCTTTTTTTTATTTACTAGGTTTTTGTGAACTTTGTGAAAATGGATTAATCGAGACCGAGAGTTCCCAGATGTGGCGTTCAGTGAGTCATTGAGGTCCTCTCATCTGAGAACTGTTTTTCTTGACTGACTGGGTTTCGTGGATGGACTGTGGACAACCTCTATTATCCACCTAATGTATGGAAGATGGCGACTCGGGACATCAAAGCTCGAGTGAGATACACAAGTATCACAACGCATATAAATTTACTCTCTATACCATGTGCTACTTTATACTGCATCAACTGGCCTAGTGGCACTTTTCTTCGTTCCAGAAATAATTTTGGCATTTTCAATTCCTTAGATGCGACTTGCTTACTAGTTATATATACTCAGGACTTGTGATTTTTTTTTCTCCCAGAGCCCATCCTGGCCGTAAGTAGGCTCTTCTTTTAGGTAGGTGTAACTTTCCTCTCACATGACAAGCGGGACCGCCAACATACCACACGTGTCACCGTTCCAATTTAGGGGGTCCGACAAATTTTGCCCTAATTTTTGAGTGGTTCACCGGAGAATGGGTACCGTGTGGCCCAATTTTTGACGTTTTTCGGTCATTTTATCATAAGTTTTGGCCAGTCACAGGAATCTATTCAACAGCGGAGCGCAACCATGGTTGGCGCGGAGCGTCACAAGGAATTTTTGGTTGCGCGAGCCCCCCCCCCCCTAGATTGGCCTGAAATGAACCCCCCCAGGCGTTTTTGGCTGCATGTACCAGCTTCAAATCTGGCATTTTGTGATGAAAAACTTTTGGAATCAGTGGAAAATTTGAAACTTTTGTAGAGCCTCTGTCTTAGCCCTGCACCGATTTTTCGGCAAGATGTTCAACAGTTTGTGCTCATATTACCGTTCACTAGTGCGAGCGAAGCACGCACATTTTTTAATCGGGTTTCCCCGGACCCATCTGAAAATCAGATCTCGTAATGTCCACTCCTTCCGGACTATACAGGAGTGAGGACGCTAGTCGTATATTTTAATCATCGCATGCAATTACAAAATTCACGAGCCTAATGGAAAATCATGGCTTGAGAGATCACTTCGGCAGATTAAAATCTTCTTCTGTATTGGTTGTATGGCGAATCTAATCCCTATCCTGATCTCTTCTTATCTCTTATACAAAATATTCTTTTTGATTGAGTTGGAAAATTTACGCAAGTTACCCTCAGTCGAAATATACCCTCCTCCGACCTGTCAGAATTCCACTGGGTGATCAACACTCCAACTGCGAGCCGCCCTGACACATTTTTTTTGGGGGGGGGGGGTGAGACCCCCCCCCCCCCCTCCTCCCACACACACACCCCGCTCTCGCGACGTCCCTGAATTCGAAGTCCCTCCCGATACAACTTTGTGTCGTCCGCGAATATTTTGACATAAACCTGGAAATGCACAGAATCCAGCGAGATTGTTCAGGCCGAAAAAAGTGAAGGACGAAGAACTGACCCCTCGAGGAACACCACTAGTAACCTGCTAGTAGAAGTTCGTCATTAATACAACTCGCTAACCCTATTATTAAGTCCACCCTTGAAGCCCACTTTATACTCTGCCTGCCGGGATACCCAACTCACCAATTGAGGAGGAGACTTTATGAGGTAACTAGTAACTTTTTCCATTAATTCTAGCAGATTAGTCAAACTCGAGCGAATCTGTCTGAAGCCATGCTAAGACTCCCTGATCAGGTTATAATAATAATTGAAAGAGCACCAGTCCAACAACACTGGTTGAGACCTCCACTGGCCCTGTAATTAACAAATTTAGACCCTTTTCTTTCTCCGAAATAGGCGAACATATGCCTCCCCTACTCCTCAGGACCCTAGTTTATTGAGATAAGAGCTGATGGAACAACAATTGGTCAGCGATCGACTTCAGAAAAAACGGGTAAATCCTCCGGAATGAGAAGCTTTACCATTTTTGAGATCTGGAGTTTCTCCTCATCAACATCAGGCGTACAAACACATCATTGATACAATAATGAGACACGACCAGAACAGATGTTCAACAAAAATATATAGTGAGCCCATACTTTGTATTAGGTTGCTACACATGGAATAGGAAACCCTATTCCTGTTTGGGTTAGTTCCAAGGTCAACCTGAGATCAACATGATCAAAGTATGAAAAGTTGTAAACACGATAACTGTGCAACGAGTAGAGGGCCTCATATTTGGTATGTAAGGTTTCTCGTGTAGAGTAGATTCATTTCCTATTCTTATTCGGTGAGATCCAAGGTTACATAAGAATCACGAGATCGGAAGCCTCAAAACTTATAAACACGATCACTGTCAACAAAAAGATGAGGAGGGCTCATACTCCTACCAGTGCAAAGAAACGACGTAGATCTAGAGGGCCTGAATTTGGCATGTAGGCTTGGCATGTGGAGTAGATGATCCATCATGATTGGTTTGTGTTAGCTTCACGGTCACCTAAATCACGGAGGTCTGAGAATAAGCATTGTAAATCCAACACTTCAGCCAACAAACATAGAGCTCATACTGGCATATGTGGATTAGATGATCCTTTTGTCTCGCCTGAAAAGATGTCAGGAAAACAAAAATCACCACAGCTCCTAACCGTTCGTTCGATCTTGCTAACGAGCTAGAACTTATGAACTAAATAGGCTATTACCCTGGCTTATAGAGTCTTTCGTGCCCAAAGTCTAATCGTGTCCACCCCGATACTACATACAAACTTCATCAAAATCGGTCTTACGGTTTCGACGAAAAAGTGTGACATACACACACACGCATACATGCACACAAGCCCCACACGCGCAAGAATCCTAAGGGTCCGCTCTCTCTCTTTTCCTGACTTATTCAAGGCGAGACAAAACATCGGTCCTCTAAGTGTACATAAAGTCGGTTGGTGCTTGAAGTTTGGGTGGGGTCTAACAACGAACGGAAGTGCATTTCAACCCCCTTCCCCACCCCCCCCCCCCCTGAAAACTCGCCGTATCTTCTTTCCGACTATAGCGCCCGATGGATATCGAGACAGGGTTGTTTACCATCCCAACCTGCTCCCGAACCTTGTTTTTCACTCCCCCCCCTTTGAAGGGACGATCATTGCACCACTTTCTCGAAACATGGAGTAAGCGAAAGGTTGAGTACAACAACGTGACTGCTCCACCGCCGACCGGCGGGACCTATTGTAAATAACCAGAAACAAACCCCAGTACTACCCATCCGTCCACTGCATTACAGCGGAACCATGAATGAGGACCAAGACAGCGCCTCATCGCAACCCCCCTCGAAAAAAAAAAACAGTATTGCTCTATATATACACCGGCAGCTAATAATAATAATAATAACAATAACGGAACTTGATAGAGCGCCTAATGCAAAAAGCCTCTAGGCACTTTACAGACCTAATAAACAAACGGAAGGCGAATATGAAACGAGAAGAAGGAACAAAGACCAGAAAAGGAAGCAGAAAGACAAAACAAGGGAGGAACACACAACAAAGACAGAACAAAAGGATTAGTCAGACAATAATGCTGGGTTAAGAGGAACGTTTTGAGACGAGACTTGAAGTAGCCACAGTCGGGCCAGACGACTAGGTTTGGGAGAGCATTCCAAAGCGAAGGCATCATAAGAAACGAACGAATCCCCATAGAACTTGGTGGACGAGCGTGCCATGAAATTTGAGCTGATGCTTTTAGATGTTGACCTTAAAGCTCTAGAAGGAACAGGCAGCTGAACAAGCTCTGAGATGAAATCAGGAGCCATACATTTGACGTTTGTAAGTAGATAGAAGATTTTAAAAGCAATTCTCTGCCTTATAGGGAGACAGTGAAGCGGAGAGCATTGGAGTTAGTGATGCACACAACGAGGAATTCAAAGAACAAGTCGAGCGGCAATGTTTTGCACTCGCTGAAGTTTGTTAATGAGGTTGTCCAGGGAGGCCACCAACAAGGAAATACAAGCATCCAGCCTAAGTGACAAAGCATGGATCAGCATGGGGTGCGTCTTATGATCGAGGTACTGTCGAATGTTTCCCGATATATACTTGCGTGCAGAGCAGCTTTACAAAGGGTTTGCACATGGCTAGACAGTTTCAAAGAAGAGTCCTGGTATTCCTAAATTGCGAATTGAGATACAGGTCGATGACCAGAGTTGCCGAACATTGGGTTAGGAACGCAAAGAAGAACTACTGCATGTGTGAAGCAGAAGTTAACAAACCCTGTTTTCTTGTCATTCAGCACAGGCATATGAACGGCAACCAGGGATCTTTATGTCGGTGATACATGCTTCCATTTGATTCACAGCGACTGCACGCTCAGAAGGGTCGAATGTCAGATAGAGCCTGTAAGTGGCGTCAAGCATAGGCGACAGACTGGATACCGTGGGCTGCAACCATGTTTTGTAGTGGAGCACGAAGAGTAGAAAGCAATAGGCCCAATGACAGCTCCCTGAGGGACACCACAATCAAGAAGGGTGGACGGGACATAGTATTATCAATCGTAAAGACTGAGTTCGACGACACAAGTAGCTAGCAAAAAAAAATCACTTCAAGCGCCTTACCAGTAACACGTATCTCTCAGACAGGCGACGGTCTTGACAGTTGAAATGAGTCTAGGGTGTCCCGAAATGCGCACTAAAATCGAGCAGAAACAAGATAGCTGGCGCCTTCAAGCGCAGATAAGAAGTCATTCTGAACACGAAGCAGGGCAGTTTCGGTGCTATGAAAAGGACGGTAGGCCGACTGCATAGGGGCACGAAGCTGGTTTTCAACAAAATAACGTTGCAGATGATCGACAGCCACTCTTAAATAACTTCCCAAGAAAAGGAAGATTTGAAATCCTGCGGTAGTTGGCGAAGCTCTCAACATCCAAGCGGGTTTTTCAGCAGCGGAGGAACATGCCTGATCAGTGAGGATGGAAAAACACCGGAAGACAAGGAGGTTGTTTACGATCCTATATAGTAGGCAAGACAGGTGAGGAAAGATCTGAGAAAGTGGCAGGTAGCGGATCAAAGAGCAGGAATTAATAGTGGAGAGCTTGATGAGCGGAGTACCTCATCCTCAGAAACCACAGAAAAATTAGGAAAGCTGGTAATACAAGGACTCAGTCGCGGCCATAGGGAGGAGCGGTGTAGAAACAGGTTAGACCATTACGGAGTTTCAAGACCTTACTGCAGAAAAAAACCATTGCAGAGAATTTGCAAATCCTCGCTCAAAAGGACAGGAAACGATCTTGTGCAGTAGAGACGTGAGATTTTGATTGACACGAAAAAAGGTTTTGTTTTGATCGGAAGTGAGAGAAGATCAGGTGATAGTCGGCTTCAGCTTAGCAGGGGCTTTGTAATGAGTACAATGTTTCATATAAATTTCTGATCCACAGCAAGGTCTGGACTGCAGCCACGTGCGTTCAAGACGACGCCGCTCTCTCTTGGCAGAACGGAGATATCATTAATACCAAGGTGAATGAGGACGAAGAATGACACTTCTATGCAGCAATGGTGCTGGCTGTCGAATGTACTAGTCAGGATGTTGTTATATTCACGACCAGGGACGAAGTTCCTAGCAGGAGGCCAATGAGCGAAAGCGAGGTCTGGATGTGAGCGTACATGTCATTAATGCTGACATTATGTAGTGCACGGGCCGTTATTTGCTTGAAGCACGGTCCAGGACGGCAGATGTTAAGACACACTGATTGCAGATGTGGTATCGTAAGCCATGCTGTATACTAGGACGACTTACAAGGTCGTCATCCTCCCACGACTTACAAGGTCGTCATCCTCCTGGAGATGAGTAGGTCCAGCATGTGATTACAGGTATGCGTGGGGTCAGATATGTGTGCCTGCAGATTGTAAGTGTCCATAAGTTAGAACGTACCGGCCATCACTGTCATTCACACATCAACATTGATATACGTAGGTCAGATATTGTAGAGAACTCAGGACTATTACTAGATCTTTTGAGAACTTCACTGGGAGCCGCTTGAAATAGAAGAAGAGCAAACCGTGCCACAATGTTGTATAAAATTTTGTGAACTAACTTGTCGACATACCTCTCCTGAATTATGTTACCTAAAAAACAAACGGTTACCATAGGACATTACCGAAGTTTTATTCAGCCACGTTGTACAAGTTAGCTTATCAACATCCTTTTTTCCGGCTACCATACGTGGTTGGAAATTTTCCACCATCCCAAGTTGTTAACAAATAATAATTTATTAAGCAGTTTTTAGAAAACGGTTCATGCCAAATATATTGAGGGCCAATGCTTGCTATATGTAGGTTGGTCATGTCTAGTTTTTAGTATCACTAGTTAAACCGTCAATAGTTAACATCGTAAATCTGATCAGGGCGTATGTACACGGATTTGCATAACTGCATTAGGGGTGATTATTTGTTACTGATACACTTATTTCGAGAGCGATTTTCTTCACCGCCATAGGGTGGCCTTACCTAATCAATCTGCAACAGAGCGGCGCTACGAGGCGCCATGGGGAGCCTTAGCCACCTTGGAAAAAAAAAAAACTCGACAACCTGGCGATCAGCGCCGATGCCACGGTATCGCGATAGTATTGTCCCCTTTTTCTTTGCCACTCCCCGACGGGAAAATTTCGCCTGCCTATTATTCACCCCTCCCCCGGGCGGGTTTTTTTTTTCTTTTAACAAAGTGACAAGGCGAAAGGGCGAAACCATAAGTGCTTAAACAAAACTGACGTAACCCCAACACAAGCAGCCTAAAGAAAGAAGAGAGATCCAGCTGGTTGATTTTACTCTTGAACCGCGGAGACTCAAAGGAAGGTGAAAAACAAACAAACTAGGAGTTGCCGAGGCCGGCGAAGCACTGATCTGGGAACCTCAGAAAACCGGACTTTTTGGAGTCAGAGATTGACTTTAGTCCACAGTGTGGGCGTCACAACCATCCCCTAACTACGCCCCTGAAAAATGAGTCATCAGCATTATACAGGTCAATACTGGGATGAAAACTGTGAGAACGGTACAGTCGGGTACTTGATGAACAAACCTCTTCAAGAGATTGGAAATTGAATGGCTGAATAGTTCCTATTTTGCAACGAGATGAAACGCCCTAAAACAGAAACCTCATGAAATGAGGTTGAAGTGACCCAAGATATATATTTTAAATTTTTGGGGCACTCTTGCAGGGATTGTAACAAAAATAATGATTTTCTAGATATTTAGTGTGGAATTATAAATATGTCAAATGGTCAATAAAAAAAAGGGCACAAAATGTGGTTTCGCCTCTTGAGGAATGTATCGGATGGAATTTGGACACGAAAAAATAAGGAAATGTTAGGTAACTCCCCACCGATATATACACGAGGAAACCCGGATATTGCCATGTAATAGCTGGGTATACACACAATCACACGCAAAGGAAACCTGTCAATTGCTTAACCCCCTTTTTATCCTACTCCAGTTATAAAAAACACTATTGCATAACAGGCGAGACTAGCGGTTGCGAACCAACTGTTAAGCCATATGGTATATCCGACCGGGATTCTGAACCCCTAACCCCCACCCCCCCAAGTCATACCAACTATTGCAACTTCTTGTTGTTGCGTGTATCATACGAAGACAAGGAAAAGTCATGAGCCCACGCTAAGTTTATAAGGACCGGTGCCGGTTTGAAATGGCATGTAAATGACAAATATGACAATGGACTGAAACAATGGATGATTCGGGACTAAGTTCTATTATTAATACTATAAACTGTAAGATGACAGATATCTTTGGTATTTACTTACAAAAAGAATAAACGCATGCTCTCTCACAAGTCCACTAAAACACCCATGCGGGTGAACTATAGGAGTGATTGGATTGCATAGTTGAATTATATGGGAGAATTAAAAAACTGTAGTTATCTGTTAACTATCTCATTCAATACTTCCATCGATAGTAAGCACAAAGACCATTCGTTGATCACTTTCCGATCATCAGTACACGTTGTGTAGGGGAAAAATAGAAAGGATGTGTTTCACGAACGACCAGACGAAGTGTCGCGGGCCTTGCTTGGTCCTGGCCAGCCGAGAGGTTCTAGTATTGGGGGTCCAGTAGGACTTTCGGGGTGGATGGAGTTCGTCTTTGAACATTGGTTGAGTTATAGACTGCCACTGATTTTTCAAATTTCACCTTATAACACCCATCGATTAAATGGGACTTCAATTGGATTTGTTGGGAGGTGGGGTAGTCCCATTTGATCCGACCCTATCATCCAATGGGATTTAACTGTAATGCTTTCCTGAGGTATTTGTAGCCCCCCTAGCTCGCAGCTCCGACGACGCGCCAATGTTGTGTTGAAGATGGTTATTCTTCTACGTCTCAGTTTATAGCCTTCTGTTTTCCTACTACTTACTCCGAGCACAATATGTCTCCCGTCTACTTTCCCCCCTCAATTGTCGAGTATATACTCTGATGTAATATCACGAACATTGGAGTCGCATTGCAAGTAAGCACTTTCACACCTAAAAGAAAAAAGTTCTAAAAAATGTATATTATTACGATACACAGCAATAAATGAATCACAATTATGTGTATTTAGTATAGTTATAATAAATATAAAGAGCAAATTGGTCCAGAAGCAATGACGAACATTTTCTAAGTACATTTCTGTATGGATAGATTACGGTATATCTGGCACTGATAATGTCATCACCATCCAATATCAACTTCGATATATATATACCGTTGACACGGTTTGCTTTTTTTTGTCGTTTACCTAAAGTCATGTTATACTAAATTACTCAAATTCGCCCAGGTGTTGCAAGACTGCACATAGCCCACCAGTAACAACTTACGAGTTTACGACCGATAATAGAATTATATTTCAGACGCGTTAAACTACGCATCAGCGGCACCACTAACTACGTCTGAACTGTTTTTAGTAGTTCAACAACATCAATCCTGTTGAAAACAAAACCCCTTCACTTACATCAGTAAACACCGAAATAGTTAGAGGGGAACCTGGGGGAAAATCAAGTTCTTACTAATGGGGCATAAAAATCGTTATGCATGCAGGGCAATGTTGCCCCGTTAACGTCGACCGCAGTCTCCTCATAATAATCTAAATGAATGAACAGTTTTTTCAGCCCCGCTTATCTAACCACTCTTGGCATTTGGCGCCTACCAGAGAGCGACCTCATCTTCATATCGGCATTTATATTCCTGGCGCCAACCGTTTGACTATTCATTCTTGAAAGTTTACAATCAGAAATGGAACGTTTTCCCGTGGGTTAACATTCAGCGCCTTTCTCTGTAGAGTCTCATTTCGGATTAGAAGGGCCCGCTAACTATAGAACCATCAGGGCCACGGCCTATCAAGCAATCATCAAAATCTCTTCAAAATTGCTTCAACCAGGTCTCGATGCCTTTGGTATACCGGGGTTGCCAAATGATACGTCCTGTTGGTAAAACTATATTATTCCAGTCCTTCTGGCAACTCCGGGAGTTCTTCTTGCCATAAAGACTTCGCTGTACCATCGAAATCGGAACGGCATGGTCCCCAACGGTGTATGAATTTTGCCCAAGCCAATTCGCTACAGTAAACGTCTTGTCGAACATCATCATAGCTCCTGGACCGTCACCGGGTCTGTTCGCCTTCCTGGACGCCCATCCGGTTCCATGTCGGGGGGCGGTTGGAAACCCTTCGTCCCCTTTGTGCTCCGACCTCACTTTCGGTCCCTGGAGGCAGAAGGAGAATAAACTGCAGTCACCCATGAGAAACGCACGATATACGACCGTAAATCACTAACGACTCAACAGCAGACCAGACAGAACTTGGAACTTCCCAACTCGAATTGAAAGATATATTTGAAAGTTATGAGAAGGGGCATAGAAGGCCGAGGCTATGATTTCCATTGATGCGGATGTGGTTCGCAATAAGAATGAAAACGCAGATTTGTGAGTGATATTTTTTTGTACGTTGAGAATAATAGGACTCAATATCGATGCAAAATGAATAAGGACGTGAATTGCAAATATCCAGTGACATCATGGAACTAGCCAGGACGTCGTTAATGTCCGGGTCACGGGTTTTGCAACCGGCCACTGATGACACTGCGGGGTTAACAAATGACTCAGTGACCCCAGTGTTATAACGTGCCGCCTGAACCGACTCAACGACACGGTCCAGAATCCCACTAAAGGACTCGATCTTGGGCTCAGTCCATGGAACATAGAGCCCAGCGGATTAGTCTCTCTCGACTAAATGCCCCAAAGGCGTCCACCAATGACAAACTCGGTGAGTGATGCAGCGTCATCAAGTTCAAGTCCAGGTCGGAAAACCTGATTCCAGCTGCCAAATGAGACCCTACAGTTAGTGTTACCTGCGACCTTAATGACCCTTTATGATGACGATATGCAGAATTGCACGAAGACGATTTTTCGTCATGAGTCCATGCAAACGCTGCCGTCGCTTTTTTGTTGTTGCTACTAGACGATACCCCCCCCCCCTCCTCCGAATTCCATAGTTCTCAGTGCGTCACATGAACCCTGCATATAGGTCCTAGTCCATCGTTGCGTCGTCACACTCCCCTACCTATAGGTCCTAGTTCGTCAGTTCGTCACTAGCCTACTAAACAGACGATACGAGGAAGCCGTTCCTAAAAATAGACAGGGCTATCGCTCTTTGGCATATACCATGTCGATATAACTGATATTTTTTTTTAGGCAAATCACCGCTTGGTTGAAGCACCATCCTGCACATAAGTGAAGTGCGGCTGATACGAGGTGAACAAAGTCAAACGCCTGTTTGAACAGGCCAGTGCGTCGCATGCCCCTACCTATAGGTCCTATTCCGACGGGGTCTCGTCGCCACCAGAAGCTTCGATGTCGCCAGGAGGACTGACGTAGTCGAACTCCTCGGACACCATGCTATCGCCCTCTGGATGTGTTACGGGTGAACTCGGTCCGTAAGAGGCTTCCTCCGCGCTAAAACCTTCGCCATCATAGCTGGATGTGACAAAAAAGGATCACAATAGTATGGCTCGGCTGATCGAGAAGTCATCACATAACAAATGTTTTGCCATTTGAAACCATATGAAACATGGAATCTATGATTAACCAATCATTGGATCGGTGTTTTGCTCCCCTTTTTCGAGTGGATTTGTTCGATAGAAAAGAACAGTCCATGGCAACAGTGATCTTGGATTTGGTGTTTGCAGCAAGACAAAGCTGTACCGATCGTGAATCGTTCAACATGCAGACACTGATACTTACACGACACTGCAAGACATTTCAAAACGTTCTGTCCGTTGCAAATTTCACCACCTATCAAACATACTCATCAACTATTTCGGTTGATGGAAACATCAAATGTGTTGGCCCGGGGATTTAGGCAGTAACGAAAACACCGCCGCGAAATCCAATAAGAAGCGTTCGTAAATTCGTTCCCCCAAAAATGAATAACTGAAGGAATCATTATGTTGATGCGTCTAAATTAGAATTTATAGTGTCGGCGGAATATTTTTTTTGAAATTCAGGTTATATTCACACGAGGTACGCAACACGCCTTTTTGCTAGTACGAAAAAAAAAGCGCTGATCGACCTCAGTTCGTCCCCATACATTGGACGATACCCCACCATAATCGTTATACAACCATCATACCTTACTGAAAATGGTCAGTTCCTTAGGGAACATTTTTGGTCTTCCAGAGGGGGTGGGAGAAAGGGGGCGAGGAAGGGGAACAGTGAAGGGAAAAGAGTAGTCTTATATGCAACGAATCTATGGAAGGGGCCTAATTGAAGACTTATTATAGCGCAATGCATCCTGCAGGTCTGTATTATAGTCTCTGACAGTGACGGACACATCAAGGAGTATTCGTCAGTTTTTTGAAGATTCCAAATAGCAAAATAAGAGAGAATGCACTCAAATGGTCACTCAAGTAGGGTGTATACAGTTCTATTATAGATCGATTCGACTTTTCCAAAAGTGAATTCAAACGAGGATTCCAAGATTTCCCAGGCCGTCAGCCCGTCACGTCGCTGATATTTTCGAGCCCCTATGAACCTGGCTTAGAAAGGAGACCAATGATTGTAGTAGTGATGATTATGCCCCTCCATATACAGTCCATACTATCAGCGCTTTTCTCACAAGTCTATACTTGAAAGCAGCAGCAACATGCAACGATAAAGGGTCACTGTTCAAAAAGCGAGTCTATCGGCCCTTTTCGATGTGGGTACTCATCGTAAACCGTAAACCTTATTGCGTGGGAAGTCGTAGTATTACTTGTGCCGATGAGATCTCTTATTATCAGATTATATATATTTATGTTTAGGGATGTTCTGCCACACCTCTGTACCGGTTTTCTTGGGTCAATCAAACTGGAATGGATACTGAGAAGCAGATATGGATTGATTTGTTGTCTCGTTAATTCTTCTAATGTCAATCAGCTCTTGCGTTAGCTACATTCAATTAATTCAGCAACAACATAAAATTAACGCGGCAAGCCGCGGGCCAGGTCACAGCCTGTAGGTATTAAAATATAATGGAAACCAACACCCCAAAACAAAAAACAAAAAAAAGAGAAAAAAAAATGCAACAAGACGGACAGTGCACTTATGAGCAAGCCAAAAGGAAGACAAATCTTCAAATTAATTGACGAATGGCTCGAATTGGATTAGCGACAAATCACATTCCCTTCTGGAAGTCATATCGTAGAATCTCACCTTATAAAGCGTACAACATCTCGTTAAGGGTTGCCCAGGTCGTTCCACCAGAACTTCAATTATTGTTTCTGTCAAAATCAAATCGGGTATGGTTCTCGCCAAGTAGAGTCGCGGGCAGAACATTTTCACCCAAAGAGAGGGCGAGAGACGAGAAACGTGATTGCAAGTATAAATTACACTACAAAATATGCTCGGTTGGCATCAAATTTTTGTGTGGTATTTGATTACTGAATTTGGGCTCTGAGTCGCATGCAATTACGGGACACTATGGAATTCCATCTTTATCCGAAGTCATAATTTTGGTGGTACCCCCTTCCCCCCCCCCCCCGCCGGTTGTTAGCTAAGCACTTACTACACACATTGTAGCAAACATATACTAAGTTATGGGTGCGCGTGGTGCCCCGTCCTGTAATCAGTATCGATTCAGATCGTCTGGTAAAGGTTGTGGAGAGGGGTGGAACCCTGGGAAAAATGGAGCAGAACGAGTCCCAACAAGCACATATTGGAAATTATGTGTGAACATTTTATACTATGTCCTCCCTAACACAATGCTCGACATTATTCCTTCATTTCATTCATCATGCTCGACATTATTTTTTAGTTATTCAATTCCCTGTATTTAATTTTTTTAATTTTTTTATTTTTTTCGTTTTTTTAATTTATTTATTTATTTAGTTATTTATTATTTATTATTCATTCAGTCACATCTATTTATTTAGTTTTCTTTTAATTATTCATTCTCGACATTATTTATTTAATTCATTTATCATTTATTCATTTTATCATTTCATTATTTATTTTATTCACTATTCCTTTTTTATGTAGTTATTTATTTATTCCTTATTTCATTATTTATTTATTTATTTATTTTTATTTAAGTTATTTAGTTATTTTTCATTATTCATTTATTTATTTATTTATTTATTTATTGTTATTTATTATAAACTGTACTACAAAGGTACATCTCAGGAGAATGACGAATGGTTCCGGGACGCTCTGCACGCAAAATTCCGGGTTCGAATTCCTCAGGTCGTATACTTGCAGCTGCGATGGACAGGTCTTGGTCTTCACTTCCATGGTTCCGATGGGGTACTAGGTGTAAGGCTCGTTTACGGAATATTTGCAATAAGTCTCTGTCGGCTTCGCTGTGAGCACATCCTTATGGATTTTTAAACCAACTGTTTGATCAAACGGTTCTTCTGATTTTTATTACTAAATGACTTTTTTCAGTTAGCCTTGAAGGCGTAAAAGTCAACGTTGACCAAACTTGACTGGGCGATATCGAACCATTCTTCTCCTCAAATTTTTGCTTGGAATATGCGGTACTCCTACGGAAAATTCACTCACCTTCAGCTGAACTGAACCTCTAATTGTTATAATTAGTTATTACCTTTGAACCTCCTTTGACAAAATTCGAACTCTCCTATTTTCATTTTTATGCTATAGCTTGATAGGCTATAGATTTAGGCATCTTTCATACTTACAGACGTTACCAAACATACTTCAATATGAATGCTCGAAGCTACGGTAGGCGAATTTCTTTGATGAATCACTCTTTGTGGTAAAAAACAAAAAAATTTAAATGGGATTGGAAAAAAGGCTTATTGATTTCAGGAAATAATTTTACAAATTGGTAGGGTGGAAGCATTCTTCAGCTTAAATTTGACCCAGTATTTGAGTCGACCAATCTATCTTAAGTGAGACACATTCTGGGAGAAAACCGAGAAATGATGAAATGATGATCGACAATTAAGAATCCCAATTTTTAGGAATGTCAGCGAAGTCTAGCAGACGAACGTCAGTCCTAAACTGTGCTAGAAATGCTCTCCCATACGTCCCATTAGCAATGAGGGGCAGGGTCGTAGCGAAGGTTTGTGAGGCGGGAGAATAGTAGTGCGGTATCTGTCGCTTTGGATGCAACAGGTCCCGGTTCGAATTCCAGCCGATCAGCACCGGTCGTTTTCCCCCCAGAAGTGTCTGTATTTGCAGTTCGAAACTGGCGTGTTCCTGGTCCTGCTGTTGAGCAGTGGGCTTGGTAATTTCGGGGGTTATTTCGGGGGCACTTGCAATGGGCTCGTCCGGTCGGGGGATGTGAGCATTCGTCGTCAAACTCTTCTTCCGCTGCTCCAGGTTCTGAGAAGGGGGTCAGGTCCTGGAGTTGCACTGATCGTCCGCGGATGGGGACGTAAATTGCGGTCCCCGGGAGCAGGGATTGTGGCACGCCTGCCTCGATATCAATCTGAGTCATCGTCGAGAAGAGAAGCGAGCTGTCGCCGGTGCTCCATCCACTATCAAAAATTCGGTTAGGGTTCCCGAATGAGTCCAATTGGCTTCCTGAACCGTAGCAAGCAATCAACTTAATTAATTTTGGGATGGGGTGTCGAGATACGTTTGTCCGACGGATCCTGGCAATGGTGAGGCTATGGGGGATGGGTCGATTCTATAAAACAATCAAAAAAAGGGAGGGGTCTCCCCCTCCCCTTTGAAAATTGTGAATATGAAACGTCCTCCTGTGCGATCTGGTGTAATATTTTCAGTAAAATAGGACGTTCAGTAATTACTCGACCCCCTGCTCACCACGTACGCTGGACCCTTTCAATTTGAACGCCGCAAATTTGTGCCGAACCCAAAAAATTGACACGTCATGTGCAATTGATCAAGTTTCGGCCCATTTAGTACATCTTCTTCTCTCTTCCTTTCCACTTATGCATTAGATTATCTCTAACCGAGATTTAAACTTATTCTGTGCCCAAAATAAAATTTGGTTAGTTTCCTGCCCCAGAATTTTTCAGATGCGTCAATAAAGTAAAAAAACGGTAAGGGGTGTGTTAGTAGGGGCCTTCCTAGGGTCGTCTCGGCCGGGTTGAACTACAGCTCGGAAAAGCTAGTGCTGTGACATCGCATTAGTCGGCGGTGGACTCCGTGTAAACACTGTTTCATTCGTTTAGAGATTTCTGTGATACATTAAGTGTTTTCAGCAGAAATGAGCATACTTGAATTTTTGTTTATCTATTTTTTTATGTATCTCTGGAATATAGGTCCAGAAACAAATCTGTCAAAGAACCCTTGGTCCCAAATCCTCATGGAAAATCAAATTTTCAAACGCTACGCCTTTTTTTTCCCTTTTTGCCGAATTGCCGACAGACCGGTCACTCGTCCCCTACACCGATGGCCGACCAGTCACCTCACAAATATCTTTTTTGCCCGACGTGCTTATCTCTTGCCGACGCTGATGCAATCGGCCAATTAGATGAAGAGCCATAAATCGAAAAAGCCATAAGTCTGGCTTCCGTTTTTGTTTTCCATTCCTCTTTCCATTCCCTGTCACTCTTCCCTTACTTCCTTTTTCCTTTCCTTCCCCCTTTCTTTGTTCTCTCTCCTCTTTTCCTCTTCTTTTCCTCCTCTCCTCTTCCCTCTTCTTTCCCTCCTCTTTATCCTTTTTTGCCGCCAGACCCGAAAAAAAAAGAAGGGGTGGAGCCAAAAAAATTTTTCGACGCACACAATTATTGGGGGGGGGGTTTGAATTTTAAAAAACCCCCACACCCCGCTCGCTACGCCCCTGATGAGGGGGCATCTAACTCTGATATCGACAGGGGAGGGAGGGGGTTGGTGTGTGCGATAACGGACCACGTAATGTCGAAGTTCTGGCGGTTTGCTTCAGTCCCACGCTCTTGGAAGGTTCGGTCTCATTATCATCCCCGCAACACTGGAAGTGTCGGGATATTATGGTCTTTGGCCGTGTGCCCCGCCGTCTCCGCGCCGCCGCCGGCTCCGCCGCCGCCGCCGCCGGAAACTTTTAAGACGTTTCGCTCTCATTCTTTAACAGTTTATCCGATTGACCCAAACTTGGTACACATGTTCGTAGAGTAAATCTCGATAATTTCGAAAATGGCTATATCGTATATTTGTTGCCCTTATTTTGCAGTTTTTCGCAAAATTTTCAAGTTCGTGCGATTTACCACGGAACGTGGTGGTTGTGGTAGTTGTTGGAGCGAAAAACATGGGCGACAATTTCAAGGTCTCCGAGTCAATTTGCATTTCTTTGGCGTAGCCTAATTATAGCATAATTTATGTATATTTCAACTTCATTGGATTTCATGAAACTTGGTGACTAGGGCCACTCTCGTGCCGATGAATTTTCCCTAATGTGGTCCGCAGGTCACTGGAGTTCATCTTGCATGACTCATTTTTTGCATAATAGTTGGCCCAATTAGCCATTAGGCAAATTTATAAACTTTGTTGATTCTCACGAAACTTGGTGAGTAGGACGCTTCTCCATTCCCGATAAATTTATATTCATTTGCCGTTGAAATCACTGAAGGTCATTATGTGTGTTCAATTTACATATTCGTAGCATAATTAGAATAATCATGCATTATTTTCATAACTTTCAGGGATTTTTGACGAAACTTTGTGAAATAGCACCTCACTACCCGTTCCGATAATTTCTTCAATACATTCACGATCACTGAGGGTAAATTTGTGGGCCCATTTGCCATATTAGTTTCCTTATCAGTCCGATATGATCTAATACTTTTTCGCAATCACATTGGACATGTTCGATTGAATGCAAAATGCTTCTAGAAGTGGATGCATCACATGGAGTGTAACAATTTTTATAAGAGCCGCCATGTCATTGAAGGTCATTAAAGGTCACTTATGGGGCAAAAAACTGATTTGTACTTTTTCGGCAATAGCACTTGGTGTGTTATCAGAAGCAAAATGCTCCTAGGAGTGGATGTATCACATGGAGAGTAACAAGATTCAGTAAAATGTTCATATCATTACGGTCATGCGGAGTCACTTAGGGGTCAAAACTTTTTTTTTGGCGAGAATCGGAGAATTGAATATCTGCGAGGCTGGATGGTTCATCATTGTGGATAGCATGGTTGACCTGCATGTGTGTGACCTCTGACCTGTAATTGACCTCTGTCGGGTGGTCATGTGGGTAAAGGTCGAATCTGAATACATGTGCTTATTTAAGGAGTTTACGGGCAAAAAAGTAGAAACTGTGTTATTTTCTGATATGTGATCGAGACTTGTGTGTGCTTTATGGAGGAAAACAACTCCCGCTTCGATCGGTTACTTTGGTAGTTACAAGGGGTCAACCGTCAATTTTTATACCTTTTTCGGCAATAACATTGGACATGGTTCATTGGAATGTAAATATGCTTCTAGGGTGGGATGCATCACATGGAAGGTAAATTTTCATAAAGTCCGCCATGTCATTGAAGGTCATTAAAGGTCACTTATGGGTCCAAAACTGATTTTATACGTTTCGGAAATATCCTGGTGTGTTATCAGAATGCAAAATGCTCCTAGAGTGTAGTTATCACATGGAGAGTAACAAACCTCATAAAAACTGTCATATCAGGAAGGTCATTCGGGGTCACTTCGGGTCAAAAACTTTTTTTTGGCTATAATCGGATAATTGAATATCTGCGAAGGCTGGATGGTTCACCATTGCTATAAATTTGTTGCCTCATGTGTGTGCCTCTGACCTGAATTTTTGAGCCTCTGTCGGTGGTCATGTGTCAAGGTCGCAATCTTGATAATGTGCTTATTTAAGGAGTTATGGCAAAAAAATAGAAACTGGTTTATTTTTGATATGTGATAGAGTTTGTGTGCTTTATGGGAGGGAACAACTCCCGCTTCGATCCGGGACACTTATTTGTGTCGGTTACAAGGGGTCCAAAGTTCAATTTTATTCCTTTTTCGCAATAACCTGGACTGTTCACTTTGAATGAATATGCTTGTCCTAGGAATGGATGCTTCACATGGAGTGTAACAATTTTTAAAACCTGCCATGTCATTGAAGGTCATTCATAGGTCACTTAGGGGTCAAACTGATTTTAGATTTTTTCGGCATAGCACTGGGTGTTTTTCATCAGAATGGCAAAATGCTCCTGGGAGTGATGTATCACTGGAGAGTCAAACAATTTTCATAAAACTTCAGATCATTAAAGTATTCGCGTCCTTAGGGTTCAAAAACTGTTTTTCTGGCCTTAATCGTAGAATTGAATATCTCGAAGGCTGGCTGGTACCATTGTGATATATTGTTGGTACCTGCATGGTGTGAACCTCTACCTGATTTGCCTCTTTCGGTGGTCATGTGGTTAAAGGTCGAATTTGATAAATGTGCTTATTTAAGGAGTTATGGGCAAAAAAATAGAAACTGTATTTTTAGATATGTGATAGGTTTGTGTGCTTTATGAAGGGAACAAACTCCCGCTTCGATCGGTTACATACTTTGGGTTAGTTACAGGTGGTCAAAGTTCAATTTATACCTTTTTCGCAATAATAAATTGGACACAGTTCATGAATGAATATGCTTTAGGAAATGATGCCTAACATGGGAAGTTTTTAACAATTTTCAAAAAAACTGCCATGTTTAGTCATTAAAGGTCACGTAGGGGTCAAAACTGATTTTATACTTTTTCGGCTAATAGCACTGGGTGTTTCATCAGAATGCAAAATGCTCCTGGGAGTGGATGTATAACAGGAGAGGTAACAAATTTTTCATAAAAAAACTGTATATTCATTAAAGGTCATTCGAGGGGTCACTTAGGGGTCAAAAAAACTGTTTTTTTTTTGGGCTTAATCGGAGAATTGAATATCGGCGAAGGGATCGTGGTTCACCATTGTGATGTGATATAATGTTGACCTGATGTGTGTGACCCTGACCTGAATTGACCTCTGTCGGTGGTCATGTGGTTAAAGGTCTCGAATCTTGAATAATGTGCTTATTTAAGGAGTTATGGGCAAAAAACATAGAAAAACTGGTTATTTTTAGATGGTGATAGAGTTTGTGTGCGTTATGGAGCAAACCAACTCCCACTTCGAACGGACACTACATTTGGTAGTTACCAAGGGGTTCAACGTTCATTTATACCTTTTTCGCAATAACATGGGGACATTGTTCATTGAATATATTGCTCTAGGAATGGATGCATCACATGGAGTTTAACAATTTTCATAAAAGGCCATGTCATTGAAGGTATTAAAGTCCACTTAGGGGTCAAAAATGATTTTAGTACTTTTTCGGCAAATAAGCACGGGTGTGTTTTCATCAGAATGCAAAAATGTCCTGGGAGTGGATGTATCACATGGAGAGTAACAATTTTCATAAAAACTGGTCATATCATTAAAGGTCATTCGGGTCAATTAGGGGTCAAAAACGTGTTTTGGCTATAATCCGGAGAATTGAATATCTGCGAAGGCTGATGGTTCACCATTGTGATATAATTGTTGACCTGCATGAGGTGTGACCTCTGACCTGAATTTGACACCTCTGGCGGCCGTGGTAGTGGTTAATAAAGGTCGAATCTTGATAAATGTGCTTATTAAGGAGAACCTTGTCGGGGTGTAGGGGTGCATATACGATTAACAAGTGCCATTATGAATGACCATTTACCTGTACACGTTGTCGCTTCCACAGTCTATTAAATGTCTTTTTCCACCGACTATTGTCCGGTTCCAGTTCACCAAATTTCTTGAATACGATCTGCGGGGAGATTATACGTCTGGCGGTTTACCAGCCGACATTTTCTAGTTCTGGTAGGTTCACGGTTATCATGGCTGATGTTGTATGGTATTGAATCCCTTCGGTCAGGACGATGTACGATTTAGTAGAGTTATTATAGAGGGCAGGCGTCTTTGTTCTAGCAGTTGAATGGTTTAATAGTGGTTTGTGGATGGTCACTATGTACGCACTGTGGTCGTTGGTGTACAGGCGTCCCTCAGATTTGCCGCAATCAGACTATTTGCTAAACTGTACCGCCATAGTCAGTCGTTCAGTTGGTAATTACACGTTCATGGTATTGATTTGACGCATAATTCAGTTTTAGTCGAGTTATCAAAGTACAGTCAACACTAACCCAACCCTCCTCGCTAAAGTGTCACAAAATCGGTTTCTATGCGAAATCATACTTGAGAATGGCCGTCAAACTTACCGATATCAGTACTTCGTCCGGG
Organism: Sclerodactyla briareus; assembly: GCA_026419785.1. Classification (NCBI taxonomy): domain Eukaryota; kingdom Metazoa; phylum Echinodermata; class Holothuroidea; order Dendrochirotida; family Sclerodactylidae; genus Sclerodactyla; species Sclerodactyla briareus. Next base: position 143,323 of record JAODTK010000400.1, read on the forward strand.
TTTTAGGTTTATCGACGCGATCACTGTAGGAATGGAACAACAAAGCGGGGCTATATTGATGCAATCGTTGTTATTGTGTTCCCCCCACCCCCAACACCAGTGATGGGAGGGGGGGGGGGGTGCGGAATATGGCCCGCAGTATTCCACGCCTGTACGTAACGGGGAACTATAAGGAAAGGACCTGAAAGTACGAATGCAGTAGTAATAATATAAAACTGTTCCCACGATCGTCAAGCGAGCGAAGGAATCAGGCGTACCTGCAAAATTAGTAATATAAAGCGTAAGAAAGTTCGTGTGTTCGTGATGCTGGACTCCCAGTACTGTGCATATAAGTGCATATAGGTTACCTCACACCACACATTTACCACACATTCAAAACATGGATGAAGCTGGTGGAGCAAATAATCGAGAAAAGATATACGTCACAGTGCTCAAGGGCACAAGGTGAACACTGGGTTGCGAGCTCGACCGCCTAACCAATTAGGCCACCACTTATCAATGTTCATGGCCTACTTGCATTCCAGGAGGGCCCGGTGGCCCGACTGCACCCGGGAAACCCTGATCCCCACTCGGCCCTTCCGGGCCAGCAGGGCAGTCCGGACTGGTCTCTCTCAGGGGGTGGTCTCCTGTGGTGAGCACGGGGTCTTGGCCCAGCCCCGACCGGGCATGCCCGGACCTCCCCATTGTTTCCTTCAGGTCCAGGTGGCCAACTGGTCCCACAGGGCCTTGTAGGCCGGCGGGTCCCACTGGGCCCGCTACCCCCGGTCGGCTATCGGGTGGCCCGTAGTGGTGGTCGCGTATATTCGTCTCTTTGGGAAGGTACGTAGTTGTTATCCACAGAACCCACGGGTAGTTCGGTGATAGTTATCTGGAGAAAGAATGGTTCTTATGAATATTCATTGTACCCAATGTTCCTTTTGCCATTAGTGCTCCGGTGGGTTTAACCCACTCCATACTCCACCGCCCATCACTCGTATTCCCTTGTGTTTAAGACTATCGGAGCTAAGGCGGAACGGAAATTCTGTACGCCGGCCAAGAGGCACCGAAAATAGGACACGCGCGTCTCACCGGTGGACACGTTTCCGGTCGTTTCGCTTGACGCGCGTCCAAAACGTATCCGTTCCGTTTGAGATGAATCAGCTTCATCTTTGGATGGCGGTGACAGCGGAACGTATTGCTTTTATGGAAGGCCAAAAAGGAATTAACAAATAAAACATGCTTTTGGGGCTAAAAGTAAATGGGGTTGGATTTAGGCGAAATAATACAGTTTCGTTAAAGTTCCACAAAACTACCCATACTGCAGTATCTATTGTATTGACTGATATAAAAACTAAAATTGAAGAAACAAAAATTTGGTGAAAACGATAGTATTAGGTCAAAATCGTAATTTCGTAGCGATACGAATATATTTGCTACGGCCGGCCGGCTTTTTTTTTCAAATTCGCGGACTGATCACCATTTTCTCAAAGATGTAAATTATTTGAGTGCTGTAATTTACTGGAGTTCTTCTTGTAGATGAGGTATCGAACGATGGTATTCATTTTCAACATAAATGATTGTCATTTCTCGAATATTTCGAAGGATGAATGGAGCTTCAAATTAAAATTGAAATTAGGCACCGTGGTTTTTAGTATAGGACTAAATTGTTAGTAGCATTTCGGCCAGCGGCTTTCAAGCAAAAACAACTTGTACCACCGTCTTCTCCTTCCCCTTCGCCTTTGATGATTTACGAACCACGAATACAACGGAAATACTTCCTAATCGTTATAATCAATTATTTCGAACAAGGTGTTTTCGAGCAGTTATGTGTACTAACCAGCAACAATTGGAACTCGCGTGAAATAGTGCGGGGTGGGCCTTAGGCTCTTAGCGAGTCAACAACGCGGAAACGGAACTGGAAGTACGTGTGAACGGCTTTACGCCGGTCTTCTCCGCCTGACTTGTCCGGTGGTGGAAGTATGAACTGGGCTTGATTTATAGTTAGGTGGAGGTAAGCTCAGAGAAATACATCTCGAAATATGTTAATCAGTGGAAATGTATACTCGGTCTCTTAATTAGCTATGGAAATATTTCGCTTAACCGTTATTAAGCTTAAACCCAATTGGTCAGATTCGCTGGTACCCCAATTCTCACGTACAGTATCCTCGGTACTACACAAACAAGTGGATTCTCGGTCCACTAGTTTCGCGAGTAGTGGTTATTACTATTTAGGTTTTAGTTTCAACCATCTGTTCTGAGAGGTCGAATGGGAGGTATTTGTCGTTAGCAGATAACAGCAGATCCTACAAGCATTATAGAGGTGTCTATAGCCCCTGTATATAGTTTGCCAGCCCCCAAATGCTTCACATATAAATGAGATTACACTAACCAAAGTCCCATCTTCAAATTCATTGAGACTGAATGTTCACCATGTCTACCAATGTTCTAAAAACTGAAATAATGCAAATTAGGAATTATCTGACATCCACCGAATCTTTCCCCAACTTAGAGTAAAGCTATCTCAGTACGAAAGATGGAACTCATCCACCAGTGGCCCCGAGAATGTGTTGAAATGTAAAAGTAGACCGTATCCGCCAAATCTGGTTAAGTCGACAAACTTCGCATTATTCATGCGAATTAGACCTACGTAATTCGCATCGTAGCTGAAAATGCAGCTGAAAGATCGAATCATATAGGCCTAGTTTCAAGAAGGCTTCAACGAGAAGTAAATATGAATCTATTACTCAAAAGGACAAACTCGAGAATGAATTATAAAGAGGCTTATATATTAGCTGGAGAAACTGAATGCGTCAGTCCGAACCCGAAGCTCATACGTTTCGGAGTTACAGTCTTTGAAGTTTGTGCATTTGTATTGCGCGAGATCGAGAGAGAAGCATCCATCAGCATTAATTAATTATGTCATACTTGCAAGACCCTGCAAACAATCTTGGGGTCTTTTGAAATTCACACTTTAATTCACTTCGAAAAGCATTTAGTCTATGGAGGGATGCTGTAGGGGTTGGTTGGTTTTGATGGTTACTTTGGGAGAGAAAGACAACAGAACTTCTGTTAAATGTCGACTTATTCAATAAAATGAAACAATGAAATACTTAACATAACTTCCTGGGTTGTCCAAGTGTGACGTCATGCGTTATTGCGCAATTGGGATTCTCCCCAATTTCTCCGAATAATGACCAAAGCTTGAAGGCCAATAACTCCACATCGGAACATCGAATTGAATGGTGGTGGACCTATAGATTACAGTTTTCCATTTTCCACGATAAAACGCTGTTGTATTCAAGCCTGCAGTTGTCCTTTAATTGTTTTATACGACACCTCTCGAAAATGGTGACTCGTCAGGTTACCGGTACTTATCCATCACATCGTCTTCATTCAATTGAAAAAAAGAAGAATAATATACTTACTAAAGGTTCCGACCCTTTTTTGTAGCTCGTCAATTACAGAACAATTAAAACACGCGTGTGAAGATAAAAAGAAATAGAACAATATAGAATGCTATAATATTGGTCAACCAACTGTGAGATGGTGATTTGATCCAGCAAAGTTAGGAGTGTCCATGGGGCCAGTAAGTCATCTATATCCGTACATACAGGGGAGATGCAACCATTTTCGCCTGGATCTTTCTAGTAAAAAAGAACACATTTTATTGCAGGTGCACTGCTTATTTAAAAAACAACTGCACGTTCTCCAGAATTCATACTGGTACGAAATCGGGTTATCAGGAAGAAAATTCAGGCAATAATTTCACTTTTAGGTTCTCCTCTTCCCGAGTTTAACCTATACTTTGTCGGATTTTGATTCATTACTGGTACGAAATCGGGTTATCAGGAAGAAAATTCAGGCAATAATTTCACTTTTAGGTTCTCCTCTTCCCGAGTTTAACCTATACTTTGTCGGATTTTGTTATTGTTTTCTTCGAGCATATTCAGTTCCAGATATTTTTTTATTGGGCAACGGCAACCGCTGACCTGTATCACCAGTGACTGCCATTCAAACCCCTATTCGGCGTGAATAGGGCGATAGCCTCAAATATCGGGAGGGTGGTAGCAGTCTGGCCATCGCCACTGCAATATCAACGTACAGAGACCAGAGCAACAAGTGCCGCTCCAGAGGAACATATTGGTATAGCAGTCATGATAATTTCTTATCCCACCCAGAAACGTCTGTGATTCAGACAAGTAAGCATTTACCTGGCATGTCTCTGTGGGCATAAAGGTGTATAATTGACAGGACTGCTGGTTTAACGTGTTTTTACTGCAGCTTTTTTATTATTTTTTGTCATAAAACGATTTCCCCACACACACATTCGATTCAGTAATCTCAATTCAGCAGAGGCACAGTATCCACATAGCTGGTGATGTCAACGCAAAGCCAGCCCCGTTGACCAGTGATTTGTACGGCATTCCTACATCACGCCGTGGTCACATATACCGGGAAACAGTTAGGAAAACAGTTAGGCGCTACCGTGAATCAGACGGAAAAGGGCAATTCCCACGCCACGGGCCCCGCCCCCTCTTCCAAGAGAGTGAAATAGGGCAGGACATAGCTAATTTTTCACTTGACCTAGTTCCACTGTGCAGAATGAAGAATATCACACAATCTGCATGCCGCGCCGCCTGAATGGACCGTGATGAAAACGCAAAGATCTTGAGAATCAAAAAGGGTTCATCGTTACAGTGATCACAGTTGGTTCCATAGAATCCCGGACAACCACCTACGACTCTATGGAGTCCACCATACGGTAGCTTATAACGTACTTCTGTCGAAACATTATCCTGTTGACGGAAGGAAAAACAAAATTAGTGTGGGTGGGATGAAGGGTCACAATAACTGAACTGAAGCACGCCCCGCTCAATTGCGCAATAGATTCTCTTATTGGCATAATATGCATGTTGTTTCACTCGAAATAGGCCTACATTCGTTGTACGAATGTTGGTAATCAGATACAAGCTAAGTTGCAAAAATGTATTAGATGAATTCTGAACACCAGAATACGGAAAGTGGTATACACGTATGGCGGACATTAGGTGGTATCATTTTTAGGTAATTCGACGGTCATCGGAGGTCATTACTGAAGGACAAATCACTGGACATTGTAGTAGGTGGTTAGATAATCCCATATGCTCATGAAGTTTACCCTGGGAATCAGTATTGGGGTCTACCCTACAGTATATTCGCCACTAGCTAGACGTTTACAATTGGTTTCCGTTCGACCATGGTATTCATAATGAACAATGCTTTATTCTTCGAGATAATGACTCGTGCAGCCAATGAAATCATTCAATGTGCCATCACCTCAGACCGACCCGAAAACCATCTCAAAAAAGCCCCGTCAGCGGCATGACTAAAAAATATTTCTCATGCCCAATTCCGGAGTCTCGTGTCCGTCCGGCGTGGTTTTTCTCACATTAGGAAGACCAGATAAAAAGTATAAACGTCGGATTATCGGCAGGGGGAATATCACTGAATAAACTATTCATGCGGAGATGTCTTTTGTGGTGACATTCTGCACCGACGCGGGCGAAATTAGACTCGCTATGAACCCTCCCCGTCCGATTATAAAACCCCACGGCCCCCCTCCCGGATCATGACCGGACGACACTTTACGGGGGTGCCGCGTCGCACACATTACAGCTCAGGCCCCATGCATCGATTAACACTAAGCGGGCTGATTGGTTCCCGCCCAGGCGGGGTCCCCCTCGAATAGCTTGTATGTGGTATTGAGTAGAACAACGCTAGTAAAGGGTCCCTGGCCAGCTGTGTTCAAGCTACTTTTGAACATTATGGGAGGGTCGAATTACTGGGATCAATCTTTTCCACTTTATGGGACTAATCTGATACACTGTCTTCTACCTGAACTCTACCAACTTCGGCAACAGCTTCCCTTCCTTCAGAAACATTCATTCATTTCGTTTTCTCACTCGACTAAAACATTTTGGAGATGTATCTGTGGTCCTCTAGCTGCAGATGGAATGAAAGGAGCTTGGCGCCATATGTAAATCAGGAATATAAACTCATACACGTTTATTGTGAAGGCATAGCGTACTCCTGGCTTACAGGAGACTACTCGGTAGTCGGTACTCCTTATTGTAGACTACTGACATCGCAGCATTTTATCACTTATACTGGACCTTTAGTGTGAAATAGTTTATACAGCATCTTGAATAATTCTCATTCAAGCGTAAATAAAAGAACATCTTGTAGCAGCAAATATGATTTGTGTCGTTTCACTTCTAACGCGTTTCTGGTGAAGGTATATGGGTGGTCCGGCAGGGTGGGTGGTTTTTCGCTTTTGTTTGTTTTCACATTCGTTGGGTTCTTGTTTCATTATTGCCGTAGAGGGGTCTTAAAGGCAACACATTAGTGAGGTTAAGTCCTGAGCGCCCTTTTGAATACAGGGACCGAACTCGAGTTCCAGAGACGTGAAGCACCCAACCATGAAAGAGGAGTCGCCAGCCATCCTCTTCTCTTAGAACGGGAATGGAACGGTCAGATCAGAGGACAGGTATCTGACCGTAACGTATTTAGTTTTCTTCCCTACTTCAAGAAGAGGGGCACTGTTCCAAGCGATCAAAAACGTTAACGAAATATGTTTCGAAGCGTCTTCCAAATTGTCGATTCAGTAAATTTAATAATGAGTGACACAATTAGAGAACGTTCTCATATCATTATCAACGTGTTCCGTCAAGTGGCGGCGCCAGCCTGGGCAACCGGAGAAGGGGGAACAGGGGACAGGCGAAAACTTCGAGAGAGGAAGGAAATGATTAAAGAGGACTATAGATCCGATACCGTGGACATCGGTGCTACCGCAAAACGATCGCCCACTTCGCCTGGGGTAAAACGGCACGAGCGAGGGGGGTGGGCATGACCGAATTGTGGGGTCCCTCCATGTCCCCTTGTAGCGCCGCCACTGGGCCGAGCCAAATGTTCTGGGAATATCTCGGAAGCTTTATCTATAGTATGATGAGTACTATATTTACCATATTACTCAGCAAGATTTGTTTTCGAAACATTCGGGCAGGACGTTTTCAAAACGTTTTGTGTTCATGGGGACTACAGGAGCATGAATAATTCACATAGGTTGTTTTTACCAGCTGCTCATGATCCCGGTATGCCAATTATCCAAGTTATAATTCATTATAGTACAGTATCGGAGAGGCGGGGAAGAGGGCGCCGATTGTATTATCGGTCTAGGACTGTATGTGGAAACACTGTAATACCCACACTGTCGATTATTCGAAGGGCAATATCTTATCGATCGATCGATCAACCAATCAATTGATCGAACTCTGTATATTGCCTTCTGGACATGTTTTCCTTGGGGCACACACTGATTATTTTTTAGGATCTTGGCCGTTTTGTGTGATCATTGTTCCTCTCACCCACAGATACGAACTGGTCAATCGGCAAACGTACGCGCGGTATAAACACATGAACAGTACAGTTTGGGGTCAGGTCCAAGTTCATCGAAGTTTGGAAGACTGATGTTAGCATGCATATGGGAACGGTGAAAAGAAATGGACGTAGAGAGCTCATATACATGGCAAGAAGGGTGTTATTTGGGAGTAGACGATTCGTATCGTTTTGGGGTCAGGTCGAAGGACACGTGATTCATCATAACTCTTCAAAAAAATATTGTCATTCCACACTCATACCGGCTAGGTGACTCACCCTTAATACAGAATAGATGAACCTATTTCCCGGGTTACAGACATGAGTACAATAGAGGGGGGAAGAGTGAGATAGCTAAAAAAAAGTCGGTCCCGCCAGCTGTGTCGGCTGAGCTAATTGCAATCCACATGGCATTTTATTTATCTACTCCATCCATTGATCCATTCATTCATCCATCTAGCTTTCGCTCCGCCCTCACACCCCTTCCCCCACCCTAATGTACGCTGGATCTTCCTCAGATCAAATGTGGGGAAAGCATACTCTCATTCAATATATTGCGGTTTGTTTTCAATGATTGTTAAGAATATGTCACTGAAACAGCATGCCCTGCTACCGGTCCAGTTGTTCTACAGTCCCCATTATAGTGAGTCCATGAGGAACACGTCCCTCGGTGCTCGACTAGGGCCCGTTCAAAGGAAGGAATGCCACTGAGCCCTTGGGTTCTGATTTTCACCAGATCGCGCGATGTCGACTATCGTAATGTAACGTAACCCCAGTCGTTTTTATCAGGCAGAGACAAGACGGATCAAGACATAATAGTATGGGACGCGACTGGTTCGAAATCAAGTATTGCCTCAAGCGGTCGGTTCCCGAGGAAACCCCTAGGCGGAGGCCGACTGCGATAGCGCTAAACAAATTGATTTTTGCACGAGCTATTTAAAGGTTGAAAGGATCACGAAGAAAATGTGTTTATACAAATATGAAGGTTATCTTTACGCGGCTACACCCAGTAGCGAACTCCATAACTGTAGTTGCTAGCGAGATGGCTTTGATTTCGCAGCTCTGATCACTCTCTGAATAGTTTCCAGTTTAGAAAGGCAATAACACATTATGATCACACATGCTGCGACACAGAAAATTATGTTTGTAATTTCATTGTTTCATTTTGTTGAATAGAAAACATCTTAGCATGAATTTCTGTTGTCTGTCTCTCTCCCACCAAAGTAACCATCGACACCACCAACCACTACAGCACCTCCTCTCTCATAGACTAAATGCGTTTCGAAGTGAAATTTGTTTGAATTTCAATGGAAAACAAAGAAGTTTGCAGGGTTGTGCAGTCTGATATAAGTATTATTGCCTGATGGGATGCCTTCCGATCTTGCCCATATCCATGCTTCACACATACACACTTGCCGGCTCTATATAATGCCCCCTTTATAAGGTACGGTGTCACTTGTTCAGAAGTGTGCTTGAATCCCGATTAGTTTATTTTGTTTTATTTTTTAGTTTCGACTTTGAGATCAGATGACCTGGCCTCACTACGAGCCTATAAATGTCATAGTGATTGGCGCACAACTCTTCTGTATTTAGGTGTTGAGGAAGTTCCTTTGCGCCCTCTATAACACACTTTGAATCTCTGTTATAATGCTCATTCCAATGCTGGGGAAACGTACATTGATGTGACATGAAACCATTAAACCAAGCCGAAAGCGTTACGTGCGTTAGTCCAAAAGTGGCACGTCACTGCCTTGGACTGTTGGACGCGACCGCCAGTCACCGACTATCGACGGATACGGTCGTGTAAAATTAAAAGGATGACGATAATGATAATTCTGCATAGTTTATAGGTTTCTGATCATTATCAATCGGAGTACATGCGCAGACTTCATAGCCCTTTATACAACGTAACGCAATATACCGCATAATCGGTTTTTTTTTCCTTCCAATATATTAGAACGATAACAAATTGTCATAACTCCATATCAAGTAAGTTTTTCGCATACTTTGGAAGAACTTAGTTCATACAACCGGTCAACAACCGTCCCCGACCCCCCGCGAAGACTGGGTGGGTCCGTTTGTATGACGTCACGACGAAAACTGTTCGGCGGTATATCTACCAAATACATTGCATTGATATAACGATATACCGCGTACCGTCATCTCTATAGCATTGGCTGCGTCGTGGCGTCATACACTTCAACTATTTGTTGACCTGCAAGGTGTTAGAATCCTTTATTCGGGATATATTGTCGTTTTTCATGAGTATAGTCTATTCGGGGTTCTCAGCAGGGTTTCAGGAAAAATCGTTCCTGTTTGACTATCTGTTAGAATTTATGGAAGATTTAACAAGTGCAGTTTTACAACGGCAAGTGCTGTTGATATAATTTTCCCCAGACTTCCAGAAATGCTTTTGACAAGGTCCTCATGAGCGTCTCTTGTTGATTGAAAAGTTTTGCCATTATGGGATGTTCTTGAGTGGTTCGTCATGTCTTCTCAATAGGGAACACGATTGTCCTCAATAGGGCGTTCGTCCCTTGGCAGAAGGTCACTAGTGGTGTTCCCCAAGGATCGTTTCTTGGACCATTAATTTTTCTGGCGTATATTGACGATCAGGAAGGATTCAGTGGATTCCAGAGTTAAAAGTTGCGGACGCGACCAAGTTGATTGGGAGGTTGACTTCGAACGATGAGTTGCATTGTCCCAAGGGATCTAGATATTAATTTCCAAATGGTCTTCTCGATTGGGCAAATGTTTTTCAACGTCGATAAGTGCAAAGTTAGCCATGGTGGTTTCCACAACCGCAACGCTTTTTCAAGTTAAATGCGGCAAAAATATAGTTCAAAGTGTTCATTTGATTCTTCTTTGAAATCTCTAAGCAGTGTGCTGAAGGTAACTGGATTCTTGGCTTGAGTAGACGTCACTCCAGGTTCCTTGATAAAGATATTGTTGTCAGGGTTGTTTAAGCAGGATGGTGAGACCTCACATGGAGTATTCTGCTCAAGTATGGAAATCCATATTTCTCGACAGACACGTAGGTAATTGAAAACTTCAGCGGAGGCCACTAGATTAATCCACGCTAGAGATTAACCTTACGAGGAGAAATTAAGGCGTCTCGTCTAACTCGATGGAGCTGAGACGAATTCGAGGTGATTTGATTCAGGGGGGGGTTTTCTTTTTAAATTGTCATGGATATCGAGGGCCTTCCCTTCCACTATGTCTTTGAGTTTTCCAAAGTTACCACCAATAGGGGTCATGCCCTAAAGCTTCGTGGTAAACGCTGTAAGATTGAAATTCGCGAAATATTTATCCTCCCAAGAGAGTGATCAATGATGGGAATTGTCTTCCTGAAGAGGTTGTTCTGGACTAAGAGTGTGAATGCATTCAAGAACAGTCTGATTTATTTTTAAGGAAACGTGGGCGAATTCTCTAAGCATCTGGGTTGTTCTCTCTTTTGGGGTGGTGTGGCTCCGGGTCTTTCATGAGGAGTTGGTCCTTCCTGACCTTTTTCACTAACTAATCTATAACTAAAGGCTGCCCAAGTGTCGATATCGGGAACGCGTTTATTCCAGATTTTCATTTAAAAAATATGTCAAGAAGGATGAAAATTTGCACTGTGAAATAATAGAAAAACATAATATATATTAATGAATGTGTTGGGAGAACCTTCTAGTCAAGTCGAGTTTATTGCCCCTCTAAAAGTTTTAAAAGAATATATTGGCATATTTTGCCCGTTTTAGCGGTCCTTGTCTGACGGCCCGTAAACATCTTGAGAAGTAAAGGGACCTTGGCACCATACTGTACTGTTACTGCACTGTTACACCATACTGTGCTTGGTATTACTGGAAACCATGCTGGTACTGGTACACCATAGGCCCCTACTGGTATGTTTCATCTTAGTCTTGCACCAATTATTGGCTCACCTACTTGATCCGTGACCGTGATGTTTCAGACCCTCTGAGTGTATAAACAGGGTTGAACACTAATCCAAACAAAAGAGACTTCGGACAATCTTCCCGACCTAGGACACGGTGAGCGCTGCCCGCAATTTCACGCTTTTACGGGTAAGGAGGGATTTATTTTTATTTTCGGAGGACCTATTAAATGCATAAGATGTGGACGCACGTCGAATTGGCCACAGCTCCCTACTGCATATGCTACAAGTCATAACCGTTTAGTGATAAAACTGGGTTGGATCTCCCATATAGTTGTATATGTGTGTGTTTGCGTGTATCCGTTTTCGCCCGTGAGTGTGGTGGGTGTGTGTGTGTGTGTTGTGTGGTGCGTGTGGTGTGTGTGCGGGCTTTGGACACTTGAATGTAGCAGTTTGAATTAGGTAGAGTATGTTTCTTGTCATCAGTTGAAGGTCATTCCAGGTCAGGTCAGGAGGGGCAAAATCGTTATACAAACAAGACTGTCAGACACGATATTGAAAAAAGGCCAGCATGTAACAAGCTAACATTAGGTATGCAGGTACATATGGAACTTGAAGGACGAGACATGTGCATTAGGGCATTCAAGGTCGTGAGAGAACAACCCTATAAAAGTTTGGCAACATGATATCTGACGGCTCAAGCTTGTATCAAGTGTATATTTCGGCAGTGGTAGGTTGCACATATAGGGGAATTTACACCGTGGTCTTGTTATCCGGCAACTCGTCTCTCAGGTCAGGAGAGGTCAAAGAGAATGTCAATACGATTTTTAAAAAAATAATATGTGCCTACATTCAACAAGGTTACTGTGTAGATTATTATGTGAAGGAAACCACATTTTTTTGTGCTAGTTAGAGGTCAATTCGATGTCAAGAGTGAGCAGACCTTGGCGCATGCTTCTCACCTCACTCAGTTCATATAGGCCTACATTACTGACTGGGATGCTGCGCCTCATATTTTTCATTATTTCATCATTATTACATTACGAATTTATTCAAGCGGGTTCCAACCTTGTTTAGGGCCGTAGCTAATCTTCCACAAGGCCCGCATAAAGAATTAGAATCATACACAGAGAAACTATAGGAGTAGCATGCAGAGCAGAATAAAGTACAGGCGATGAATGTTTGGCCATGCTCAACTAAACGACGGTTCATCAGTAAGGAACGCTCCTCTCCAAGGTCCCTCCGTGATGATTTCTTATCACATCCTTTAATAGTTACGGGCTTCCACGAGTAACATTATCGGTTAACATCGTTCATTAATGGGGACGTCGTGATCGTAAATCGTCCACGCCCCTGATAATATATCGGTTTTTCGTCCCGTTTCTGCAATATTGTGGGCGGCGCGAAACCCTGAGAAATCAACAGATCTGTAAATCGTGAAGCCTTCATTATTGAAAAAATCACTCACAACCTAAGGTAAAAAAGATCGAGCACGTTCCCCTCTTCATACAAACAAACTTTATTGGCCCATTCCTCCATTTTACGGACGTCCTAAGAATATCACCCATATTAGACCCGCGCACCCCCCCCCCCCCCCACTCCCCACTCCGGATGGTATATTATCAGATAACTGATAAGTAAGGGCTTAAATATCAAAGAGATTTATCAAAACAATGGTTATCCCGGATTCAATAACCCGCGACTACAACGGAAAACGCAATCTGATTGATGGGTGCATTTTTGTTTTCGTGTGTTACTGTTGGGGGGCTAATCTCACATATGTACGTTTTAGTCTGCTATAGCACCCGCAGAAAAGATAGTGTCAAACCGAGTGGGTGGTTCGAACTAACCTCCCGCTTCGCTATACGAGGAAATACAAAACAGAGCGCAACCCTATATCTCGGCCCTGGGAATCTCTCCGATATGTCCAATCATCCAAAATACTTTTAATTACAGACTCGGGGTTATACGATATTGATTTGGATTTTGGTGCTCAGCCGATAACTATATAAATTGTCAGTATAACTCATACCAGTCTTCCATCCCTATAGTTTTGATTTATATTTTTTGACTTGAGTTACCTGACTGCATACATGTCCCCACTGATTCCAGTAATTCTGCCTATAGGCCGTTCCCACGGCAGCGTGAACATTTTTGGTCCACAATTGTGCGAGACTATATATTGCTCTTAGTCACAGGGGTCCAATGCCACCCAACCTGGCTTATAATCAATACTGCGTACAGCCAATATTCATATTGAACATGATCATCAAATTCTTATTAGTTCGTGATGTTCGATTAGAGGGCGGCCTTGGGGAGACTATGTTGGCTACCGAGCAACCCTCTGTATCCGGAGGTATATAGACAACAGACTACCGAATATCCATATCCTTGACGGACCATCGTCCTCCCGCAATTTGACTTGAACTTGCCTCAATGTTCGGGAAATTAATTCCAGTCGTTTCCTGTGTTTCCTACCCAATTTTTGCAGAAAATTGGCAAACAATTATTTTTCACCTATTACTTACATTCTTGGTGTTCGCGCAATTTCCTTGTCCTCAACAACATTCGCTTCATTACATTTCGTCGCGGGGTCTACCCGCGTCATCACCGACGACTGCGCACCCTCTAGCTGTCCGCAGGTAAGACCAGTCAAAACATCACACCCAGACACGCCTATTCCGGGAACACCTGGGACCTTATCCCCCAGGAGACTGAAGATCGCGAGTTCTTTTCGATAGTATTCCATTTATTCACACCGCTAAATTAGGAAATATCAATCAAGTTTTGATCGTTAAATAATAGAGACACCATATACGGTTCTCAACTGTCGGTTACCGCGATGTGAAAACTGAAAACGTGAATTAGGCCTATAGTTCTCGCCCAGGTGTCAACTCGACATTAACGTTCATGACGTTCCTGTTGCCTATCGCCTATTGCCGTGTTTAGTCGAATATTATATCTGAATAACGAGAGTGCATGGCTATTATGATGAGGTTGGACAAGGCTTCCCTTTTTGACTGTGGAATAGCTGTTGCGCCAGGTTTGGATTTTCCAGACTCGCTCAACTCCCTCTCAAAAAATACTCTTGATTGAAAGTCCCTCTTGCAATCTTGTGGTGTGGATACCAGTTTAGAAATTGAAGAAGAATTTTCTACGGTAAAAAACCGTCTTCTCCTCTTGAAATTGGTGTGATCTGATTCGGATCCTATGGGCCTATACTAATGGAACAATGCGCCCCACTTCCGTTGCGGGGACTGCTGAGAATCACATTGCCGTTTCCGGCACGGGCTGTTTCCTGATGCCCAGAAAATGTGACGCATGTAACTTGGATAAATAGTGAGCAGTATAAAGAAGTATGACATCAGAGGGGGGGGCAAGTTCCTATCTGGGTGCGTTTATGTCGACTGTTAGGTGGAAAGATACTTTTGAGCCTGGCGACTCCAACTGCGAAAAGGGTCATGTGTTAGTATCGCTGATTGTCCAGGGGAACGTCATTTTGTTACAAATCCAGATGGCTAGCATTGGGGCGGTGTCCTAGCTATCAGTCTCTTGGGACTTTTAGCTCTGCTAGAACGATTTAAGGGTGTCACATGACTCGTCAACCAATCAGGTCCCTTGATTTAGGCTAATTACGTAATTATCCATCAATAGCAGTCGACAAAAACGCACCCAGTGTCAGGGTAAAGTGGTTTCCATGGCAACGAAAACAGAGACGGTCATATCGAAGTAGCGCTGACTGATCAGATAATCGGGTATTTCGCCACGTCATCGTTACCTAGCAACATTGTCAGGAGGCTGACCTTCATCGCACCAGTGTTAGGGCAGATGATTTACCTGGGTCTTCTATCACTAACCAATCACATCGACGAGTGATACTATCTTGCATAGTTGCCTGGCAACTGGTCAACGTTCACAGCCATAAAAATGCGGCACGGTTTCGGTTTGTTCCACAACCGTCATACTCGTGGGCGATAATGCTACATTATCTTCAATTTTTCTATAAAACAGCGAACTTTGCACACTCACAACAAAATTAGAATACAAAATTACGTTCTCCAAATCTTTATTGAACATTACACTAATATAACCAGACAGACAGACTGAGAAACGATGACTCCATGAATACAGCAGTGAACCTTGGGAGCAGAACAACTAAACGGAGACGCCTTACTGGCTTTGGTATCTTTGCAGACTCCCTGAAGAAACTCCTGCACGTCGGGCGCTAAAGGAATGCAACCGAAAAAACCCGAAAAAGGAAAACCCGACCATGGGACGGCGAAAACTACTTGTGTCAAGCAAGCATCACAGAAGAACCACGGGACTATGTGACAGTAGCCAATGATCGAAAAGCTTGGAAAGCGTAGACGACGACTCGGCGATGAGCATTTAAAACAACATAGTTTCTTGCAGTTACAAACCAGCGCGCCTCACGTGGTCTCACTCCTGACGTTCATCTACGTGGGACTTGATTCCACTTGTCACGTCAGGCCAAAACGTGTAGTTTGACAGACACAGGTCCAAGATTTGGAATTCGGCGCAGACTGGCACCGCGGTGGCAATTTAGCACAAATCAAACACATGCACCGATAAGATCCAAGAGGCACACTAATAACTGATTGCCACAGATCCGGGGAACGACGAACACATCTCATTTCACTATTCCTGCACGATTTTCATACACGTCAAATTATCCGCGCACAACTAGAACTCCGTTCAGCACGAACATCGGATCCCCCAGGGTGACAGTGCGAGTGCCTTATTCTTTATACCCTACCTGGCCAACCCTTTGAAATCGGAGATGAAAAAAATTTTGTGAATATTGAGCGGTTATCCACCGATCTTCAGTTAGTTGATCATGACTACAGTGCAAATAATAATACTGACAACTTCTTAACCGGGACCAACATTTACGCGATTATATCTTGGGCATCAAATGGGAAACATGCTACTAACAAGAATCGAGAACGAGTGCCTGAGAAACTGGCAAGAAGAGAAAATCTGAAATAAACAGCACGAAAAATGGAAAAATTTTTCAATCACACGAAAGGGCCACCGGAAGTTGGAAGAAATTGATAAATATGTAGGAAGTTGTTGGGAAACGAAGAGAATTGGATAACCAAACATGACCAACAATGCTTTCAACGCTCTGTCAACAATTTTCAAGAGCAAAAGAGTTTGGAAACCAACATAAAACTCGATGCCCTAATACAGAGTGTTTTTCTGTATATTGCGGAACTGTGGGGTTACAACGAAGAATCTTGATACAAAAATTGACACTCTCCAAAGAAGACTATCCGCAAGTTATCAAAATCAGATGGACCAAAAACAATTGGATACCAAACGATGAACTCTACGTTGTGACCAATCAGGTCCCTTGCGTCTACCGTAGTAGCACATAAGACGTTTGAGATTTTTAGCGGGGTATAGCAGTGTTACCAGTCACATGTCTCTCCGTCCGTTCGTTAGTCGTCCGTTCGTTCGTTAGGTCGGCTCCATTCTGTTCGTCCCGTTCATTCGTAACGTAGGAACCGTACATGCGTTCAGGTTGAAACTGGGGGGTGGATGGAGCGCCACTGACTAGGTGAGTAAGTTTTGTTTGATAGTGTGCTTAGATTTCGATTAAAATACGGATTAATTACCCCAATTTGCCTACCACAGCCCTTCCCATTGACCTCTCTGTGAGAGTGGTTTGTTTACATTACTCCCTCGAGCGCAGACATGACTGCTTGGAAAAAATTTTTGGGGGGGGGGGGGGATCTGTTTAATTTGTCTGTCAGCACAGAGTGTCCACCCCCTTGCTTGGAATACAGGGCGGATTTCCATGTTCATTGCTACAGGCCTAGGAGTTGTGCTGGGTAAACAATAAAGTTTTGTTGGGTACTTATAGCTAATATACAGGCCTCGGAATGAGTTAGTTGGGTACTTTTGCTGGGCACCGATAGCAATCATTAGGCTAATGTGGCAGACATGTTCAAAGTCGTTCCAAGGTTATGACAGATGTCGGTAACAAGGTCAATTGAATGTGAAAAACAATAATGTGGATGGTGAAAACATATTGCAGTGTATTCGCCACAGGAATTTTGCGGGGGGGGTCGTCCGCAGCTATAAAGAGGTTTTTCGATCTTGCGCTTGTTCAGTTCACGTCACGGACTCGCGAGCCCTCCCAAAAGCTCCACGCGATCGCTCGTGAGAGAAGCCTTGAGACATACACCTAGCCAGTTGGAAGACCCCTCACTACCTTTGCTCGGAAAAACCAATCGCAATCATGGACATCAACCATAACATTTTGAGGAAGCATTAAACCTTGCGCAAGATCGGGATGCGTGGCGGATATTGATCACTTGACATGTCGGATAGACGAGACTCGTCACTACTACGATACCACTCACTGATTTCAGCGTTTGGTTTGTGTTTTTGCCCGGGGGGCGCGTTTACATGTTGCGGCGTAAATAGACTTTTTACTACGCGGTTAATTGCCGAGGACTAGACTGTATTCACGTGGTACCCAGCTGACTTCTGTTGCGCGCACCTACATTTTCTTTGCTACAAAGGTTTCGCATCGATAGGATTTGGTTTCGTTTCGAATGCAGATCGTCAGATTGAACTCACGCCAAGTTCCATATGTTCGGGCCTATACGGAAGCTCTAATAGCCTGTTTATTGACATGATAGCTGGCGCCTCTACCATTAGAATGCCCCATTTATCTCTCAAGACCAGCAGATTCCTCATAGCAACATTCTAACTTCATCTTCTCTACAGTTTATTGTATCATTTGACCTGCTAATCCACATCAGGATGCAAGTCGAGAAATCGCATAAGGTTGGTCTGTGGGGGTGAAACTGCTTTTTGTTTTCTAGTTCAAATCATGTCCGTATCCCCACAGCATGTTCAGGGTTACGAATCGTTCATCCCATGAGGAACGTAGTGGGGGCGGTTGTCATGACCCATCTCCCTCATCAAGCATCGGATAGTTAAATGGGCCTGTGAATAACTATTTGCGATACGTTATAGATAGGGTATGTATTTCTTCGCAACCTCTCCCATTCAGGGGCCGATGCGCGATCCACGACCTTCTCATGGGCTAAGATTATATGGAAAATGATAGACAGTAGGTCTCGGACTCTGTGATGCTTGCAGGCATATATACCTCTGTTATAATTCTTGAGTACCGATACTTGTATTAATTAATAAATACATGATTTGTTCTGTGCAGTCCGGGGTCACGAGTTTCATCAGAGAAATATCTGTTCTCGACCCAGATGTGACTCGCGGGCCGTTAGGGTTGTTATGGCCGAAGCCTGGACCAGAGTTCCTATTTGAACTCGGTCATTTGAATAAGAATCACTGTCCATGTCGGACTCTTTTGACACATTGTTTGGCAAATAGGAGCCAGCAGGCATGATCCACGCAAAACTATTATGAATATGAGGTCACTTGTAGTCCTTTTGAAACAAAAATAGTGAGATTGAATTAAGAACAATCTGACAAACACCATTGAGTAACACTTAGGTCGGAAATCGTTGAGGTTAATCGGAGTTTTAATAGCAGGGGGAATAGATAGCTGTGACTTATTGTTATTGAACATTGACCGAACATTAGGATGCACCACTCGATCTCCAGTTTTGGGGTGTGGAAGGACACCGGCGAATCTCGCCTACTCTTTTCCGAAGATTGCCTTTAAAACGAGTCTGGGTGAGAATTCCTGCTCCCAGGGTCGCCATTTAACGTCCCCATCCAACAGACGAGGTGTAGCGCCGCTCTTAGCAGCCACTCTCCTACACGAAAAGAAGCGGGTGGAAGTTGGTGTCTGTGACGGCCAGTGGTTCGAACCAGGGACCTCATGCACCGCAGGCAGACACTCTACCGCTCCTGCCACCTCAACGATCCTCATCCTCTCGTAACGCAACTGCCTAGCTCAGGACATAGAAGCTACTTGGCTCTCTATAACCGTTCCTCTCCAGACGGGCTTTAATCCTTCAGTTTGGAAAGCTCAAGTCCCTCGCCACCGTTGAAGCAAGCCTGATAATGTCACCTCAAAACCCATCAGTCAATGATTAATCCCTAACAAGTCAGGGTATATCGCTTTTTCATGAAATCTCCCCTCGGGCCGAAAGGAGACAAATTTATAATTAACTCCTGAAGAGCGAGCCAAGCGAACTTGGCATTGAACCATGCCGAGCTAGGTAAACACCCCGCGTAATGTAAATATACGATAAAATAACGCCCGCATCAGCGCATCACCACATGGCGAATGTCGACATAACCGAGGCAAAACAATATGTTTAGCACTACCGTGTAGGTGCGTTGTGACTCCGTTCCGTAGTCCTTCCGGCGTTTGGGCTGTAGGATTGACCTAACAGTTGTCAACGGCAAGTGGAACGGCTATGAAATGGGAACACGCGTAGTAATTCCTTGCCCATCTTTCGGCTGATACCAGACTTTTGCACAGAAGGAGACGTTCCACAATATCTAGCCCATGATTAGGTAGACCCTTCAACCGAAAAACAGAATGATTTTATTTAATTGCACAGGCATGAGTTTTAGCATTCATGTTTTTATTGCGTTGTATTTTATTGTATTTTATTGTATCGTAAGGTCTAATCATTATCATAAAAGCCGTATATTGATTCACCTCTCCCCTATTTTTTCAGCTGTTGGGATAGGTCAATGGTAAAATATCTTCCGTGAAAATCGTCTTTGTCGCCGTGGTCTTTCGGTTCAGACGGGAGACCCATGTTATAATCGCTGTCATTAGATGCAATTTTTTTTTGTGACAAGTCAACCAACCCGGACCAGTTTTGTGTTTTCCATTGGTCCTACTGAACTTTTTTTTTTAGTACCGGTATTTAATTCCCTATGTTGTCATTTGGGGCTTGATGAACCTACTTGTGATTGTTCAGATCTCACGCTATACACGCCTTTTGAGATTTTGTCTATTCATAACAATGCACGACCTGCGGCTTTTGCCCGAACTGTCTATGCAAGCAAACGGTGCCAGCAGAAGAACCCCAGACTTCGTTCTTTCTGTATATAAGTTTGGGGTTACAGGAATCAGTTTGCCTCCTCATTCATCCGCTTTTTTCTCCGTTTTCTAACGAAACAACATGTTTAATTTTAATCGTATTCCGTTATCAGGACACTAACGGATATGTCATCTCATCTGATCTTCGGGTGACTTAATGCAGGGCACCACCTATTTCTTTGACATCCCAATAGACTGTATTAATACTTTTTTTAACGGATGCTCACCTCGTACTTCTTGTATAATTTCCGGGGGCCATAGCTATATTGCCCCATTATTGACTGACCGTTAACAGCGTATGGCAAGAAAGAAAACGACAAAAATGTGTTACTAGTTCCATGCATCGCCACTTGAAACGATAGTATTCGGTCAAAAATCGAATCTCGTGGAATAGGTCCCTGTGCGAAACGATAAACTGTTACGCCTGCGGCAATTCTCGAAAATCGCGCTGATCACCATTTTATCCGAATAGAATGATTCGAGTGCTGGAATCTTGACTTATTTCTTCTTTTAGAGGAGTACGAACGACTGATTATTTTCAGTTCATTGATGCTCATTTTCTCGAATATTCTAAGCTTTTATGAGCTTCGATTGAGCCTACCTGCGCCAACTGAACAAGAGTATGGCCTGCGAGCGTTTCCTTACCTATATATATTTGGTCGGCATCGGAGGACAACCTGGCCGAATGGCTGAAAGACCTCTATAACCGTAGTTGCAAAAAGCCAAGAACTGAACGGCCTGGCGGAACCGCTCGGTTCCCGTTTCGTATGGTAATCATAGACCCTCTCGATACTTGGTATTCGCACCCATTTACCACCGGCCTCTGTATGATAAGGCGGGAACACCTTAAGCACTGAGTATACTGCTGAATAGTAATACCATAACGCATTTGAATGTTAGCAACGAGCAGCCCCGAAAAAAAGGTCCTGGATAATTATCATCAGGACAGTGGCAAGGACTGGATTTGAGTGCAAAAGTGTAGTGGATTGGTCATGGCCCAACTCATAGGGGGAAGGGGGTGGGGGGGGGTTCCAGATGCCATAAATTATGTACAAATTGTGCCTAGGCAATGGAGCCATGGCGAGAAAAATGTGGGGAAAAACACTGCTATTTCCCTCCTTCATGCTAGTAATTAGTATAGTACAAGTCTATTTTATCCATATAGAGTGCAGTAATCGAGTCTCTATCAAAAAGCTGTCCGAATTTTTTGGGTAGTCCGCGTGTCCGTGTTAACGGACAACTGCAAGCTCGGATACAACGGGTTTATCGTGGAGAATGGAAACTGTATCTAATAGGTCAAACCCCATTTCAATACGTATGTGTCTATGGTGGGTTTGGGTTATTGGCCTTCAAAGTTTGGGCCATTATGCTGAGAGATTTGGGAGAATCCCAATTTGCGCAATAACTCATGACGTCAAGCATGGACAACACGGGGATTTGTTTTCATTTTTTGTGGAATAAGTCGCATTGCAGGAGTTCTGTTGCTTGCTCTCATCACAGTACCCATCAAACCTACCAACCCCATACATCATCCTCGCCCATAACTAGATTGCTTTTCGAAGTGAATTATTGTTTGATTTCAATAGAGAACAAAGAATTTTGGCAGAGTTGTGCAGTCTGACATATTTAGTATTACATGATGGGATCTTGCGCCATACACAGCTTCACAATACACATTTCAAAGGACTATAACTTCGTACTTGCACACCGTTTGGGACTGACGCATATTTTATCCAGCTATTAGCCTTGAATTTAAAAATCACCCCCTTTAGAAAACCCTCCTGCAGTTGTCCTTTAAGAATATTGTTGGCCGACTCATCACCACTTCATGTATTTCCACACTGGGCCCTTTTCAGCTTGTGAGGATCCCGGTCATCATGTATTCTACAACCCTACTCCGTGTTTTTACGGATTACTACATGCTGATTGGCTAAACCCAGTCACGCGACGTCCCTTCATCTGCAACAACCAGTCATATCCTATATAAGCTTGTTCACGTTTTTCGGTCAATACCACCGCAGCGGTCGAGAAACACACAATCGATACTTGCTCGATTTGCTGAGTTTTAAGTAGACGGCAGTACTTTTTCAAACGCAAATGGGAGGTTGCGTGAACTTCGGAAGTTTCATGTTAACACGCGCAGATCCTGTTCCATTATCCGCGCGCTTCAAAGGGCGCAATGGCTCAACGGAATACAAACCAGCGAAACGACGCGTCGCTCAGTTTCAATGGTGACCTCCATGTTTCACACGCGAGAAAAAAAACCCTCCGCTCGTCCGCGTGGTTGTATCGCGTTCTCCGTGAAGTACCACCACGCACTGCCAATTTTTGTGAATGGTGCGCAATGCAATTCATTTGTGAAATCGAACTAACGAATAGTTTTACCCTAGCTGCTTATTCACTGTGTTAGAGCTACAAAGATCGTAATCTAGATATATAGTATTTCTAATCGTTCGGGTAATTCCTGATTGGTGGTTGTTAGAATGGAATAACACGCATGTCTACTTTAACTGTTCATAAACAGTCTCGACTCGCAATTTAGCCTTATAACGAACTCGGCTGCGCTCGTTCCGTTATTTACTAACTTCATAGTCTCGCACTGTTTTAATTTTTCGCCATACAAGTCTCCCATTGCAGTTTATTCCTTACTCCTCTATACCTCCTTTGTGACTTCCCCTTCAGCATCGAATGAGCCACAGGGCTCAGGGCAATGAACTAATTCCGTAACCCTGCAGGCACGCAATGACGGTTCACTACGCACCAAGGGACAAGCACCTTGAGTCAGGGAGGTTACCTTCGTTACCACCCGTGAACGTGTTTTGAGTGGCCTGTGATTAATCAGGACAATTACATTCGCAAGTTGATTTCTAATTGAGGCGTAGTCCGAGTCCCTCAGCCTGGCACCGTAAACGGAGATGCAAAATCCTCACCTACATCGCTACAGGGAAAACTAAAACGACTCTTCATTATTTGTACCAGCAATTGTATAGTTTCCATGATCAACTGAGCAGGGAACGTGGATTGAAGTGTTACAAATCAATAATTGTTTGGAATTCACTGACGGAATAATTAGTGGCACAAGGGACAACTCGGAAACAATCGAAATTGATGTTGGATAGTGAATCCAGGTATATATAATATATATATATATTATATTATATATATATATATATATATATTATTAAATATATATATAAGATATATCTCATAATATATAGATCTATGTATATATATAATATCTATTATAATATAGATATATATATATCGATATATTTATATGGTCTATGCTCAATATGTATCATATACAGTATGCAATAAGCATGAACGATTTTCCAAAACGGAGTTGCTGTTAGTGGACCGGGGAAGAGGAAGGCCGTGAGTGCCATATTGACTGCATGCTTCTGTCATGTCGTATGTTTGAAATCCCAAGTTCTTAATTCCAACTGTCCAAAGAGGAACTGAACTTCCACTCTCAAGAGGGGGAGTAGGTGAATCAATGGTTATATATCTGATAGCATAATACTCATCATAAGACGACACCCACTAACCAACTTGTGAGCAGTCATACGAATACCTTGAAGCAACAAACTCTTTTGAGGTATCTTTTTGATAACCCATAAAATCCCAATCCGTAAAACCTAAACACCGAGGTGGGGGTCGTGAAATTGAATTGTCGCGCCGATTCAGGTATACAAATATAGGCTACATAAAACCGTCACTTGGAGTTTTGATCGATATGAACTCTGCCTCTGGTGAGCGTAAACTCGTGACCGTTGTCAACACGATACACTGTGACTTGTATGACGACGTTACCGGCCCGATAGGCTTCATATAGTTCACAGACCATGCACGACTTAAGACACAACTGCAAGAGGAATTATAAAAGAGGCTGATATATTAACTCGAGAAAAACTGAATGCCTCAGTCCAAACCCGAAAGTTTTTCATACGACTTTCCGTACGGAGTTTCAGGCCTTGGAAAATTTTGGCATGTTGTATTGACGCATATCGAAAAGCATCCACCATGCAATAAAAATGATGTAATACTTGCACAACCCTAGCCTGCAAACATTATTTGTTTTTCTATTGAAATTCACACATATTTCCACTTTGAAAAACATTTCAGTAATCTATGGGAGAGGATTGCTGTAGTGGGTTGGTAGGTATTAATGGTTACTTTGGTGAGAGAAAGATAACAGAACAATTAAATACACAACGTCCCAGGTTGTCCGAGTGTGACGTCATGCGTTATTGCGCAATCGGGTTCTTCCCAATTTCTCTGCATAATGGACCAAATTTGAAGGCCAATAACTCGACATAGGAACATAGTATTGAAATGGGGTTTGGGCTATAGATACAGTTTTTCATTCTCCACGATATAATTTCGTAAATCCAAGACTGCAAGTTGTCCTTTTAAGCTAGGATTTCATTGTTTGGGGGGCGGTTTTGCGGGTCCGGTAGTGCACGCATGTGAAAAATCGCGAAATTAACTGATGCGGAGGGGGGGGACCATTGTCTGAAATATGGTCCTAGTAGTTTGAACGGAGGAGTATTGGTTCCACAGAGGCAAAAGCTTTTCTAAATAAAACAAAACAACACTATAAGGCCCCCCCCCCCAAAAAAATAGGACAAATGTACCAATGCGTATATACTGGTGCGTATCATCGGAATGAATTCTTTGGAATATCTCCCTCAAGACGGAATAACGCAATATGCATGGGCTTGTTGCATTTTTATGGTCTCGCCGCAAAAATTGACAATGTGTTCACTATCTGAGTTCTGAAACAAACGTTTCGTTCAGTAAAATATGTGTTTTGTGCACTCCATCCGCGGAACACGCATACGCAACAATGATATCCTAGCCTTGAGGCTGTAATAAGGGATATACCTTTGTAATCGGTACAGCCACCTTTATAAAAATTTAGGACCACTCTTGTAAATAGTGCATCCACATGTGTAATCAACCTCATCGCTCTTGTAATAATTTGGACTACTCTCAAAAGCGCCAGGGAGGAAAACCATAAGAAAGTTTGGCAACTTCATTACTCAAGTGTTGAGCTCAATTACGGTACCATGTATCGCACCAACTACAACTGAAAACATTGATGTCAAAAGTATTATAGCCTATATCAATGAAAAACGATAATGTCCAAAGAGTTCGTTCGCATTAAGTAATCCCTTCAAAATGTTGATTTGTTCCAATTCGCAGTATGACTAGCTCAACACATTCTTCAGACGACGAACTACAGCCCTTTTTTTGATGATTCCTGCAATGTATTTAGGGCGTAGTCCGTGTACGCATGGAGTGGCGGTGGGTTGCCAGATTCGACAACCCCCCCCCCCCCTCCCCCATTAGGCAGTTCCTCGTATTTCGAGATCGGATTAGCTCAGTGGGTAGGGCTCCAAACTGTTGATCGAAAGATCGTGAATTCGAATCCCACAGACCGATCAGCTTTTCCATGTGGCTTGGGGCAACAAAGACGTCCATCGCCAGTCCTCTCCCACACAGGTGCTAAATGGGGACCTGCGAGGAACTCGAGTACAAACGGCGCTGTATTAGCTGCTGCCTATACGGACATGTCGAATTGTCGGAGTGCGTACCACGCAGTTCCTATGTCAGTGTAATATCTGTGAAGCGCACTACAGCAGGAAGGGCGCTACCAAGATATTATTAACGGATAGAATTTGGAAAAAGGCAAGGTGTGATGGGTACCCAATCGATTACTTGAAACGAGTAGAACGAGGGGCTCTGCAGAAACTATTTTGTGATTTTTTTAATCACCCATATATTCCCAAATGCAGATACAGGATGTAGTGGAATAAGTCAAACTTATGCCGTTGGTTATAATTATGTGTGATTCGGAATATAGAAGTAGAGATGCGTAAAAAAAAACTGTCAGGGTATCTTGATCGATATGAACCTTGCCTCTGATAAGCGATATAATTTTATGCCATTGACAAGGCGATACAAACAGTTGTAATCGAGCTCATAATTTTTGTTATAATTTTGTTTCGAAAGTGGTTTTATTGAAATCCATCCCAAAAGTGTTGAATTTGATCGCAAAAATAGTTATAACTATTACGAATTTATCTCACCAGTTACGAGAATTTATATTTGATTCTAAAAGTGAATTTTACGCACAAAATAGACAAATTACCTATACGGCAATATGTGATTCGACTATGCAAGAGATTTGTATACGCCTCGAGGTCGTTTGGTTATACCACGGGAACACCAGGACAGGTTGCCTATGAACGTTATTATGTAAATGTTATATTCCGAGATATCGAAAGATCCTATAAATAGGCTACGGATAAAAGTTTGAGAATACTCCATCCCGACAGCGTGGCCCAAGCATGAAAATCCCTTGTCTTGTGGTCAGATGTCCGCTTGATCTGACACTGATCTGAAAAATTGCTTCAACTAACATAAAATAGTTCAAAGACAAATAAATCATCAAGAGGCATTGCGTAGATCAAGACGGGATATCAAACTGGGACTACACGGAAATAAGTGAAGTAGTTCTATACATCTTACATGGAACTCAAAGGAACAACTTCAGGATTGTTAATAGTGTAATAGCTGGGATAAGATGGAATGCGGTCAGAACAAACCGGAAGTTCATACGACTTCCGTTACGGAAGTTAGTTACAGGTTATTTAGTTATAATAAGTAAAGTTAGTTAATAATAATTCCCGTGTGGTCCATGTGTGGGACGTCATTTGCGTTATGCGCAATTGGGATTCTCCCCAATTTCCCTGCTTAATAGCCCAAACTTTGGAGGCCAATAAATCCACTAGGAAAACATCGTATTGAAAATGGGGTTTGGACCTAACGATACAGTTTTCCATCTCCCACGTTATGAATCATGTTGTATCCAAGCCTGTTGTTGTCGTTAATTAAACTCACAGCAGAATTTCTATATTTTTGGCAAACGAGAACCTTTCTTCAAGCTAACACGATTAGCTATATACTTATTAAAACTGGTAGTCACACTAACTGTAGTTGTCTGGTTGTTTTTTGAGGAACGAGTTTTGTTTTGAAAGAAATAGACCTACTTGGAACACAGAATATAAATCATTTAGATAGTAGATTTAATTGTTCGCAGTACATAGGTAGCCGGCGCACTTCAAGTAATGAGCTTCACTCCGAACCTGCTCTCGACCTGCTCGAACTGACACAATGCATGCATCACTGCTTGATCATGAGATTTCCAGGAACACTAGACAGGATAGAGGGAACGTATAGGGCAAATAGGTCTGTGAAACGTTTATTGGTTGTTGAATGTACACTTGGGGCGTGAACATCAGCGAATCTAAAACGCCAGAACTGCGGATATTGCGATTAATACGTTCAAGAACACATTTTGAAAGGGTTTTTTTGAGAGAGGTTCTTGCGTACATGTGTCATCAAGTCTGCTAGTAAACCAACCGCCGGACCCGGGTGGGAACTGAAATGCCTGCTGAACATCCCATTTGTAATACAGTTTTACAATAATATCACTACATGCCAGAAATTCGAACCTAAGCTGCAGGGAGACGCATTTCAACTACGGGTGCGATTTTTCATTACCAATATGACCCCGGGGAGATGACATTTCACCTAAGATCCCCAAAAACAAATAGTGCGATAGTCGATGCAATTACTGAACCATGTACACGAAAATCGAATTTCGTTAGGTGGACAAAATGACTCGAAATCAGCTTTGGCCTGAAGTTTGACAAGTCTGATGCCTTCAATTGGGGAAACATTAGGAAACTTATATACCATCGACCGCGAAGGTATCCTCCCAAGGAAAGTAATTTGTCAGATGTTTGACAAGCAGACAAGAGGACATGGATGAATTGACACCCCATGATGATTACGACATAGGTTCAAGAGAAAAAAAAAAGGATTACTGTATGACACATTCGACGGTGACGGTTCACACGTACACCAGTCACTAGCCGGGTACTAGTGATTTTGTATACCCCGGAGTATTTTCGACCCTCTTGAAGGATGGTATCCGCGCGGCCATACTAGAAGGAGAGAGCTTGGCTGATTTGAATGGGCGGGCATTAGCATATCTCCGCAGTTTGCGGGTAAAAGAATTTCCCAATTATTTGAGAGCCTGAATTACCGGTATGCTTACTTGTCTTCCTTGTTCTGGTTATTCTACGTTGTAGTAAGCGAAATTGTACTATAGCCATATAGCGTAATATCGCGGTTCTTGTTGATTAGGCATTTGTATTTGAAGGACATGTGTAGATGACACTCTATTTATTGCTTATGATACTAGTCGTTACAATACTGTGATTTTGTAAAAACAGGTGAATAGAGTACGTTTACCGTCAAAACGTCTGACACTAATCGATACACGGCGGAACAGGAACAGGTTTATTTCACGTTATGATGAATGGAGCACTGAATATACCAACACGAGCGTGGCGAAGATTGGAATAGCTTTGTCGGTAGAGCGGAATCGGAAGGCGTGAGATCGAATCACAGAGAAACTTCAAATCCGAACGAACTAGAAACTTGTCTCCGAAAAGGCCCCACCCCACCCAGGGCGTTGATTGGGGGGAGGAGTATACAACTTGGCCTCTATGACTCTTCTGGCGGGTATGTCAGGGAAAACACCGGTTACGGGTTGACAGGTAAATCTGTTTGTAGCGCTTCGAGAATGTCGAACGTTGTTCGAAAGTGCCATAGATAAGAACTGGCTTTTTATTAGCCTGTACGTGGGTGTTTTGCATGGATGAACTGGACTATGCGTTTAACTGATTTGTTGTCTTAGTATAACGACTCTTCGTTATATGTTATCAAATCCCCTATACCAATAATTACCGATGCCTATACTATATATCTCATATGCAAGGTTTGTTATCTTATCAATTTCACCACCAAGTCATCATTGTCATGTTTTGTTTAGTTAGTCAGTTACATTCATCCTTCCATTTATTGACCCACGCAATTATGAAACGCCCGGTACGGGCGTTCTCATGAATGGACTGGACTGTTTATTTATTTATTTCCGTCATCGCAATATCGCTACGGCCCTACGGTCTTATCAACATATTTTCCAGTCTATGTAAATAACTACCGGGTATATATTTTTGTAATGTTGCATTATCATTTCCCCATTCCAGTAGGTATGTCATCTATATTTAATGCATCCTTCTATTCATGTTATCTATCTGGGTATTACCACCATCTTCCAATCAGTCAACCAATCACTCAATTACCTTCTTAGCTTTATATTTAGCGGTGATTCCATTGTTGCGTACGAGGTGTCCCGAATGGATGCGAAAATCCACATATTACGGAACGAACGTTCATTGTTTCAGAAGAGCCTACACCACTTTGTATATGGCAGCTATATAGGGTATGCAAAGAAAACCATAAAAATGCAGCAGCCATGCAGCATATTGTCGTTGATGGGATTTTTTTGAGAAAAGAAATAAATTTACGTAGCAATTCCACTTCGCGGTGATCCGCATCCGTGTACGCACGGAGAACGCTCATCGCCTATTCATCGTAGTTTTGCTTCATGTAAGAACTTTGCCTCCTGTGAACTAATTTCTAGTTTCGCCGACGATCTTATGCTTTGGCCCCATCCAGCTAACACGAATTCGCTCACATGGGTCCGGACCGCATACGCACCAATGGAATCCCATTCATTCGGTCAGCCCGTTCGTCAGTCAGTCACGAACGTTTGTCGTTTCATTTGTCTGTCCAACATCATATCAGATAATCATTCATCATTGTAACCGCTCATTCCGCGCGGCGCTCTGATTTAATATCATTTAATGCAATCTATTCATTATCGGATTTACTTTCCAATTAATAATTTTATTCTTCGCATAATTTTTACAGGGGTGGGAACCACGATTGACAACTTGGACATCTGGGTGGTGTGCCAACAATGTTTTCAGGGTTAAACAGTTAATTGGATTATAATAATATGGTGTCGAAGGTCAGAACCCTACAACATTGCATGGTTGTTCGACTAGTACTAGGCGAGCGAACGATTTTTCGAAACCCCTCTGACAAAAACTACACCTCCCACCAAAACCAATAGTTGTCAGTCCCCCCCCCCCCCCCCCAATACTCCAATGAGAACATATTCAATACATGGGTTGAAGTGATTACGTTTCCAAAGAGGCAGTGACGCTTTAAATAATCGGTATGATTCGGAATAATCTCCTCCATACCCAACTGTTCAGTGGTGAGCATGCCAGTTGCAACCGTGAACAGGCCTCGTTTCCCCTAACCCTAAAACTTACGTTGATAACTTATAGGTTGCCACTTTAAGGGCGACCGCTCCCCGCTAGACTGACAAAATGACAATTATCGATTAGAGTTACTATTTTCATAAGGAATTATGTCATTTATTATTTTCATTTCGCTATTCCTATCAGTGATATGTTGTAACCTACGCAAGTCCCCAGGCCATGAATTGAGGGTGGCATGGGTACCTAAACCCTGTTGCAACCCTAATTAACGTCACGGGAGGGGACTTCCGACTAGGGCATGTAAGAAAAAGGTCAGAAAATAAACGTTTCCAATAAAGTAATTAGACTATTGGACAGCAGGCGTGATGGCGTTCTCTGACTGTTTACGTCCCACTGTGCAAAATTCGTTATCACGCGCGTGGTAGTATTCTAGAGTACGGTCCGTATCACTATACTCTACTGTATTTTGCATTGATAGGTATGCGTGTTGCGTCTTCACATAAATCACATAATAAATTTACCCATATATTTTCCCCACTGTAAAATCATGATTAATTCGCTGCAAATAACTCTAACAATGTTTTCTTGTTGGATGATCCTATTCGCGGGTAAACCCGGCAAATCCCCTATATATGGGATATGAACGCCAAGTTGGCACTCCGGGGGCCATGCATGCCGTCTACTGTAATCTAAACGCACGACCCAACGTCCATGATAGAAGGATGGCGGAACGATTGCTCAATATACTCAAAATGGGTACCTCATTACGGTACCTATATTGGGTAAAACGAATTGCCCAAGGTGCTAAGTTGTAGCCACATTTGAGGAGTGCGCCTTATTCATCATAGTTCCGTCACACTCTGCGCCCTGTCCTGTGACTCCAAAACGCACCTTTTTATTCACAATGTTGACCCACCCCCCCCCCCCCCCCCAACCATAGAAGTAGAATCTACGCCCTTAAACCATGTTCTAATGTCCCACGAGGTGTATCTCCTATTTTCCAAAACTGAAAGTTGAAGCAGCCAAAGAATATTCGAACAGGAATTCATACAGAATACATTCATGTGAGGGTCATCTGTTCCCGAAGCGAAAAGGAAGATTATTTAACAATGGACATTCATTACGTCAGAGATGGACCCAGAATCATAAAGAGAACAACAAGGATTATATGAGACACTCATCGTCGAGGAAACAATAACATTGTCTTCCTCTTTGTCCCTTGTGACTCATCAGCTGTTTTCTATAGGGTCTCCTTCGCAGAAAGGTTAAGTATACTTGACATGGTCTAAAGGGCTAATTCTTTATCACATTGCTCGCCATTAATCATCGAGGGTTAGGACGAAACTGAATGAGGATATTAGGTTAAAAGGAAGGAGCCTATTGATCGATTGGAAGTACAAAGGGTATGACTTTTTCGTTTACTTCAAATTGAGAAGTTTCTATTTGTTGGTTATCTGACCCTTACATGCCTCTCTAATTTTCATGTTGGATTACTGACGAGAAACCTCGACAAAATCATGTATTCATTTCAATGCACCCTTTGATATGGTTGATACCTTTACCTAGCGAACCTGGGACTCAACTTCGGGATTCTTCCTTGACCTTGACCTTCAAAATTCAAAACACAGTCTCTAGAAACACTCGAGGTGACACGTTTATCGAAATATCCATTATTTTTGCGCAAGTTTTTTTTTTATGAATCAGTAACATATTCCCTTTAAATTAGCACAGACAGAAAAGCGAACATATCAAAACCCCAAACCCCATATCCCCTAATTATAGCATAATTACAATAGTCTTGTTACTGTATGTGTCGAAGCAGTTGATGGCTTTCAGTTCGTGAACCTGTTTTGAGTGGAGACTTCAAAAACATGCTGTATCACTGAGAACTTCACAGTGACCTGTCAATCTTGAGTAGAATTTGTCGGATATCAGCCATCTGAAATCAGGCGCGTACTGAGAGATTTTGTCTTGGGGGGGGGGGGGGGGTTGAGGTCGGAACCCAAATGAAGTGCGCTCTCATAAATGCTCACTCTCCCTATTGGCAAATGAAGTACAATTTATGGGCCCTTAGACACATGCTGCAAAAACTCTTCTGAACTGCAAAAATAAATTGTGTTTAAAAATTTATTGATCACTTGGGTCATGGGGGAGGGGTTCTGACCTCCGATTAACTGCCGTAAGCCTTAGTACGGCTCGATTTTTTTTTTTTTTTAAACAGTTCAGTTTATAATGTACCCAGTATCTTGACGAGGTTGACGAGCCCATACGATTCTAGCACACAGAATCCATAGACCATAAGTAGCCTATGGTGTTCCCTTGTATGCGTGACACACTCGTGGAAAACAGCGGAATAGAAACTATAAGAGATTTGAAACTAAACTCTGGCAAGTTTTAGGCCACATGAGTGGGGCCTATACTGCCATGGGGCAATCCTTGGATCTGCTTCCTAGATTTTACAGAGCGCCATATCACGTAGCATGCATTGATGGCAAGCGTGGCGTGCGTGAGCCCTTTCCGCGGAGTGGGGGTGATTTGCGGGTACAGTTGCGAGACCAAAATCCGGTCATTCAGTTGGCTCGAATCTTGTCACGATAAGGTACAATCCTGCGCATGCTATACTGTCCTATATGATGAACTCATTTTCACCACATTTTTTTTTTCTTCCCCGTTCGTCATCGCAAATCAGCACAAACGTGGCCATCAGTCAATTGCCGCCAAGAATCCTGTGCAATACTGAGCTGTTTTCTAATTTCTTCTTCCTGAACAATGATCACGGAGAGACCCCGAAATTCACTTGTTGTACCTGCATCCAGCCCATGTGATGTGTGGGGTTTGCATATGATCATAATACGTGCTGACCGGCTGCCCAAACGGCGTAAAAACCAGAAGTGCAAGGAATTCATAACTCGCGAAAACTGATGAAGGCAGGGAATAGGTGTATCTTTTCAGTAGATCTTTTTTGAGCGACTAACCGGAGTTAATATATCCCCCAGGCCTGGGTCATGGATACCCTGTCAATATTCAAAGAGATTGACGGTACCGTTCCCGCATTTGAAAAATCACAAAAAATTTTTGGCCTCTGATGACCTAAAAATGACCTTCACTTTTGATCAGGAACAAATGTAGTCTCCATCCACCAAGTTCGTTCAAATCAAAGTTTGAAAAATCGCATAAATCATGCAACGTTACCTCTGATGACCTTGAAAATGACATTTTCTCGGGAACCAATTTGAACCCCACCCACCAAGTTTCGATCCAGTCTGACGAAGTTTGCAAAACCGCATCAATTATACAAATTGGACCCCGATGACATTGGAAATGAACTCCATTTTTTTCGGGAACCGACTTGTTACCCCTACCCCCCAAGTTCGTCTACATCGAACAAACTTAATTCATAATTTTCGCATGAAACCAAAATAGAGGGCAGCAGACCTGCAGTATTGCCCACTTTCGAACTCATCTAGATTTTTCATGGGGGTGGACTGTGCACCAAGTTTCGTGTCAAATCGACATTGGTGTAGGAGAGTATCGCGCTAAAACGCCTAAAGTTTCGGCGGAGACGGAGGCGGCCGGAACGCCCCAAAACCATAATATCCCCAGACGCTCACAGCGTCGCTGGGATATAATTAGGTAGCTACGTGGATTGTAGATAAAGACGGGAATACCCCATTACCTGACGTTTCATGCATGTCATTCATATTCTTTCGGCGTTTCTTGGGTAGGATAACATTTTTGCATCTATAATGACCGTCGAAAAGATAGTGTTAAAGCACATCGGACACCCATTCCGTTTCCGAAATTGTTCTTTGTCATAATGTCCCTAGATTTTGTGTGCTCTGAAAGAGATTTCATTTCTGCTGTATACAAAGTTCCCTACTCTGGCCAGTGGCTGAAGTGAATCGGTCATGCTTATGATTTTGGCCGCAAGCAAAATGCGGTCCAAAAATGTTGAAACAACTTAGCTGCCGCCTAAAAGGTATGACAAAGCTACACCTGCCCTCCGAAAAACTATTGGTATTCAATGCGTAAGACCATGAACCCAAATTGAAACTCACTGGGTAAAATAAGTTAGGAACACGTAAAATAAACACAACAAAGCTACACACCTGCCCTCCGAAAAACATTGGGTATCTAATGCGACCATGAACCCACATTGAAATGGTAAAATAAGTTAAGAACACTTAAAATAACCCAACCACATTCTTCTGTCCTCAGAAACGGAAAAACGAAACTGCGCACAACTACGAACCGAACCGGGCCGTGAGATCCGAAACCGTTAGTCTTACCCAGCACAGCTTTCGTCACTTGAGGTTGATGTGGACATTGTGAATATATGTATCGAACGTATCGTCGAATGTATCGAGATGTATAGACGTGCGAAGGACGTGGATTTTGTCTACTAAAAAATGTGGTGTATTATTTTCGGAGAATTGTGCAAAGTGATTGTATGGACAATTCTCAGGACCGTGGCATTTTCACGGACACATTGAAAAGAGGAATGCGAATCCTGTTCGTGACCTATACTTGGCTGTTCGTGTTTGTTTTGTTTACCCTGGCCTATTATTTGGGCCGTTATACTGCATGGCAATGCAACGTAAATTCTTTATTTATAAAATAATAGCTAATTGAACACAGTTCCATTGAATGAAAGGGAGCAGAATATCAGGATTACGTCCCTGTATCGTTTCTTACACAGTCAAGAACATCTAGGCGAACACAATTCTTACGAAAGCACTGTTCGCAATTGGCCCTGGGCAATGGCTGTGGTGTGGAAGCGAGCTCGTCTCGCCAATGTGCTCTCACTGACGTCTAAGCGAATCAGCTTCCTGTATTTTCGGACTGATCAGCGCTATATTGGGGGTTATTTTATGGGACTACCTCTAATTTGAATTGCGCGAAACATCATAAATGATCAAGTCATTTCGATTCGTTGCAAATGGAACTGCTAATTACCTAAAAAATAAATTATATTTTATCGGTGTTTACTTTGTAAGAAGCACAGAGACAACTGTTGAAGCCGAGCTGTTCTATATCAACGTCTTTCCTCTCCGACATGACGATGGTCAAATCTCGATTGAAGCTGTTCGGAGCTGTCCGTCGCTCCAATTCTGACGTAACCTGACTAGAATTAAAAATATTACCAAACTACAATGCGCATGCGCTGTCATCGATCCTATAGACTTTTTGCACACGTCACCAGAGTAGTCATATTATCACATACTTCCATTGACTAATTTTATTGAAGCGACTGCATCAAGGCTACAGAAATGTAACCATCGCACCAAAACGACTACAATACAAGCGATTCCATCGCTCGTAAAAAAGTTGTGAACAGCACTGCAGGGAATCTCGACGCAGATTTGCGTCTTGTTTATATTTTGCCCCATTTTGCTGTACGTATATCTGCTCATTTTGAGTAACCCATCGGATGGTAAAACTAATATAGACGTCATTGGTGGCGATTCCTACCGACAGTTTCATGACTTATGTGTTTTCATTGCTGTTACTGGTGCTAATATCTTGTTCAGTAGCCATGGGCATTCTCGTATAGAGCAACCAGTCACCGTGTGGCCAATTAGGAACTTAGTACTGGTGACCTCAGGGTATTATCACTGTTGCAATATTTTATTTGATTGAGTCAATCAGTCGAGATTTACGCCAATATTACCCCCGCGGCGGAAGGGTGTGGGTTACGTTTCATTTCTGTCATATTACACGCCTCGACTGCGCGAGCCAAGCAACACGTCTGTGATGCCACCCTGCCAGCCTGTAGCCAGCTATAGTCATCTGTCCGAATAACAATGAGAGCAATTATGACATCATCAATCGCATTAATGAAACAAGATTCTAGTCTGACATGCCCCCACGAGGAAGGGGTGACCAATAGACCGCGGCTGATTCATAAATTATAATTCCGATTGCAATGACTGCCAATCAGCCAGTAGAACAGTTCCTTAGAAATTCTCAGAAACGAGAATGCAACTCTCCGTAGTGATTCCTTGCCGAAATGCTAACCACTAACTTTCATGTCATAGGCAACGATATCGTCTTACATTCGTATGAAAACTACACAACTGCCACATTGCTCAGTAATAATAACTCATAGTTAATGTCATTCATCACTTTACTTTACTGTGAATGCACTTTCTGTCATCGAATTGAAATATCAGTTGGGATTATTTTAGTATGATCACAGTATCGCTAGGTCATAAGATCTAGAACTAGTCACAAATTTCTAGTTTGCTCACCTCTCTGGATTGAAAGATGAGGTGGGTCACTCCGTTACATTGTACTATTGAAACATGCCAAAGTTCAGCTGCCATTACAAATTACACTGGGTTACGGTACTGCATGGTGTCCTCGGTTTTGATAAAATTTGAACAGGAATGAACTAACAAGCACAAATCGAATGTCACTATTGCTATATGAGCGGTCGGCAAATAATTTGGAATCAAGGACCATTTCTTAGAAAGAATGAATTGAGACTAGAAAATCACAGTAACTAAGATAGCACACAATCAAAGCATTTTTAGAATTTTGTTCCAGTGAACAGTTGCTCAGAATTGAATTCCACATCGGGTCACATGCGGCCATTCACGTCAAAACTTAAAATCCCAAAATAGCATTTCCCCATAAAGTAGAGCAGTACACATGTTTTTTGGCCGTATGATCACCATTCATCCAGTCTACTCTGTAGACGAATAAATAAAATTCCACCTATATGCATGCAGTCACACATTTTTGTATAATTGAGCCTACAAAGTACAATAGACAGTAATGCGTGTAACTTTTTATGGTCACAAAGTTCAACTAGAAAATGTCGGGCGGGTAAACCGCCAGACGTATCTTTCCCCGCATCTCTTATTCAAGAAATTTGGGTGAACATGAAACCGGACAATATTCGTGGAAAGAAGACATTTATAGACTTGTGAAGTTACACTGTACAGGTAAAGGGTCATTCCATAATGCACTTGTTAATTATTTGAGGCACACCCCTACAGCCCCGGGACCAGGTGCGTCCTTAAATAAGCACATTTATTCGAGATTCGACCTTTAACCACATGACCACCCGACAGAGGTCAAATTCAGGTCAGAGGTCACACACATGCAGGTCAACAATTATATCACAATGGTGAACCATCCAGCCTTCGCAGATATTCAATTCTCCGATATAGCCAAAAAACAGTTTTTGACCCCTAAGTGACCCCGAATGACCTTTAATGATATGACAGATTTTATGGAAAATTGTTACTCTCCATGTGATACATCAACTTTCGGAGATTTGCATTCTCGGAACACCCCAGTGCTATTGCCGAAAAAGTACAAAATTGTTTTTGACCCCTAAGTGACCTTTAATGACCTTCAATGACATGGCGGTTTTTATGAAAATTGTTACACTCCATGTGATGCATCCACTCCTAGAAGCACATTGCATTCCAATGAACATGTCCAATGTTATTGCGAAAAAGGTATAAATTGAACTTTGACCCCTTGTAACTACCAAAGTAAGGGTCCGATCGAAGCGGGAGTTGTTTCCCTCCCTAAAGCACACAAAGCTCTATCACATATCCAAAAATAACCAGTTTCTACTTTTTTTGCCCGTAACTCCTTAAATAAGCACATTTATTCGAGATTCGACCTTTAACCACATGACCACCCGACAGAGGTCAAATTCAGGTCAGAGGTCACACACATGCAGGTCAACAATTATATCACAATGGTGAACCATCCAGCCTTCGCAGATATTCAATTCTCCGATTATAGCCAAAAAACAGTTTTTGACCCCTAAGTGACCCCGAATGACCTTTAATGATATGACAGTTTTAGAGAATTGTTACTCTCCATGTGATACATCCACTCCCAGGAGCATTTTGCATTTGATGAACACACCCAGTGCTATTGCCAAAAAAGTCTAAAATCAGTTTTTGACCCCTAAGTGACCTTTAATGACCTTCAATGACATGGCGGTTTTTATGGAATTGTTACACTCCATGTGATGCATCCACTCCTAGAAGCCACATTTGACTTCCCAATGAACATGTCCAATGTTATTGCGAAAAAGGTATAAATGAAACTTTGACCCCTTGTAACTAAAAAAGAAGTGTCCCGACGAAGAGGGAGTGGTTCTCCATAAAGCACACAAAGCTCTATCACATATCCAAAATAACCAGTTATATTTTTTTGCCGTAACTCCTTAAATAAAATAAGCACATTTATTCAAGATTAGACCTGTAACCACATGACCACCGGACAGAGTCAAATTCAGAGTCAGAGAACACGTACATGCAGGTCAACAATTTATCACAATGGTGAAACCATCCAGCTCGCAGATATTCAATTCTCCGATATAGCCAAAACCAAACAGTTTTGGGACCCCTAAGTGACCCCGAATGACTTAATGATATGACAGTTGTATGAGAATTTTACTCTCATGTGATACCATCCACTCTAGGAGCAATTGCAGTCTTGATGAACACACCCAGTTGTATTGCGGAAAAAGTGCTAAAATCAGTATTTGACCCTAAGTGAACCTTTAATGACCTTCAATGACATGGCGTTTTTTTTATGAAAATTGTTAACTCTCATGTGATTCATCCACTCCTATAAGCACATTGCATTCCATGAATAACATGTTCAATGTTATTGCGAAAAAGTAGGTAAAATTGAACTTTACCCCCTTGTAACTACACAAATAAGTGTCCCTTATCGAGCGGAGTTTGTTTCCCCCTCCATAAAGCACACAAAGCTCTATCCACATACCAAATAACATTTTCTTCTACTTTTTTTTTTTTTGCCTGTAACTCCTTAAATAAGCAACATTTTTCAGATTCGACCCTGTTAAAAAACCCACATGAACCACCCGACCGAGGGTCAAATTCAGGTCCGAGGTCACACACATGCAGGTCAACAATTATATCAAATGGTGAACCATCCAGCCTTCGCACGATATTCAATTCTCCGATGATCGCCAAAAACAGTTTTTGACCCCTAAGTGACCCCGAAGGACCTTTAATTATATTACAGTTTTTATGCGAATTGGTTACTCTCCATGTGATACTCCACTCCTAGGAGCAATTGGCATTCTGATGAACAACCCCCAGGGGCTATTGCCGAAAAAGTGCAAAATCAAGTTTTTGCCCCTAGTGACCTTTAATGACCTCTTTCATACATGCGGTTTTTATGAAAATTGTTACACTCCATGTGATCATCCACTCCTGGAAGCCTCTTGCCTTCCAATGACCATGTCCATTGTTATTGCGAATAAGGATTAAACGCATCATTTTGACTGATCAGGACAACTAATATGCAAATTAAGCCCCACAATTTACTCTCAGTGATCTTGATGCTATTGAATAAATTTATCAGAATGTAGTAGGTCCTATGCACACGTTTTCGTTAAAACATCCCTACAATTTTGAGAAAATCATTGCATTAATTATTCTGATAGGCTACGAATAATGTAATTAACACACATAATACTTTTCAGTGATTTCAACGCAATTGAATAAATTTATCGGGACGGTTAGAAGGTCCTACTCACCAAGTTTCGTGAGATCCACAAAGTTTATCAATTTGCCTAATTGCTAAATTGGCCAACTATTATGCAAATTAGTCATGAGATGACCTCCAGTGGACTCAGCAAAATTAGGAAACATCATCGGCACTGATAGTTGGCCCTATCACCAAGTTTCTTGGAACCCAATGAAGTTTGGAAAATCACAACATTATGCTATATTGGCTATGGCCAAAGAAATGAAACGACCTCGGAGGACCTTGAAATTGTCGCCATGTTTTTCGGCGCCAAAAACTACCCACAACCACACGTTTCGTGTAAATCGCACAAATTTAAAATTTTGCGAAAACCTGCAAAATAGAGGGCAAACAATATACGATATAGCCCATTTTCGAACTTATCCGATATTTTTACCATAAGGACGATGGGTGGTACCCAAGTTTTGGTCAATCGGAATGACGTTTTAAAGAATGAAGCGCTAACGCCTAAAGTTTCCGGCGGCGGCGGCGGCGGCGGCGGCGGCGGCGGCGGCGGCGGCGGCGGAGACGGCGGGCACACGGCCAAAACCATAATATCCCCGACCTTACAGTGTGCGGGGATATAATAACCAATAATTCGCATTCTGAATCGACTATTCCAGAACCCACGTGGGTAGGCCGATGTATATCTCACTCACAGTATATGTTGCTTTGAACGTAGTTCCTTGAATATTGATGAATTGATTAGCCATATTCTACATGACACCTCATTCCCTTATTCATGTCATATCAACCTCGAGGGGTTGGAGGTCATTTATTTTCACGGATTTTGTTTTTCCGTGAGTAAAACATCTCCACATTTGCGACCCGGGTGTTTGCATGACGTCACGTAGTTGAGTTGCGTGGCCGGTTGGTCGGAGGTAAAATGAATGTGAATATTTGTGTAGGCCAACTGAACGTTAGGAAATATTCTACTTCTCGAATTGTGCAGAGAATTGAAATGCTGTCTCAAACGTCACAAAATTTTTACGACAATGGGTCAATGGCTCTTTGAATTTAAAGGTTGTCGGATACATGTCTAAAGTAACGCAGATACCGATAACGTGAACATTAGTTGAACGCTATATAAGCCAGAGTCCACGGGTCATATATAGGGGATCACACTAGCCAGCACACTGTAATGTTATTGTTACTTAAATACCACGAAGGTTATGATTTCTCTGCCAAATACGAACGTTGAAAATATTACGAAGTCGAACATTCTTCTTTTCTGCAATTAGAGCCAATCCTCACGCCATATCAGAAAATTCCTTTTACTTATAAGTTCTAAAGCTAATGATCGAAGCCAAATCTTAAATAAATTGAAATCATTTTTGTAGGCTCTTTATTCCCAGTTCTGGGGCATCGGATTTTTTCGAACGTGAATGTGGTGCTTGTTTCAAGTTGGTGTGTTGTTACTCGAACCAGCAGCTGCGCTGCTAAATCTGTGCAATTTAGCTCATCACTCACTCAGTTTAGCTCAATCCTTTAAGATTTTATGAACAAATGATGGTCATGTTTGAATGACCTCCGGTGTTCTCCAGTACACACTAAATAAGAACTTAACGCTTGCGCAGCCAGCTGATCGAAACCGGGATAGACCAAATTTTCGTGCAATATTGATCCAGACAGCCTTTAAATAAAGACTTTAATTTTCAGTGAGAATTTAGGCCCAAATTGTTGCCTTTTTCCTTTCTTCCCAGATAAATCCATTCCCGATGACAAACTTCTACGTACGCCATGCCAGTGGCCCTTAAAAAACGTGGAGCTATAGTACATTTAATAATAACTCACTGTAGGTGTTAGTACGGTGCGGCGAGGCATCGGAGAGTACGGTAGTACACGGTGGCGGAAGAGAGTTGGCCGTAGTTCATCTGCAGTGACATAAAGAGTTCCCGCTAACGGCTAACCCTACTGCCCAAGCAATAAACCCTACAATATATCCGGACATACAAAACTATGGTACTTTCTGAAGCCATGTTCGCTGTGTAGATGCCAGTTGTATCCTACCAATTTAGAGGAATATTCAGAGGTCCGCCCGTTCTGCTCTTTCCAAAAAAATCACATGGATTGAACATTAATGTTGCTAATAATTAACACTAGAACGAAATGTAAACTAAATGATCTCATCGTCGTGAAGCAGAACATAGGTATCATATATCACAGTTATACAAATGCTGTAAGAAGCCGAACAAAATCAAACCCGCATTCGTTCGTTCAAGTCTACGCCGGTATATCTTTCTGTTATTTTATAATAAGTAGTCATTTCTCCTTCGGCACACTGGGGGGGGGGTGGGGAAAAAAAAACCCCC
This sequence comes from Sclerodactyla briareus, assembly GCA_026419785.1. NCBI lineage: Eukaryota > Metazoa > Echinodermata > Holothuroidea > Dendrochirotida > Sclerodactylidae > Sclerodactyla > Sclerodactyla briareus. Next base: position 185,674 of record JAODTK010000400.1, read on the forward strand.
AGTTTGCTGGACGGCTCTTTCCATCCAACTTCCTTCTGCAAGAGACCCGACCCAGCTCACTGAAGTGTAAAGGGATAAGTTTGAACTTAAAACGTCGTTGAAATATTATTCGGTATGAAAGACCGCGAAAAAAGTTACAACAGAGGCTCACGACTCCGAGTCATTTGGTTTTCAATGTGCTAGATAGCCAGTCTATGTTTTTTTCTTCGTTCCGGGGTCCAGTCAATCTTCGTCAAAAGTACGTCATGTAGACTATCCAAGTTGTCGTAACCACACATTTGAGGCGATTATAATATAAAGAGAGTAAAGCAACCGGAATGAATGCAAGCGAGTCTCAATCCCGAATTGCCCTAACGGTGAAGACGCGCTGTAGTGATATCCTAGTTTCTCATGTCCGACTGTCCTGTTTAAAGTCTGAAGCTACCTGCCATTTATTACAACAACAGAAATTGTTTACAAACATTACAAAAACAACCCTCGGCCGAACATGTTAACAATGCTTATAACTGTCTGTTGTTATGTTTTCATTATTCCTCTGTGTGTCTTATCTATTCATCTTCAAAGAATGCAGTTCCGTGATTTCAACCCCCCAAAGAAGGGATTGTTTCCAGCGGTATCTCCACGAAACTGTTCTCAAGTCTTTGATTGGTGCAGGTTCCCGCCGTCTGGTGGATACACGGCCAATCAGATTTCATGTGGTGGAATTAGGGTTTTTTTGTCTTTCAGATCCGAAATGAACCTTACTCCCGTGTCAATCATTCCTTTGAGCGTTACTGAACTGGACTTAAATAAACGGACCCCCTTGATCACCTGATTGGATTATAGAGTGGTTGTGCAAATAAAGATTGGTCATTCACTCACTCTTTGACGGCGGGAGATAATGGTTTATTTGCGTAAAAAAACTAGTATCCCTTGACCACAGAAATTAAAGCCACCCGATGTTCGTGTTCACCTCAAATGCAAGAATCTCGTGTGTGCACACTGATATTCAGGCGACTGGGTGAAGAGATTTCGGAATAGAAAGTGAGAATAATCCACTATCTTCGTCCACTATTTTGGAAGTCGTATATTAACCAGTCCTAACTTTTATGGTTTCTATTGACTGGATCGATTTTTATAAATCTTATAAAAATTATTACGAATATGTTCATGCCATCCAGATTCAACGTCGACCCATTACCAACATCCTCATTTGTGAATTATAGCTTGAGTTGTTTATCGCATTGTAAATTGTAATTAATATAATTATTAAAAAGAAAAACAATTTTTGGGGGGGGGGTTAGAATTATTTCACCAAACTGAATACTCATAAAGAATAATTCCATCGATCGATAAATCGTCATCCTCCCGCACGTTTTTGCGCGGCAAGGGTTCGGTGACATTTTGATCTTCACTGAAGATTAAGCTGGAATATTGCTGTTTTAGTCCCCTTCACAAAACGGAAAACCAAGTGAAAACGTTAATCACATAGCCGTCCAGCAATCTTTTATGGTGAATACCTATATGGGCCGAACTGATCATAGCGCGAAAACTAACATGCAATATGCCTTGTACGTGGACTAGCTCGGAAAATATCCCGAAAGAATCACAGTACAGTATGTAACATACTTGTGACATTAGTTTACGAGATTACTACCAACTGCCAATGTAGCATACGCTTTGCGAAACTAGATAAAAGTTTCCTTACTGCGAAATGACAGGCTACGTAACTCCGCAAATGTTACCCTTTCGCGTTTAATTATGCAAATTACCTTGATATAACCACTGATGACCTTGGAACTACTTTTGACATTTTCACCATATGGATCTAATGTTCATAACCTCTACTAAGTTCTATTTTATAAGTGTTGACTAAATTGACCTTCAATGACTGTTGACGACCTTGAAATGACGTTTCTTTGTGAGCATTTCCCCCCCCCCCCCGCATCCATACATGTTTTAACTTAAGCCGTAAAATGTAATGTAAATTTGAAGACGAACGAGCGATGGCGGACGACTGCCTGAGGCCTGGGATTCCATAGAAGCGTATTCGTATCTGGCTGGATGTGAAATAGCATATTTCCGGGAAAACACGTTTGTTTCAGAAGTGAGAACACTGTACGTGTAATGCCGAAAAGAACCAAACAAGGCCGCAGCCCTACCCCGCATATTGTCGTTGCTTGGCTTTTTGAGGACGATAATCCATGGAAATTCATTCTTGTGATACGCAATCCGCCTACCTTGGTAAATGTGCTTATTTTGCCTATTCAGCGTTGGTTTTGCCTTCATTTATGATTTTTGGCTTCTGTGGAACAATATCTATCTTAGCAAACTAGATATAACATATACAAACACTAGCCCCCGTTCAGTTCACGTAAATTAGCGATTTTTCACGTACGCATACGCATCTATGAATCCTAGCCTGAACTGCGCATCCGCATGCCTGACAACCATCGGAGTTATGCATGCATTTTTCCAGTCCTGCGTAAATAAAGTAATTGTGTGATATTTAATCAATCATGTTACCCCACTTTAAAAGGCATAAGCTCTTTGGCAATAGCACATACCGGTACGTATGGTAGGCAAGTTAGGAAAGGTGGGGGTTGGGTGGGGGGGGGGGGGGGTTGCAATACGAGTAAATTCCATGGGAGTACATAAGGTTTGTGTTTATCTCTAGCTTCGGGGCGGTCGATTTATAGCATTGTTTCTCCAGCAGGAACCGTGTTGACCGAATGTAATTCCGCCAAGGCACAACACGTTCATCAATTGTTTTAACGCCCTCAGTCTGTTATTTACAGAGCGCGTACATTATAGAAATACTGATCGTATAAGGGACTGATGGGTCCACCGGGTGTTGTGACAGGTGGCATAAAGCTCCATATTTCATTCCGGAATATCTATAACCGTCAAAACAAACTTTCGACAACCCGACCACCGAAGGTATGCCGACCTTTAATCTCTACTGTATCTATACATACTGTCTCCCATTACATATTTCCGTAGATTGAGTGAGATCTGTTTTGTTGGTATTGGTCCAAGGGCATTCCTCCTCCGGCTCTAGTCCCAGACGGCAGATTATACCACGAACGTAAGTCTCATTGTAAAACGTACTTTAACTTACAACACCACTGTCCGACTGTGCGACACTCGGAAGTCTTGAACAGAATTGTGGTTATAGGACACATCGTGTGGGCTCTTCAGTCGTCCCCGAGGATGATAACCTTGTAATTTTTGTGACACCGCTCCTGACACACTTTCCTGTATAGATGCACTTTCTGATATCGAGCAGTGTGTAGTCGAGCCGGCATCCCGAGGCAAGGCCGAGGCCGACGCAGCACACCCGAGGCCGAGGCCGAGGACGAGGCGCACCTCGAGGCCGAGGCCGAGGCCGAGGCCACACCTTCCGAGGCCGAGGCCAGAGGCCGAGGAAAATAAGTATAAACAGCATACATTTTAAATTAACTGTTTGCAATACATAAGTAATTTTGTGTGTCTGCCCCATGCACGGATAGTCATTTGATTCATATATAGAGACAAGAATGTTTGCAGTTCCCGAAAATGAGGACTGAACAAGCAAAAGCTGATATGCAACCAATTTATTCTTGAAGTCGGACTAGAATGAAAAAAAAATATGAATGCTTTCTTATACCATCACAATAATACACTCTTCAATAGGACTCTTAAGAAAGTGCCAACGGCAGACAGGTACTCGCCTTAGATGCTTTGGACACTGCATTGCATGTTTGAAAACATCAAGTATTCAAAGATATCTGTGGGAGAAAGCAGAGTACTTGATTCTGGCTGCCACCCATCTGGACTTCCACTGAAAGGGGGTGGATTTAATCAGCAGAGACCTGCCCATCAATCAGTGTGTGTACGACACATAATAATTTTTTTAAAGCTATAAAAGTACATTTTAAAATCCATCTTGGAGAGGCAATACATTCAATCCAATATCAATAAATCATACAGTGACTCAAAAACTGACAAACAAAAACTAAAACAGGCCCCCCCCCCCCCCAGAGGCCAAGAGGCCTTAGGAACATCGACTGCCTGGAGTTGTTACCTCAGATGACCTTAGACTGACCGAAAAAAAACAAAGGGATCATATACTCAGTAATGGGGGGGAACCCACATACCAAGTATGAGTTGATCCACCAAGGTGGAGTCGAGGTATCGAGTAACAATTCCAGGGCGCAAACAAAAATAACACACTCACACACCCACCACACACACGCACACATACACGACCACACTCACACACATGTCATGACTGGCATAGATTCCTTCGACTAAAGGCAACCATAAACTACACATCGCCTGGCGGTTAAACCAGAAACGTATTATCCAAATATTTGAGCAATCAGTGGGCCGGGAGAGACAATGTGATTTCATTCGGATAACGCGCTGAGCTCGTGGGGTCCATGAGGCTTAACACGAAAGTTGTTTTAAAACGATCGCCATGTTCCAACACGCGCAAATCAGCGATAAAAACAGTAACGTCAAAAATACAGGAGCACCGCCCTGTGAGTTTATAGTGGGGCGCCCACCAGTGCTTGAACTCATCCGAGATTTTATTCGGTAAACATGTGTGCAAAGTTTCAAGTCATCCGACAATGCGTTGGAGAGTATCGCGCCTAAAATGAAAAATCTCCGTCGGGGGCGTCGGCGCTGCCGAAGACAGAACCATTAATAGCCCCATGGTGGGGGGATATAAGGGCATGAAGGAATCAAAAATATAATTTGGTGTGATTTTCTCATGTCACATACAGACTACAGGAGTCAGTTAAAGAATATAAATTTATATTGAATTATAAAATACATTCACGATCTGAGAACAGACATATTCTCGTATTTATGGTCCAGGTATGCACAGTTTTTTGCATTGGAGACTAGGAATTCATCTCGCAAATCATACTACGGACATAAGGGGGGCCGATCAGTGAGGAGTGTTCACTCGTGGCCGCGCCAGTGCAGGATTCGCTGCTTGGTACACAAGCTGATAAATATGAGTATGTGTCGCACTTGCAGTGCAAGGGCATTCAGCAATGTAAGTTCTCTATGGCCAGCCGGCACTCTAGCAGCACTGGGAATTGCACGGCGGGCCGTGCGCAGCGCCAGTCATTTATCGGCAGTAGTTTGGATGATACGAGTATGCTACGTTAGGTCAAATTGTAGCGAAATTCAACAATTTCTGAAGCATCATTGTGACATAAAATTTTCATTTGTTCTTCATTTAATAGCAAAAAATATTGTCCGGCCTGACCCGGCCTCGACCCAAAATCCGAGGCCGGAAGCTCGAGGCCGAGGCGAGAAGCGCGGCCGCAGCCTCCGAGGCCAGAGGCGAGGCAGAGGCCAGAAAAACTGGCTCCGAGGCCGGCCTTCGGAGGCCGAGCGCCTCGAGCCCTCCAACACTGATATCGAGTTGAAACTGGGATTATAGCAACCGAACTGAATACTGACCAATTATAATCACAGCATGCACAGTAAAACCGAAAAGTTAACACATGGAGTTTCATCCTTCTGATGGAATGGGAGGAGCCAATTTCGTCACGCTACGCTGGAGGACGATGATCCGGAGTACCCGATGTTTCAATGATTGCAAGGTCCCGATATTAGTCAATAAATGGTAACTACCGTAAATGAAACACAGATCACCGACAGTGCTCTAGTTCACATAATCAACGGATGAATGTTTATCCCGGAATGACGATTGTGGACGAGAGATATGCCAACATTTCATAACTTAGAAGCCCTTGAGTGTTTGACAGTAAATATCTATTCGACCGACTTTCCATTGACGACCGAAATGTATGTACACTCAATGATAACTGTAGACATGGGTAGGCAGGTAAACCGCCAACGTGTAGTATCCCCGCTTTTGAGAACCATTGGCGAGAAGTATCAACAACTGATAAAGGCCTCCATTTGGTCAGAAACTGAACTAAGATAGCCTTCATCCACCAAGGTTTGTTGTAATCCATGGTAGTTACAAAAAAAAAGTCACATAAATATGCAAATTGACCAACCATGACCTTGAAATGACCTAAACTTTGTTAGGAAAATGCAGCCACCATCCACCAAGGCTCGTAAATTGAAAAATTTCATGAATATGCGAATTCGACCTACGATGACTTGAAAAACTCACGGTTTTCGGGATCAGCTATAGGCCCTACCCATCAAGTTCGATCAAATCGACTAAACGGAAATTTCACGTAGATATGCCAATTAGGCGCCCAGCATTGCATGATGCCCACTTAGAACTAATCTGGGCTTTCACTGGGGAGGACAATGTGTTAACAAAGTTTAAGATCCATCGGATAAAGCGGGAAAGAGTTATTGCGCCAAACGCCAAAATTTTCTGCGGCGGAAGCCTGGGACGGCGGCGGATCCAACACCACAAACCATATATTCCCGGACACTCCAGTGTCGCGGGGATATAATTGATACAATATCCCGCAATACCAGTAATAGCCGGTGGTGGTTATACGTATTTTTCGGACCCCATTGGAAAGTATTTGGTATTCCGTTCAACTAAAATACGATCGCCGTAAAACAATGATACTCAGATTTACACGTATACATGGAGAAATAGCCAATCAAGTAAGACTTCTTTTATGACACAGTTACAGGGATACATGCAATTAGGTAGAAATGTGGTGAATCAGAGCAAAACAGAGTTGATCGTCTTCGAACTAAGACAGGGTAATTAGTCAGTGAATCCAATTTAGTGCAATACCATCATACAACTGAGTCGTTGTGAAGAATCGGGTACACTCGATACTAACTAACCGTGTGAGGGAGAAACAAAGTTAACTCGATCGTCAAGGTCTTCCTACGGACTGCCACAGAGTAAGATGTACAGTCGCCATGTTCTGATATGAAGAAAATGGCACTACCGAAGCTGTACGACCTCATCCATGCATTCACGTCGTAGACGTTGCAAGAACATAACAGGGTCAGGTTCTCTCCTCTCAGTGGTTGCCAATGGAGAACAGGATGAAGTAGATAGAATCCTTCAACTATAACATGCGATTCGACCCAAATTGCATCGTCAGCCCATATCTACAGTCAGTGACTGTCGACGAGCCACCAAGGTCCTTTTGGTTATGAAATGACTTGCTAACCACCCCGGAAACACGGAACTACAAACATACGGAGAAAGGATATATACAACGAAGCGGCGCAGGCACCAGCCTACCTCTATTATGGAATAACCCCCAGTTTTATTCGCAAATGCATGCAATATCCTCATATGTTCGAAACGCCTGGGGTCGAAACAATATTGTAAACTTTCATTCCACTTAATTACAATTTCATTGGTTTGTTGTTACGTCGATAATTTTTGGTATTGCTATAGTTTGTGTTGAGAGTTATTAGGTTTCAAACTTTAACCACATTGCAATATTACTTCGTGAAAGTTATTAACTCCATTTTATATGTATAGTGTGTATTCAATTTCTTGCACTGCTACTATGTTCATGGTTAACTATATAAGTTTCTACTATAGTATCTGTGAAGCGCTTTGAACAACTATCATTTTTTAGATATGCGCTATATATACATGTGCATATCATGTAACATTACACCATAAAACATGTTAACTATCATCATAACCCAACTTTAACCTAGTAGAAATATATGATGACTTTTGATTGTGGGAGGAAGCTTCAATTTCAGTCACGTACCCTATATACAACAATCTTTTTTTTATTGTGGATGAGATGGCATGAACATTATATGGGATCACTACACTAGCCAATAAGATGACCCTTTTTTTTTGGCGTTTCCTCAAAACGAATCAATCCTGTAAGGAGAGATCTAGGAATGTGAATCAATTATTGCAGATTGACACATAGAGAATAAATGGACAGAGAGACTTGTATGATCAATTACTCACCCAGCGAAACATACACGAATCATCAGGTTCCATGTTCATTTGTTATTCTCCACCCATAATCCTATACGAAGTTGAGAGAGTCAACGAATAGACCCTATCGCAAATACATAGAGGACGTTTTCGAGAAACTCCATTGGAAAGTAGGCGCGCACTACGAATATCACATCGAGATGACATGGTTTCACGCAACTAAGGTTGGTGTTACTTCAAGAACAGAGTGGCCCTAATTAGAAGCCAAACAGCCCATTGACTTACTGTAAGGCACATTTATCAAATATTTCTGTGCTGGAATCATATGGTGAGTTGGAAGTTCACAGAGAGCAAGATCCCAGTGTCTTCAACATTTATCATTCATGTGATAAAGATCTTCAATTATAAAGCAGTCATAACAAATGTTTTTTTTCCCCGTACAAATTTTACATCGACTTTCGAGGCCCAATAAACCACATCGTTCCTAGACTGCACTGCGCGACACTATTGCGGTATGGACTATGCTAGTGCCAGTGACCGAGGACATTGGTTCATCATTGAATGTCCTCAAGCTTTCTGTTCATAGATACTGTCACCAATTCACTGGACACAGAATATAGGCCTGGCAGATATACCCAGAGTCGAAAAACCGTTAGGTGGTCGGCAATTAGGTTCAAATCAAGACTCCGTCTCAGCAGAAATTAGGAATATTGATCCACAGAAGAAGACGTTTAGTTTATACCTATAATAAGATATTTACACCCACGAACACGACGGATGCGTCAATGGATTTGATCAATGTTGCCTCATGAAACATAACTCGGGACCACCCAGCGAGAATGTATGTCTCCCTCTCCTCACATCGCCGTAATTCTTTAAACTCGTCATGGGACTTGCGCATCATCTAATCTGGGTCTTCGGTCTCTCTAGAGACATGCCCAGAACTATCTTATCGGTGTTATGTATTCGCTCAGTCATATTTGTTAATTTGATAGAGTCATGTTCTGATGTTACGTATAGCTATGAATTGAGCGTGTGTTTGTGTCACCATGGTTATTGATGCCAAGCGTTATTATACGTCTCCAATATCAACAAGAAGTCAAGAACCATGACATCACTAGTTCTCGTGGTCGGAATTATTCGACACCTCCCATTTCATTCATACGCCTAATATTGATGGCTGACCATGAGCACAGACCAAATATTGGTCAGTTCAAATTCCTTTTGCAAAGATGGTTATAACAAGTTGGAAGTGGCCGATTACGCCAAATTTAAAAATGATATAACCCATATAAGTTTCATATGGCCCACATGAATATTTGTTAAAGGATTATTCATCAATACTTGAGGTTTATGAAAAAATCCTAAAGCCAGACTGTACCCAGATGTAATCACCTGATCACCAGATCACAGGGATATTTTTATGGGGAGGGGAAGGGGTTTAAGGGGTGAAGATGGGGTGGTAAGGCTTCTTCTGCCCACAATTTGGTAAACATTGATTTTGGCCAGCCCATCATGATTAATACTGAACGAATATTATATGACATAACACAAGAGCACCAATGGTTTGTTGGTTGTCGCTCTCAAAACCGCACAAATGTACCAGGTACAGATGTACGATATGTGATAATGTTAAGATCCAGAGGCAAAGGTAGTTTCAAACAATGGCCTAGGTGCCGTGTAAGAATTTTGACCCTGATCATATGGCCCAAAGATGTCTAAGCAGTCTATAGACATTCCACATAATGGGCCGAAGGGCTTAGTGAGAATGGGCCTTGGGTCCTACTGTAAATCCCTAGCTGGGCATCCTGAAGGTACGGCTAGTGGATCATCATAGGACTGACAAGGGCACAGTTAATTTGCAACATAATTCGTTGGATATACAAGATTTTGCAGTATTTCATATATGGGCTCTAGGGCCCAAATGGACGAAAGATTCCCAAACACCCTAATGGCCCTCTACCAAAGACCATTACATGTAATTTTGAAGAACATCAATTGAATCTGGTTGGAGGAGATGCATTCCAAGTACCATTGTGTGAAGTTTCATAAAATGTGCCGCGGGCCCAAGTGGGAACGGTAATGGCCATTTGACCGACCTTCACACTGTCAACATGTCCAAGGGTCAATGAACATGTGTTCCAAGTTAAGTTGGTCACATTCATTGCAGAAGGACGTCTGAGCCAAAAAAGCAATTGTCTCACACGGATAGATAGAGTAGATACAGTAGATAGATAGATAGATAGATGATAGATAGATAGATAGATGATAGATAGATAGATAGATAGATAGATAGATGATAGATAGATAGATAGTAGATAGATAGATTCCAATTAGCTCAACCAGCTGCATTTGGCAGGAATTTTGATTGAAATCTGATTTTTCTAACTCAAAAGAGGCTGTTTCTCGAGATCTTTGAAACAGCCTACCATGATAAACAGGCAAGGAATGCCGAATTTGTAGGTTATTATGTGTCAGGCATGGGAAACACATCGGACCCATCCAGGGGTCGAATAAACCTCGCATCGTTTGAGCTATCTTAGGAAAGCCTGGGACCTTTCACTTTCTGGTCGCTATCCTACTCATATGGAATATATTCGGCAACCAAACTGCCCAGAACCTCCTGGAATTCGTAAGCTATAACGTCAAGGCAGTTTAATAATAAAATTATTATAGATAATACTAACAAAGTTAAAGGATAATCTGATTTCGGATTTCAACTCCAGGATAAGAAGCATTGGCATAGGCCTATTTGTATGAAATGTCCCAAAATGACCGGGACGACACCGTTGCCCCTGTGCTCCATACGCCATTTTCAGAGGAGCAGGCCAAATATTCAAGGGGGGGGGAAATGTACAATAAATTAGACATACTGAATTAAGTCATGAATGAAGTTGACTGTCCTGATTAGAATGTGAGGCCTATACTATGCGAGAATACCACTTAACTTACTAGGCCTTAGGGAAGTTTCTAACGATACTGTGCCATGTTGAACACAGGACAAATATCGTGAACTGTAACAAGTGTAATACTCTCACAACGGTAACAGTCGGTCACCTTGTCACATGATTTCGGGTGTGTTGTATATGAAGTATGATGCTGAGCGACTGATGGTTACAGTACATAGTAGGCCTTAATATACTTAATATCTGTCTCCACATAACAAGGTAGGAAAAAAGAGAAACAACCGACTCCTAAAAAGAATTTTCCACTTGCTGAAAAATAAGGAAACCTATGCGACTCATTTCTTCCTCCCCGAAGGGTGCCCATATTCAGCGATGCTTTCAATATTATTTATATTCTCATTGAAGGTCAATGTCTAAACCCTACTTAACCAGTTGCAGTGAGAAGAAAACAGTAGTGTGCAGGTTGCCTAGCTAGCTAGCTGTTAATCCACTTAGTTACGATACAGTAAGTGAGAACTGGGTTGGAGTGGCACACAACCTCACAGTGTTTCCACCTTGTTATTTTTTTTATCTGTACTGTTATCATACTTACCTGAACACTGGCCATTGGTTTCTGAGAATGATCTATGTATGGTGTTGTCAACTTCAGTCCAGTGAGAAGTACAGGCACAAAGAGGAAAGAGTTGTATACATTTCTCAGATTCGACTTGGGAGAATCAATTAGTTTAAAACAACTGGAGAGGTGGAAGCACTAGCACTTCACCACTTGACCCATATCCTGGAGGGGGAATTTTCCAGTGCGATGAGGTCGGCAGTGTTCCCAGTCACATTCCAAAATAGAACTAACAGCAAATGTATGAGAACTATATGAATCACAGCCAATTTGCTCTAAAAATGATTTCAGCCCACACTGGACAGGGATACTTAAATCCTGGACACCCTGAAGTTACAATCATCAAGCCATCATTATGACCAGCACTTTGCCAACAGAATTGTTGCAGATACAAGGTTTTGCAGTATTTAATAAATTGGGCCAGGGCCAAAAATGGGCTCTAGCCCCCACCAGAACCCCGGACACTCCCTCTACCTAAGGTCTCTTACTGCAACTTTGAAATAAAATAAATTGAAGCAGGAAGAGATGCCTTTCAAGCACCATCGTGTGAAATTTCATGAAAATGGGCCATCTGGCCCAAGTGGGACCGGGGACCGAAAAATTCACTGAACAACCACAAATGGTAGGCAGTTAGACCAGCATTATGACCGATTGTCAGCAATATGCCACCCAAAATGAGTAGGAGATCAGATACAATTGAACAGGATACCATATCATACATTACAGATAGTCACTAAAAGGTCACCAGGACACCGCAAAGTGGAAATATCATGCTGCAATCAAGTGTAAATTAACACCAAAGATCGCCGGCTCAATGGAGTCAATATAGTACTCGAGCGCGTTCGAGATTGTTTCCCACGGAACCTATCCTACCGTTAACTGAAGAATTAGCACTGCGGAAGAAATATTCATCGCCCAAAATAGTCGAAGAATGCAGAAACTGAGCTGCATAAATTAAAGCGGAATGCAATGCAAGTCTATACTCGAGTACGTTGGTTCGCAGTGTAACATTGACGAACGAAATTAAGCTGATATTGCCTAGACAGTTGGACCTAGCTGGAGACAACAACTGTCTCCACGTGAAAAATATGAATAAGTTTACATTGATTTTTCCTACAAGCACAATAGAGAATGGACCAGGTGGAGGTTATACAGTTCACAGTAATGTGATGACATCGCTTAGAGTTTTCAGAACAAACGGATGGATAGCAGAAACGCTTGAATGATCAGACTGGAGGTCAACATATACGTTTTGCCCAATCAGAGGTCGAGCGGAAACTTTCCTGTCAATTACTCGGACAATGATGTTAATTGCCTGTTAATGTTATGTTCAAACAACCGCCATGATGCTCAATGTTCCGTGAAATGATCCACCCCTATGGTTGATTGTTCGAGGCTTGTCTAGTGTCTACACGAAAACCCCAGTCAAGCTCATTGATTGGCGCAAGGTTTTTCGTTGGTAGATATACCCAATAATATACAAACGATAGATTGAGGTGTAATTAGGAAAGTTTGATTTCTTTCCGAGGACGAAAATGAGCGTTGTAGGCTAGGATCCCAATGATACCGCGAGGCAAATTTTGTAAAACGTCCAAACATGATTTCCTACACACTGATACCTTCCGTCACGGTTATTATGACATGCGGGAAGGGGGTGGAGAGAAATCAGACTCGAGTTTATATGTGCCATTTCTAATGGCTAATTTCTATAAACTTCCGCAAAAGTCGGACAGAGTTCGGAAAATTGACATTCTTTTGGACACTGGAAAATATGGACATGTTACCATTTCTCTCCAAAGTTAAAAATATACCATACATAGTACATGCACCTCATTTGGCATGTATATAAGGAAACAGCTCGCCTACGAAAATGTGATGTCCCCTTTCCGATTTCCTCTCATTAGGTCCGAAATGGCGGATCTGAGTCTGATCGGTCGATATACGATTCCATGAAACCAATGGGAACATTGCCATGATAACCAATGGGAATGTCAATGTCCGACTGACGTCGTTTTGTGTGCATCATAGATATGCACTTTGTCGCCAAATAAAAAATTTATGAGCACTTGCATTATGTAGTTAGGTGGATCCTATTTGAACCAATCAGGAGCCTAGCAGCGTTACGACTTACGATCTTCTCATTTTTTTCTTGGATATATGCCGAGCAGAGGATCGAACCTACCTCTACAAAGGCCCAGTGAGGGTGCAGATCTGGAAACCACACGTTATTGTCAGCTGCGCATCCGCAATTCACCAGTACACGGAATAAGGCAATGCCTCTTTGTCCGGCGGTACCTTAATACTTGCAAATTCCCTACCTCTTGTTGTCCATGGTCGCGAAAGGCCAATAGGTCCATTTTTTGAAGCCTTTGGTATGACCTACGGGATTCGGATTCCCACAGGCGCGTGCGTACAGAGGGATTTGTCTTGGGGGGAGGGGTTGTTCGAGGGGGGGGGGGGGGATTTTCTGGAGGGGGGGGGGCGTTGAGTGGACCCAAGGGAGGCGCCCTCATAAATGGCCTCACCTCCCTATGGACTAAATAAGTACAATTACGGCCCAGACACATGTGGCTGCAAATATCTGCTAAAGAACAGCTGCAAAACCTCTACTGAACTGCAAAAAAAAAATCGTGTTTGGTAACTTGGGCTCATTGGGGGGGGGGGTCTGCCACCCAAACCTCCCCCCCCCCCCCCGTGGGTAAGTCACTGGATTCCCATCTCCAGGGGAAGGCCGATGCTCCACCAATCGTGCCAACCACCCGGTCATTTACTATGGCAACGCCATGAACATGTTATGCGTTTTCCATAACATGCAACCTGGTGGACAGTACAGAAACACCATTACTGTTATACACGTCGATATTTACTTTGGTCTTGAAACCCCTCCGCCTTCTCCCTCGGATGGAAAACTATAACTATAAACAAGCGTTTTCTCGACCACTCACAAGCTAGGCCAGTTTCGGCTCTGAAGAGCAATGTCATGAAATCTGTTACGGCTTTTGGTGCTCTCTATTTATTCCCCACAAGGAAATAAAACCGAACTTCAGCCAATAAGAGTGGAAATCTGCTTCTGCGAAACACCCCTGTGACGGCAAGGAGGGGACCTCGGTAACATCTGTATGAAGTTCAAAGGTCATGCAGCAGATTCCTTAAACTATCACATGGGGGGGTGGATTGGGGGGTGTGGTAAAGAGGACATCGAAATCACACACCCGATGATTTCTTTGCTATCTTTGACCCTTTCTCGTAAGTTTTCATTAGATATCATTTATATCTTTTTATTGTTTCTTTGTTACACATTTTGTTAACTGTTTTACCTTTTTCACATCTGCACGTTGTATAACATCCGACCACGCGGGTTCTCGTTCTCCTCCGTACGTCCCAAGAGACTTTCGTTAACGCCATGTGTGCCACTGGCGCACTCGGATCTCCTGAAATTCGCTTTATAATCAGAGTAACATGCGGACGTAAAACCTATCGTGTCTTGCCTGAATTTTGTTCAAATGAGACGTATAGTAGTCACTTTGTTGTGTATGTGTGTATTTGTCTATCGGTCTGTTGTCTGTCTGTCGGTCTTTCTGTGTATGGCGCGAGATATTTCCTGAAACCGTAACAGCCCTCAATATGCCTGTTTTGTTGGTGGTGTACGGTCGGAGTGCGGTCGCACGGCTCCAATTTAAGCTCGAACGACCACAATAATTTCCTGCAAGATAGCGTAGAGGTATCACATGATTGGTAGTGCGCGGCGCTTGGTAACAAATTTGTGTATATGGTAAACGGAGTGAACACGTGTTGATTATATTTCGGGGCGTAGGTAGATATTCTAATGAAGTTATTTGCATAATTGTGAATCGAACAGGATTTCTTACGAAAGTTGACTTGATTTTAGGCATTGAAAGTTTGGATTGAGAGAATTTGGTGGTGAGAATTTTTAGGGTTAGCTATGCCACAGGGTGTTATTAGTGTATCCAATGGGCATAATAGGCACGTTTCTAAAGTTTAAGCTGATTCACACGAACTTGGTATATGTGGTTCATTGTTTGGTACTAATCCGCAACCGGACAACCACTTGTGGCGGTAGCTTGCAGCATCACTTTCTCAATGGCGGGAGTTCCACTCGGAGGTCGGAATATACCAGAGAACATGATTATGTTGCCGTCGCAAAAGGCGTTGAATTAAACGATAATGAGAAAATGTCAAGTGTATAACAAGGAAGGTGTCGTGGCCAGGGGCGTCGGAGGTTTCGAAAAGTGGGGGGGGGGGGGGAACATCGAATGCAAATGACCATTCTAGCGGAGCGCCACCATTTGGTTGGAGACGGAGTGCACTAAGAAATTTCAGATTTTTATAGCCTCTAGGTCGACGGAAACGGCACTTGCCAAGCTCAATAGCACCCACACATGTGTGATTTGAGTAAAAAGACAAAAAAGTAGTTCATTGTGCATACTAAGGATGATTACCGAGTATCCCAAATGTTTTTTTTATTTTTTATCACCTTTTCTAACTCTGGCTTTGTTTGAGTGGATCCAGGGGTCTACGAACGGTCTCTGGTGAGCATCGAAGGGAAAAGCAAAGGGTACGGGACCACTCAAATTGGGGGAGAAGAAAATTTGTACCCTAATTTACAAGTCGATCATTGGACACTACCGGCGCGTGCGGAAGCGCGCGAACAATGCATGTTTTCGGGCCATTTTATCGAAAAAGACTGCGAAAAATTCAGGCAATTTTCCACTTTGCTCTTTCCTTCCCATTTGTCCACGATTTCCACCCGAATTTTGCATATCAGAAGAATGGGGGGGGAGGGGGGGGGGCAGTAGGCCCCAAGGCTCTGAAATTAATCGGGTGCACGAAATGATTCGAGCATTAAATCGCATATTTAGGCTACAACGCCTGGAAGAAAAAAAGCCATTGCGCGGCGAAACACTTGAACCACTTATGCACTTTTTGGGCTAATTCGATTTAAAAATTCGAGAAGAATTCGGTATGAAGCGTGGTAACCCTTCCATTCGGCCATGTCGGGTCCAGATCTCCACCTGGGTCCGCAATCAGTGGACTTAAGACGATTTCAAACCGATTTGTTTGTTAGACAAAAAGTTGAATCAGTGGTTCCAACCATTTCTCCCCATTTCCCTCGTTGCCCATTTCGCTTGAAGCCGTTCCCTTATGAAAATACATTATAATTGAGGTTGATAGATGGGGAGATATGGAAAAGGCGTTTAAACTTGCAATGTAATTGCGTTTGTAAACTAGAAGAATTCACAACTTGAAAATTCCTGCAAAATGATTACCTTTTATACATTTTTCTCTCCCCTGAAATCTTGAAATTTCCCCCTGGTTGGGACCATGGTTTAGGAGTGAACAAAATCGGGCATGTTGCCTATTAATTTTTATCACGAGTCCGGAAAAAGTGGGGGAGAAACGATATGATATCACCCCCACTTTTGATGAAAAGTGGGGGGGGGAATGTCCCCCTCCCCGTCCCCCACCTGTTGGAGCCCATGGTTGTGGAGTCGCTAAATCCAACAGTACGCGATCTATCATTCTATGTTTTGTAAATAGGCATAGGTAGCCAAACTATCCGAATCCAATAACACGGGCTCACAGTCCCGAATCTAATGTCTACTGAGCAGCGCCTCCAGGGTTGGCCATGGATGATCGCAAAAAAATGGCACCTCCTGGGTTTTCGGAGGCTTAATCAGAACCATCTTCATATGAGATATCAAAGGCAACTACTTACAGCTTTGATCATTTTAACATTTCAGCGTTCGGCCCCTCAGCTCCCTTCGAACTCCCGGGTTTTTTACGATATTGGAGAGATCTGGTAACTTACCAAGCGGGGAGTTAATGGTTATTCCATTCTTCTAAGCGTTGTTGATGCGACGAACGTGATGTCATAAGCCCCTACACACAAATGTAACATAATGAATTGCTTCAGTAACCACAAAATAGATTATATGCACCGTTTAGAAGAAATAGGTTGTATCCAATTTCAATAGCAAGTGTAATCCAAACTCATTTTTTCCAGGACTGGAATGTGGATCCATATCCCCCTTCCTTTCGATTAAGGGCTCCACGTGATCAACCCGATGTAACTCTTTCATATATCCTTATGCCAGGAGTCCTTTAACGGCCAATGATATGTACATAAATCCTTCGACTAGACAGGTGAAGAGGGAGGGGTATAAGAAACCCAACCTCAAATTGAAGTTTCTCGCACTTTCGCTTTTTAGGTCTCCATTTTACTTTTTGAGGAATTTAGAAATACTTATGACGTCACGGGGGACATTATGCGAAGGCCACCCACACACTTCACCGTAAATGCTGCATGTTCGTGCCATGATAACAAAAGGACGAAAAAAATATATCACTGAAATGAAGAGATTTTGTGATTCTCGTGAACGATCAGTGTGTATCGTCGGACCCCATGTATAGGCGTTTGCGAAGGGTTGTCAGAAGTACATGTTATACCCGACATTGTATAAGTAATTAAAAGGGAATCGCTGGGTTCCCCTTGTGAATTTTGCAGTAGCTGATTGTTGTCGGGCACGCGGATCGCTGAGATTCAGTCGGGTGTTTTGGATGCATGTAATACATAGAATATACCAAAAGTCATGTCATAATTACAAGGGCATCAGCCTTTTTAAAACTTACCTGTACTTGGACGGTAGTTGTACGATGCGAAGGACACTGGGGCGTGACGGAGGGTAGCGATGGCGTATAGAGTTCCGTAGTCATCGCACTGGAACTGGTAAAGTGTTCGCGATGATGACAAACAGCACTCCCAGATAATACAATTATACCGCATCGGTATATCCGACGACACAACACGGTGGACCTTCTGGAACCCCATGGACAATGATTATTGATGTGATGCTAGCTAGGCACTGGAAAACCGTTAAACTCACGACGAACCCTTGTTGATTTATTAGTTACTGTTGGATGAATGGGGTAGACGGGACAAAGAGTATGTTTTTTTTTCAGAAGGTTCCTGCCTAAAATGAAGGTTAACAAGCATGGTCATTGTTCAAATGAATGTATACCTAATATATGTTCGCTTCAGATTTATCACGGATTACTAGTCAAATATTGAATAACGCCATCAGTATGGATACGTATTCTTTCCTCCAATCTAGCATGAAAGCCCCATTTGATTCATGACCTATGGTCTGCGAAGTTACACAATTCCAAATGATGATGCTAATCCCTTGTGAGAAAAAAAATATTATTAAAGATCTCACAAAACACAAACGACAAAGTACGTTCCAATGGTATTCCAACGCAACGGCGAGGAAAACATGCAGTTCCCGCACAACGGAGAACAATAATGCGTAAAGGGGTCAGGGAGGTGTGCGTCTACGCGAAATGGCAAAACCATTCATTTGCTGAATATCTCGTAACGCTTAGAGTGGTACTTCGTGATGTTCGGACCTCGTGTATGTGTCTTTGTTAGAAGAAGGCCGGGTTGAGGGCTGACCAACAATTGCTCCTACTGCTCCACTGATAAAGTCGACCCACTTGGTAAGATGATGCCAGCAGAAGGTTCGAAAGTTATTCCAAAAACTAATACCGTACGTTTAGACTACGATAGACCGATGAGGACACGCAAAAACCCGAAAGCGTGCTAGCTCTGATTCTGAACGCGTAGTCCTTCTTCCTTCACTAACCCTTGGCATGTGGCACTTATTATTAGATTTACACTTCTTTTGTAACTGGCTATGGACTATCCACACGGGCATCGTATCAGGGGATCAGTGATCAATTTGCAGTCGAAACGGAGCTGTCAGCTCTCCGCTGCGATACAATCTCTCGGATCGGTGTCGCTCGGTTTCGCGGGCGTGTTTATTAACTTCCACAGGCACAAAGGCCATCAATGGAGACAGTCAGTCAAAACGTCTAAGGTAGAGTGCCAAGTTCTCCGACTCGTAACATGAACAACAAGCGCTGCTTCGGCTGAATTTGAAGCAATGAGTGTTGACAATTTCCGGCGGCTGTGATTGGCGCAGAAGGGAGGAGGACATGACCTGGTCTAGAAGGACTTTAGTCATGGTATGGACCGACAATTGTGTCAACTGCAGGACAAGCGTCGTCATTATATAATTAGCAAGGATGTGGTAAGCATGTTATTGGTTGGTACCGTATTCCTTATCCTTAGGCGGCCACTGTTATTCTAGCGGGATCCTATCCATTCCATATCCGCTCTGTCTCAATCTATTTTTTTTTTTTTTTTAGCTGCGGGTGAGCAGCTTTACAAGTCATCATGTCTCTCCGTCCGTTCGTTCGTTCGTTAGTTCGTTCTGTTCGTCACGTTCACCCAAACTTCTAAACGTGCTTGTGATCAGGTCGAAACTTGGTGGGTGGATGAAGCATGCCACTGACTAGGCGACTTACATTTTTGTTTGCATAGTTATTAGATTCTAACGAAATCCAATTGATTACCTCAATTTGTCTACCCACAGCCCTTCCCACGGAGAAGTTTGTTTACATCACTCCCCTCGAGCTGCAAGAGCAGTACTCAGGCAGAAGGGGTACGTTTAATTCGTCCTGTCAGGACTGAGGTGGAATGAATACCGGCAATGGGGAATAACAGACATTTTTGTGGGAAGAACTGTCGTCACCTTCTCTTGATGTAGGTGCTGGCTGGACTTTCCATTGTGGATCCAAGTGTGTTTCCACTGTCCACTGCTACAGGCCTAGGATTGAGTTGTGGCTGGTAACACATAAAGTTTTGGTTGGGTACATACAACTAATATACAGGCCTGAAAATGATTTGTTGGTACTTTGATTGTACTGGGCACTGATAGCGAATATTAGGCTAATGTGGTGAACCCCGGTGTTCCAAGCCTAACATTGGAATTCTACAGAATTCTGTTGAATGCTGATAGAGTCATTTCTGATAATTCAGGAGGGTGTTTAGGCCTATTGCCTGGCGCCATTCCGACTCTCAACACCAAGAGTAAGACTAAAATACGAAAAAGTACAAGTGCTGTAATTCATTATGTATGATTTTCGGTCAGTCCCAGACCTTCTTCCGTTATAAACGTCAGTAATACAGTGAGAAATTCAAGGAATGATAACAAAGCTATTTGGTTTCTTTTATTCATGTTGTCTACATAGCTGAGGGTATATCAGCGCGACGACTGCAGGGTTTTGGGCTATGTATAGGCTACCAGTCTCGCCGCCGCCCCCGCGCCAGAGAACTTGGTACATTTTCTGTCAGAAACGTGTCAGAAAGTTTGGGCGCCCTGTCTTCCACAATTTTGTGAGTTATTTAAGGGATAAAGCGCTGTTGTGATCCTTTACCGGGGAATAAACAGGATGGGGCAAAGCCGAGTCCGTTATTAGCTGATTTTGAGTCATACTGTTTAAATACCGTGAGAGTCGAGAAAATTGGGTTTCGAAAAAAATCACAATTATCAATTACAATCTATTACAATCTACTTATCGTTGAGCCCTACGATTTACCGTGTACGTTTTCCTCGTTTATCGATATGACGTTCACTTTGGAAGTGGTATTGGTTTCAAAGCTCTTCGATCTTGAAGAGGCATTGTTATGGTATGCTATTATATATGACATTTATCACTACATAGCCCCTCTTTTCTTGTTCAGCCTGAAATGTGAAAAGATCGTAAGGCAGAACGATAATAAATCGTTACAGTGTGCAGTGGAAGTGACCTAGATTGTAGTGAGGCTTGAACAAGTAGGCCCTGAAGGATGGAAATGACATATATACCAGTTAGACAGTACAAAACCGACTAAAGTGTTGCAAACAAAATACATTCTTAAATGACGGTCATTCCGAAAAACATCGAAATGGTTGCGATAATTCGTTAGCTTTCGGATAAATAGAAATTATGGGATCAGTTTGTTTAGTTATTGATCTAAAAAGTAGAGAATGGAACATTCCACATCAGGATGGTTAGCAAATGGGGAATAATTGCTTCCTTTATGTGGTTATGTGCAGCTAGGGGTTTAAGCTGGTTAAGCCGTAAATTTAAAGCACCTTGCAATATACACCGAACGATATGTTGTCGTGGACGGTCCGTTATCGCAAAAAAATAACGGACTGTGGAGTAGCCGTCGAACAAACAGAATGAGTATATTCGCAATAATGGATCGCTGACGGTTGTAGACTTGTAGAATGAAGTCCGTCAGATTCAACTTAGTTTGGTGAATGTGCAAGTGATGAGGTCAAATGCGATAAAAATCAAACTGGGGTTACTTGTCAGGGTCAGTAGTGAAAGGCTTTTCGGATTTTAACGAAGCTGAGTATCAAACCTTGGGGGAGTAGAACATAAACTTGGAAAGCTCGCGTTCTGCCTCCTGTAATTCTGACGCCGGTACTGCCAACATTGTATCACTAGTGAAGACTGTCGGATAAGATTAACCATATTATTGTTACGATCAGGAATAGATCCACATTTAGCAGTTTAGTTTAAGTTTTGAGCGAAATCGATCGGTAAGCTAGACGGCTTCGCACAGAGTTCGCGTTGACGGATGCGAACAGGATGCGCTAGGTCAGCGTACCATGATTACTTGGAAATTCCAGCAAACTCGATAGGTAGGAAATGCATTTCTGTAGATTATCGTAGGCTGAAAAAACACAACCTAATTCTTATTGTTGCAATAAATAAGAATTACCAGGTAAAATGATGACTTCAAAAATGTTCAGAATTGACAGTTATGTTGTGTCAACAAGAGCGACGGGTCGTTTTCAAATTATTTCTGAAACACGTTTTGTGAGATATTTATAATATAAGAGAGACCTACCCCCAAAACTAACCGCAAAAGTGACAGGCACCAAAAAAAAAGGGGTGGAGGACATTGATTATAAGATCAGAAAAACATTTTCTATTATTGTATTCTCAAAGACTATTCACAAAACCTTAGAGAACATTCCAAAACAGTGTTAGGGGGATATCACGATCATATATGCCATAGGCAATTTGCCGAGACTGTCGGCTTCAGCTCGAGAGAACACGTCAGACGCGCATGACTCCGAGGCAAACCGGACCCCAACCGTCGTGACGATAAGGAGTGACACGAAATTACACATTCCGAACGCGTCTCGAGATTCCAGGCCCCCCAGGGGGGGTCACTTTTGATTGAGGTTAATATTTTATTAGTTCGTTTTAAAACTGAGAAAGTCCAATACCAGAAGTGGTGACACACGTCAGTATGGAGACTGTTTCATGTAAAGATAAAGATACAACGGTACAAGTAAAAAAAAAAAACTATTCCGTCTTTTTGAGAGTCTTGACAAATGTAATTTATACCGAAGAACGAATCAGTCAGTTGATTCAACAGGTGAATATACTCGCTTAGGTCAGCAAAAGAAGGACTTCAGTGACTGTAGCGAAGAATTCTCGTGAAATTCATGTGCTTCAACAGTTTAAAGCGATATATCCTTATATGCCTTATCAAATTCATATATGGCTGGTCACATGCATGAAAATTGGCGAACATATGGACTTTTATTTTGAATCCCTTATTTAAGGCAACCGCCTCATTTATTTTCGCATTCGGCAATAGTCTGAATATGTAGACACGATTCTTGAAGAAGTAAATATGACAGGTTAGGAAATGTGATTAATAATCTTCACAAAGAATCAATTTGCTCGTTGACAACCACAGACGCTAAAGTGATTCGTTGTTTTTGAAATTAGGCCTAATAGCTTAGGCTACGAATGTAATGTTCGGGTATAGGATAGGTGCGCATTTCAATGTTACTTGGCGATATGTAGGGGAGGAGTTAGGGCTGGGAGTTCCCCGGTATTTGGTGAATACGCGAGGGGTGGGGGAGGGATGTGCGTTCCCAGGTGCAGCCAAAATGAACTAAGTCTAAACATCCACTCTGTTATACGAGAGTAACGTTGGATTTCATTGGTATAGTAGACGGGGTCTTAGGAGCGATGGGCATCCTCGAGTGACCTTTAGGTACGATTCGGTGCAATATAGCACACCTATATTCACCCCATCCAAAATACCATAGATGACTAATAATGTTTTCATTCATTGAGAAATTGGAAACGGGTTTCCTGAATCGGGAGGAATGATATTTCCTTTCACTGAAAGGGCTATCGCCCCAGGCCCTCCGTTGGCCAAGCCCTTGCGAAAAGTACAGGTAGTATTTCAACTCACATTCCAGGCAGTCAGGGAACATACATCAGGTACAATAACTTGTAACCTGGTAATTTGACATTGGAGTTGACAGGTTGGGGTTTTATTGAATATGTCGACTGATCCGCTCTAATCTAAAAGTGATTGAATGTAAGTATTCACAATAGGATTATCATTATATATGCAAGCTGGCATATTAGAAAACAATTGAAATGAATGACTCGTGAGCTAATTTGCATATCTATTTGGCAAGCTCCCATTCCCCCAGTAAGTTATTCACAATAGGATTATCATTATATATGCAAGCTGGCATATTAGAAAACAATTGAAATGACATAACTAATCAGCTAATTTGGATATTTATCTTGCAAGTTCGGCTCCCATTCCCACTTCGTCTTATTTTTTGTATTTCCAGAGTATTTTATAGGGAGTGGTATAGAGCCAATATTACTCCTTCCAGCTGCCATGCAGCTGATCACTTACCTGTTGTGTTGATAGGATGTAGGCTCTGGCGCCTGGTGGTAGGGCAGCGATGGTGGTATAGAGTTATCGTAGTCCGTCGCGCTGACAATTAGGAAGCTCCCGTAGCACACTGCTAGCGATATCATAACTATATACATCCCATATAAATCCAACGATGTGGAATGGTCACAACATTTCTCTTCGAGAAAATCTCGGTTAGTTTTCCGTCGATTGATCTTGCAACGAAAAGGGATGTTTGATAATGCGACATGAGGTAGATTGCGGTATTATTAATATCAGATTCGAAACGGTTTCATAATAATGCTAATAACTTTTGCCCCCATGCATTCCTATCAACCAAACTTCGCTAGATGAAAAAATAGTGTTTTGAAATATCCTGCCTCAGAAATATCAAACCCTTTGTATCATATATGATCATTTCTATTCGACACAGACGTTCGTCGTTTATTCTAAAAGAAGAGAAGAATGGAACACTGGCATATGATGAAAAGTGACCTGGAAATCTTAAGAAATAAACTTTTGGTATAAGTTACTCTTAGTACAGTGAATTGGTGTGAATTCACATGTAAAAATCTCCTTTCAAGCCTCCCACTGAAATATTTGTTGATTGTCGAAAGCCGCTCGTGAATAAATGACGACGTTCCTCATTCCCTACTTTCCTTGACGTCTGGAAGACATGCATCCTTTCAATACGTCAATTTAGCAGCATGCATGCAGTACGGTTACGTTCCCCATTTATTTTTTTTTTGTATCCGTTTACATTGTTTAGGGTAGCCGAGATTGCCTATTACCAGAAACATTGACATGGGTAGAAAAGTGGAAATAACAAGCTGAGTATAAAGGTCGTGAGTGGACTGGTAGGAAATGAAAGGAAAAAATGCTCTCCTGACTCAATCAAATTTACTCAACCACGTTCTGGGTCATCAGCCGGCTTGGGGCCGGAAAGACAATATACACCGGGACTCCGATTCGTTTATAGCACCTGGAGGGACTCTCTTTTCAGGAAAATCGCTACTTTTCATCCCTCGTGCGTCTGCGCATATGGTACGATTATGAAATTTGTATAGTGAGTAGGTTATGTATCCTAAGAGGCACCATTTAATCGGTGAAGGCTATTCGCTGTATAAGGTCGCCGATATGGAATTTCTTCCGATAGAAAGCTACATGCACCGTTGCGTATCGTATATGCTGGTTAGGAATAGTCTACCTGCTACTAACAAAAGAATGGTAATACCGGAATTCGGAATGAGTAGGCTAATCATATTACTAATTCCGTTATCGTTATCAATAAATTGAGAATGACATGAGAGATATTCTCATGAACAACAGATGAATAATAATTGTTAATGATGTGGTAATTTAATTGTTTAGTATTGTTTCCTAAGTTTTGATCTCCCTCAACAACGATTGCAGAAAACACGTACATTCCTCCACGTCCATATAGGAGGCGTTCCTGTTCAAATCGTATAGAATTACTACTATTCGACATCTTGTCGAGATCGCCTAACATGTAGATGAATTCAACGCCACAATTTAGTAAAAGACCTCAGGCCAACGTCACCAAAATTGGGGATTTTGGAGAGGGCATGAAAACTTCCTGAATCCACCCGGACATGGTTTTGAACAGTGCCAATGATGTTATTAGGTTTCAATTGTATTATGGCAAAGTGGTTGGCGTTGTACATGAGTGTGTTTATTCCTCACGAGTGCAAGGACCAGGGGTGCGACAGCGGGGGGGGGGGGGGGGGGGCAGGGGCGGCCATGCCCCCCCGTCGGGGAAGCCTGCCCCCCCCGCCCGGGGATTTTTCCCCATCTCGTCGAAGAGCCCGAGTGGGTACGCAGAAAATGACACAACCCGACGAGGGCTTTTTGCCTCGGACATTATTATTTCCAAAATTCTTTATAGTGAAAATTCCGATATTGAAGCTGAAAAATTTTCGGCGCGCTTCGGCGCGCTTATTGATCTTTCTATCGTAATGCCAAGTTCTCTTCGAGTTTAAGATCAGCACCGTAATCATCTTCCTACAGCACGATACATCGGGGAATTATATAGAGAGAACATCAAGACTTATGGATATCTTCGAAAATGGTACCTGAAAGAGAGTAGGTTACAAGTGTTTGGAGAGGATGCTCGTGCTGCCGTCTACCACTCTTTTGCCTGTGTAGAGTGGTGTGCTTTCACGACGCAGTGCCAGGTATTTCCTGTGCAGTTATTGGAATACCTGGACCCATTATACTAATAAGGGCGTCTGATTTGAGTGGGGAGCTCTTGAAAGTAAACAGCTCTCCACAATTGTGTATTTCATTTTTTCGTTTGTTTTTCTTCAAGAAAAAAAGTTTCAAAAAATGAAAACATCACAAAATGCAAGGTTTTGATAGGGGTAGGGTGAGCCGTCGTCGGGGAACTTGGCCCCCCCCCCCCCCATCGGGGACTCGAACCCCCCGTCGGGGAAATCCTGGCGCACCACTGGCAAGGACCCCATCAGTTTTTAATTGCATTATCGTAGAGGATCGGAAGAAAATGCGTCGCGCGCAATAAGTAGATAAGAGGCGTATCACTCGCACATGGTATTTTTCAATTGCCTATATCTTTACCATTTTTGAGAACAGGATATTTATTGTATTCAAAATTACTGCGGTAGGGGGAGGCTCAATTCTCCGACCGAAACGAGGCAATTTAGATAAACAAGGCGATCGACCCCCACAATTCTCGCCGGGTGGCCCGCGATCAGTGTTTCCATCTAATAGTCACCGTGCAAACAGTACAAGGAATTTAATGTGTTGCTTTATTTAAGATTTCGGTATAGCATTTAACACCCTACTAACCAGTGATCAATTTCAAATTGTAATGATGATAATTGGAAAATGTTACTGAAGAGTGGAAGAATAGTATAAGTTTTGTGGAAATGTGACAAGATCGCCTGAATTATGCAATTAGACACTAATTCAAACTCCTATTGACGCATTTGCTCCTTCACATATCTCAATCCCACACTTAATACATGGGATTCAATCAAACTTGAAAAATTTGCGATGGAGTTATGTTGAACAATTTATACACACATGAATAATCCCCAGTGACTTGAGTCAATGTATGTTAACATTTGGGGGAAAAACCTAAGGAGACCATACCAATCAAGATTCAGGAAAAATCCAACCAACTTGTGAAATTTGGGAAAACACCATGCGAAATAGACACACTGAATGACCTCCAGTGTTTCTCCACCCTATGGAATATTTACAATTTTATATAGGAATAATCACAAGAGGCACTATTCACAGAAAGGAGTGGTGATGGAGAAAAAAATGATGAATGTGAATTTCGCATAAATTATGAAAATTAGGGGGGAGAGCCAATTAGCATATTTGACGCTGAAAATCTAAGCAGTAATCTACTTAATTCCCGCATCTAGTGCCAAACAAAGTCACAATAGCACTAGGTTCATCTGTAATCTTGTAACGAGCCTGAACAAGAGAGACCTATAATAGGCTAATTACCCTTACTTAACTAGACACCGCCTCCTGGCGGTAGACGCCCCACTTGTATAATCCCCACTTTGCCAATAACCAGTTTCTATTTTGTTTGCCCGTTAAACTCACTTATTGAATAATGTGCTTATTTAAGACTCAACCTTCAACCCACATGACCACCCGACAGAGAGTTCAAATTGAGGTAAGAGGTCAAAAACATGCAGGTCAACAATTACATGCACAATGGTGAACCTTTCGGCCTTCACAGGAATTCAATTCTCCGATTAAAGCAAAAGGAAACAGTTTTGACCCCTAAGGGACCTGCATGACCTTTAATGCACATGGCAGTTTTATGATGAAAATTGTAACTCTCCATGTGATACATCCACTTCCTGACAGCATTTGCATTCTGATAACCACGCCCAAGTGTGTATTTATTTTTTCGTTTTTTTTCTTCAAGAATACATGTTCAATAATGAAAACATCAAAAAGCAGGTTTTGACTTAGGGGGTAGGGTGAGCCTCCGTCGTGGACTTGCCCCCCCCCCCCCCATCGGGGAACCTCGACCCCCCGTCGGGGAATCCCTTGCGCCCACTGGCAAGGACCCCATCAGTTTTTAATTGCATTCTAGTAGAGGATAGGCAGGAAATGCGTCGCGCGCAATAAGTAGATAAGAGGCGTATCACTCGCACATGGTATTAGTTTTCAATTGCCTATATCTTTACCATTTTGAGAACCAGGATTTTTATTGTATCAAATTTCTGTCGTAGGGGGAGGCTCAATTCTCCGACCGAAACGAGGCAATTTAGATAACAGGCGATCGCCCCCAGTTCCTCGCCTGGTTGCGCGATCAGTGTTGCCATCTAATAGTCACCATGCAAACATTCAAGAATTTAATTGTTTGCTTTAAGATTTCGGATACATTTAACACCCTACAACCATTGATCAATTTCAAAGTCGTAAGGACTGATAATGGACACTGTCTACTGAGATGAGAAGTATAAGTTTTGTTGGAAATGTGACTAAGTCGCCTGAATTATGCAAATTAGACACAATGTTCAACTTCCTATTGACGCAATTGCTCATTTCACATAACTCCTCCCACACTTAATACATGTGGGAATTCATCAAACTTGAACATTTGCATTAATTGAACAATTTTCACACGCAATACCCCCAGTTACTTGAGTCAATGTTAGTTCACATTTTGGGGGAATAAACAAGGTCCCATACCAATCAAGCTTTCAGGAAATCAAACCAACTTGAAATTTGGGAACACCCATGCGAAATAGACACACTGAATGACCTCAGTTTTCTCCACCCTAGGTGATATTACAATTTTATATATGAATAATCACAAGAGTCACTATTCCCAGAATGAGTGGTATGGAATGAAAAAAATCTGATGAACTTGTGAAGTTCGCATAAATTATGCAAATTAGACGACCCAATTAGCCTATTTGACGCTGAAAATCAAATCTACATCTCTTCATATCCCGCATCTATGTTCCAAACCAAGTCACCATAGCACCCCTACGGTTCATCTGTAATCTTGCTAACGAGCCTGAACCATAGATTACCTAAAATCGGCTAATTACCTACTTAACTAGACCCGCCTGGCGGTGACCGCCACTTTTATATCCCACACTTTGCCAATTAACCGTTTCTATTTTTTTGCCCCGTTAACTCCTTAATAAGCAACATTTATTCAAGACTCCACCTTCAACCACATGACCACCCAGACAGAGGTCAATTGATGTCAGAGGTCAACACATCAGGTCACCATTATATCACATGGTGAATCCTTTCAGCTCACAGATATCAATTCTCCGATTACAGCAAAAAACAGTTTTTGACCCCTAAGTGACTCTTGAATGACCTTTAATGGACATGGCAGTTTTTATGAAAATTGTACTCTCTCATGTGATACATCCACTCCTCACAGCATTTTGCATTCTGATAACACGCCCAGTGCTATTGCCAAAAAAGTATTGAAATCTTTTTTGACCCCTACGTGACCTTTAATTTTTTTATTTTTTTCGGTTTTTATAAAAATTGTGTACTCTCATCATGTGATTGCATCATTTCACCCTAGAGCATGTTGCGTTCAATGAACATGCCTAATGTTATTGCGAAAAAGCTATTAAATTAAACTTTGACCCCTTGTCACTCCAAAGTATGCTTCGATCGAGCGGGAGTTGGTTTCCTCCATAAAGCACACAAAGGTTATCCACATATCCCAAAATACCAGTTCCTATTTTTTTTTTGCCCGTACCTCTTAAATTAGGCATATGTATTCAAGATCAACCTTTAACCACATGACCACCTGCAGAGGTCAAATTGAGGTCAGAGGTCACAGCACGCTGCAGTCAACATTATATCAACAGATGGTGAACCTGGGGGGGGGTGGGGCCAGGCAGGGTGCACAGATATTCCATTTCTCCGATTATGGACAGAGAACATTTGTTGGACCCCTAAGTGACCTTTAATGACCTTTATGCACTGGCAGTTTTTATGAAATGTGTTAACTCTGCCGAGGTGTGAATACATCCACTCCTAGGAGCATTTTGCATTCTGATAACATGCCAGTGCTTTGCCAAAAAGTACTAAAATCAGTTTTTGACCCCTACGTGACCTTTGATGACCTCCAATTACATACGGTTTTAATAAAAAAATTGTTTACTCTCCATGTGATGCATCCACTCCTAGAAGGCAGATTGCATTCCCAATGAACACGCCTAATGTTATTTGAAAAAATATATAAAAATTACCCCTTGTACTACAAAGTAGTTGTCCGTCGAAGCGGGAGTTGGGCCCCTCAATAAAAGCAAACCAAGGTCTATCACATAATCTCAAAAATCACCAGTTTCTATTTTTTTTTTGCCGTAACCTCCTTATATAGCACATTTATTCAAGACTCAACCTTTAACCACATTACCACCCGACAGAGGTCAAATTGAGGTCAGAGGTCACACACCTGCCAGTCCAATTATATCACAATGGTGCACCTTCCAGCCTTCACAGATATTCAATTCTCCGATTATCCCCAATTATCGCCAATTACATGACATTTTTATGAAAATTGTAACTCTTCCATTGAATACACCACTTCCTAGGAGCATTTTTATCTGATCAAGCACGCCCCTTGCTATTGCCGGATTCAGTACTCAAAATCATGTTTTCTGACCTCATTGCCTTTAATGACCTCGGATGACATGACCAGTTTTTTATAAAAAATGTACCCCTAGATGGGTTACCCCTGTCCTGAAATACAAACCAATCAGGAAGGTCACTGGAATTGTTGCAGGAACACATACTATTTGGCAGTTATGCCCATCAGTGACCTTGAATTACCTTTGGATGACATCATGTTTTTAGGAAAATGTTCTCCCACATGACGTACACCCTGTCCTGAAATTTCAACCTTGCTCACATGTCATTGTAAGTTGCCTCCAAAATATAGTTTTTCCTCCATAAGTGAACCTTGAATGACCTTTGTGACATGTCAGTTTTTAGACAATGTTACTCTCGCATGAGATGCATGCAGTCCTACAAGCATAATGTCCCCCAAAGTTACTGCCGATGCTATTGCCAAAAAGGTATCAACACCAACCTTTGACCCTCGTAACTTGGAACCGAGTGGCCCGTTGAAGCAGGAGTTTTGGGTTTTCTTCTATTCAGCCCACAGAGCTCTGCCACATATCAAATTTTTACAAAATTGACAGTTGTAATTTCTTTGCCCTGTAAATCGAAAAATAAGCACATTCATTCAACCTTTGACCTTGAACCTTTTGACCTCATTTTCAGGGGTAGTTGACCTGCTGATTCAAAATCACCATGACAAATCACTACGAACATTCTAACCGCACTTAATTTCAAATTGAAACTTTGACCTCTGATATCTCCACACACAAAGGTCACATGGGTCAAATTATGGTTCCATTTCGATCGGAAGGTAACCTTTGAGATCCGAAAATTGGCCACGAAAATGTTGGATTGGCCAAAACATGGAAAAGGTCAAATTGAGGTCAAGTCATCACTGATGGAGGTCAACGATTGAATCACAATGGTGCACCTCCCAACCTCGCAGACATTTGGTTCCCAAGTTTATGGCCAAAAACCAGTTTTTGACCCGAATTGACCTTTGATGACCCTCATTTTACGGCTGAAAATCTAATCAGTTCATCTACCTCATATCCCGCATCTATGTGCACAACCAAGTTCCCCCCCCACCCACAACCATAGCACCTACGGTTCATCCGTAATCTGCTCACGAGCCTAAACAATTATAATTACATAAAAGAGGTTAATTACCTTACTTAATTGTTGACTTTTGTGCCCAAAAATCTAATCAGATCGTGATTCACCAAACCCCGGATGCTACCCTGGAAATTTCGTCGCAAATGCATTGCCGTCGAAAATATCCTGCTGACACACACACACACACCACACAACACACACACAAACACACGCACACCACACACCACGCACACAAACACACAAACATATAACGCACACACACACGCCATAGTGACCAATAAGTCTCTCCAGACATTTCATTCTGGACGAGACAAAAAACCAGAAGAAACCGACTCGTACCGAAAGATGTATCGGTGCGGGGTGGGGGGGGGGGGGGTTGCGGCCCTGGGCCGCCACTGATCCGACTGTACACACCCCTCGGTTAGTCACATTTGTATGCTTCTTGACAGTGACGCACAAGGCCACATTATTGACAAGACGAGTCGGAGACAACAGCCCCGTTCACAGACAGTACCGGTTACTAATCCAATCTTACGTCGATGGTTATAGTAATCTCCCATGCCATGAAACTGAGGCGAAATCGACCGATAAAGGGCTGTTAAACTAGTGCGATTACGATACGATAAATTTAATCGGAAGTCGAGTTAAAAAGTGTCACTTTCAATAGGAATGTTTACACTAGTGCGATAAGATACGGGGGATACGAAAAATTTATAGGACGTCAAGTTGAAAATATTTTATCTACGATTAAATTTATCGGAGGCGATAGATAAAAATGCAAGTGATAAAATTGTATCGGACGACCAAAAGTGTATGGGCATGCAAAGTGGGTTTTTACGATAAAATAAGTGTTTTAGAATAGATGGATGTATTGCGTGATGATGTATTCAGGGAAGGCACCAACCGCTATAGACCGCCCGCCGTCCTAATGTTTATATACAGAGTGCTACCAAAAACCGCATACGAACAAGATTTTAGCTTGAATTCGAAATGCCGTTCTCATATACAATGGTAGCGCGACAAGTGGCGGTATGAGGGAGGGCGTGGTTAGTTGCCTCCACCAGATAACAAAAGGAAGACGAATAAGCTTAAAGGGTAGAAAGAGAGGAAAAACGGGGAAACGGAGGTATGGCGACTAAGTTTGGAGGTAAAACTTATAATGAGCCAACGCTCCAAATAGAATGTCTGTAGGTCCGCGAAGATATAGGTAGAGGGTGAGCGGTAGGTGTAGGTGGAGCAGTAAGCCTGCATAACTTCACAGGCATGCATTTGGCAAATCATTGGGAGATTCATGTATGGGTAGAAGGTCGGTGTCCAGAACTTGGCGGAAAGTACCGACCGCCTCTCGTGTGAATTGTGTGCCCAAGCTGCGATTTCATGCTCTGTTGAAACCTTAGCAGCTCGTATAAGGGCAACAATTAATGTTCCACGATTGAAAACAATTCGAGTTGATGAAGTTGATCCTTAAAAATGGAGAGCAATGAACCCTTTCCGACGCACCCCCAAAAGTCCTGAAAAAGGCCATGAAGACAAAAATTCCCAATTGCTTGAAATTGCAAACTCTTGATATTCAAAAACTCATCCGGCCAAGCTAATTCACCGCCCGAGATGACAAAAGAGGAAGCTTCCGCTTCTGCATGAATTATGGTACGACATTTTTATGCATTATGTGACACTCCATTCCGATACCCAATTATCGTATGATCGTATCGCACAAGTGTGAACAGCGCTCAACCAGGCTGGCGCGTATTGTACCTCCGTCTGAGTAGACATGACGTGGAATAGACCAACAAGGGTCGCGATATGCGTAGTGGTTCCTTGACACATGTTCCATGGTATCCACTGATTTTTTTTGCAAAGTGTGATGGGTTAGGGAATTTTGGTAAGGTGATGCGATATGTTTCCTTCTCACCAATAGCTAAAATAAGATACACTCTAAAATGTTGTGTGGAACATAGCACACCTATCGGGTTGTGTAGAAATTACGCCAAAATTCATCGTTGTATATAATCCACATAATTTTGTATGTTATACACAACTTCACATAATGTTGTGTCAATTCTTGCACAACAACAAAACCCCGGTGATTCAGTGTGTTTTTTTACACAGTAGTGTAAATTCTAACAACATTTCAAGAGTGTACGTTCAGGTACGTGCTGTAATTTTATGGCCAGACCTTGAAAAAAAACGGCAAAATTATGAGCTGTGGTCGAACAACGCCAAACTAGAACCCTGTAATGATGCATCGTAAGTATTCGGAATATTAGACATCGGAGGAAGTATGGATGTCCAAGTTGAGCGGGCATGTGTCGCGAATGTTTAGTAAACACTGCGCCCTCGTTACATTAGAGGGTCACCAACCGGCACCTATCAGATGGTGATGATCTGGTCCGCAGTGCACCGATTAGCCAGGATACCAAAGGCTCCTGCCCCTGTCTCGTGCAGCTCTGCGGTTCGTCAATTTATCTTCCAAACAATCCCGAGAAATGTTTAATATTTTAACTCCAGGGTCGTTTCACTCGCGTAACACCTCTCTTCTGTGGAACCATGACGTTCTGTAAAAAAAAAAACAAGTCGTCAACTCAATCTACTTCGTTGAGCCACCGTTCGCTAATTCGGGAGTGCTATAGATTTAAGGTTTTATGAATATTTCACCCTCATGTATTTGTAGATAGAATGGCGCGCCACAATTTTACCTCTTTGTAGATCAAGTAGTGCCACTGCATTTTCCCATTGTGGCCAACGTGAGGCAGTACGCGTCCGTGACCGGAGTCATATCTGTGAAGTGCTTTTGAGAACGTCTGCGACGTTTAAAAGCGCTTTTTTTTTTTTTTTTTTTATATAAGAATGCGGAATTAATATTAGTTATAACCGCACCCCGCATTCCGCACATGTGGAATCCTACATTTGGAGACGGTGTCTTTCAAAGGAAAATAATATTGTTTGCGCATGATCATGTTCATGAGAGTACCCGTCTGTCTTTTTATATCGATCCTACTGCAACAGCTTCACCCCGACCTATGTTTGGGCGATAGGGTGGTTTCGACTGCGGATGTCAGTTATCCCTGCCTCTCGATCCCGTATGGACTATGCTCAGTCGAAGTGATTGGCACACGAACTAAAAATGTCTCATCACATTGCGATCAGGAAAACAAACGAACGAAGTCAGAAGCCTTGAGCGTTGCGTCAGAGAACAGGGGGTAGGGTGAGTGCGAAACTGGGGGGTGGTGGGTGAGAACTGAACTGGGGGTGGGGTGAGAACTGGGTGGCACTCGATATCCATTGAAACTGATAAAAATAAACGTATCATTTTGATTACATTGTCCTCATTTGACAGCTTGCAGTGTTTTAAACACTCTGTCAAAACAGCAGAAACCCCCCAGCAGTAGTCTAGACCGCTAGCTCGAGTAGTTCGAGGAGGATTGTTCCGCCTTCAATTTCCGCGGGACCTGACAAATACAACATGAGAGCTAACAATTGAGTGAGACTGAATTTATATATCTCATGCAGTTACCCTGCCGAACTCATCTCGTGCACTACCGGGCCGAAGCTACAATGTCAACTTATTTAAGGAGAAGGAAACATGGAAAAGTATCTACTCATATTGATGAAGTAGCAGTGTATAAACTAAATAACAAAAATCAAATATATTTTCATTGCCCCTTCGATAAAGGGGACAGGGACTTTGAACAAGCCCACATTAGATTTCACACAACCCTACTGCAGGGGATTTTATTTAATGTAGTTCTTTAATTTCATTTACCTAATCATAAGCACCAATGAGCAATCCCGATGCACGCTCTTCCAATGAATTACTGAAATCTATACTGTGGAGAAAAACTTAAGCTAAATTTAGCTTAAAATGATGTATACTATTTCGAAATATTTGCAACAAAATTATAATGACAAAAACAAGAACCTCTATAAACTACAATGGGTTGAGTGAAAAGCGTTAAATTTTCCTTTAAATTACAGATCCATCCAAATCGGAATAATTTGCCTCAGAATATAAAACAATGCTGAGTATATCAAAGTTCAATGCGAATATCTCGAGCACTCGAATGTTACTAGCTAGTTTTTCTCATCTCTGTTGGTCTGACACACATGATCCATAGTGACCATGTAGGCCTTCTGGGTGTGTGGGGTTTACCAGGGGGATTTTGGGAGGATTTGGGGGGGGGGGGTGTTGGTGTTCATTTGTTAATATTTTTTCTTCCTTCCATATTCCAGGAGTTGACTCCTGTAAAATCCCCCTATATTGGTATTCACCTAATTCTCTGTACACATGCATTTATGTGAAAAACAACACACATAAATGAATGGGAAATTGATTAAAATAGAATATCTTGGATCGCTTACCCGTATACGTGGCGACATTCACTTAAGATTTAACGGTAAATGTGCCATGTCAGAGGAATTCCTCCTGTTGATCAGTATTCATAGGGAAACGGTGTTATATACGGTGCTGTTCATGCTTCGTGGTCAAGGTAATCTAGAGGTTAATTCAATCCAAATGGTCTTTTCTGAGGATCATTTGACTAGGTGAAGGGCTTCTTTACAAAGATTGAATCAATTTCGTTGGTCATGATTATCATTGGACGATAGTACACGGTTTGTTTATGAATAGGTCAAAGGTTACCTCGGTGCGGTTACTACAACTGTGTTAAAACGGTCCCGCGGTCCTCGATCCTACAGAAATATATCGGAACCAATAGTGGTCTTTATGCAGCATGTTCACCTTGAGGTCAAAGGTTTATTCAGGGGTCAATTTCGGCCATTCTGTTGAGACTTCCAAGCAGCTTCAACTCCTACAATATATTGAATGATCATGACAGTTGTTAGAATTACAAGCTCGACTAAGGGTGAAGCATGAGGGGTAATTCAACTCAGAATGTTAGGTCAAACGTGGGACTAATCTCAGGTCAATTTCGTCATTTTGCGTAAATATGCAAAATGCCTCTCCGCGTAAATCACGCGACTCCGCTACACTGTAAAAAAAAGTTAATTGTAAGAATTTACAGTGAATTACTGGCAACTCGCTGCAGTAATTTACTGTAAATTTTTACAAATAAACTACGGTGAATTTACAGTAAAAGGATAAGTACTGTACTTTTACTGTGAAAATTACATTATTTTTTTACGGTAAAAATTACAGAAATTAACGGACAGCCGAGGGGGGTTTTTGTTGTTGTTGGTGTGGGGGGGAGGGTTTTTTTTTTGATTGCATATCACTTAACTCTTACAGAAATTTTTTACACGTAAATTTCGAATCCGTTCTGTCTTCGGTCATGTTTAATTAATTATACTCCCATTTTTTTATTAGAATGATACGTCAGCCACCTTCCAATCATTTAGCGACAGCATCACGTACATGTAGTCACATACCTTAGAACCTGATGAGACAACAGACTCTGCTAAATGTGGACTCATTCACAAATGAAATAAATGAAATAAATGACCTAACTTCCCTGTTTGTCCAAGTGTGACGTTAATGCGTTTATTGCAACATTGGATTCTCCCAATTCACTTCTCTGCATAAGGACCAAAGTTTGAAGGCTAATAAACTCCACATATGCACATCGTATTAAAAGTATTTTGGGACTTAAGATCCAGTTTTTCATTCTCCACGATATAACTTCTGTTGTATCCAAGCCGGCGTTGGCCTTGAACTTCCACATCGAATCATCTGCTAATAATAGGGTGAGCTACTGTGCCAATCGAGCACCTTTGTTTATGGCCCGCCCGAAAAGCAAGTGGGTCTACAATGGACCAATACGTCGATGTATTTTTTTAATTACTAGTTAACGCATTCTAGACACACGGGGGTCGTGTTGCTAACACAAATAACCCTCGCGTCGAAACAACAGCTTATCGTGGTCGTGTAACGTCTGAATTTCTGTCTCTTGTTTCCAGGGTGATGAATTGCCTTAACAGTTTCACTGAGAATGCAGCAAAACCTTATGTCGCACTATGTCCATCACCGTGATTGATGTCGAAACATTATATTTGGGGTTATAAAAAATATACATTAGGAAACTCAATGTGAAGTTAATCCTCGTATCAATTATGTTCATCATCGAGCGACCAATTCCGATTTTAGAACAGTGCCACCGCACATTCCCGAACATGTTTCGGTGTAAGCAGCATGACAGGTCTATGTTCATTCCATGTTTTTGTCAAAATTGGTGATTGGAAGCTTGAGGCACGGTAACATGAGTGCTCATAATGCCTCATACGCGAGAAAGGGGAAGAGAGAGGGAGCATTCTTCTGTGCCATGAATATTTTTGAAAACGAACGGGTGATTGTGAGTTGTGAGAATTTGGAAACTCTATTTGTTTGGCTTGGTAAAAAAAAACACCTAGCATTATTAGATTCAGCGTTCGGATCACTCTCACCATGCTGATAGCAGTGGGTAAGTGACGGCCGACTCACCCGATGGAGCTCCAGGTTCAAAACACCCT
Organism: Sclerodactyla briareus; assembly: GCA_026419785.1. Taxonomy (NCBI): domain Eukaryota; kingdom Metazoa; phylum Echinodermata; class Holothuroidea; order Dendrochirotida; family Sclerodactylidae; genus Sclerodactyla; species Sclerodactyla briareus. The sequence goes on from JAODTK010000400.1 coordinate 223,836, forward strand.
TCAATCACACAACAACTGCCGGCTTGGATACACTCGAGGGTGAATGTCGTGGATAACGCAAAACTGTATTTATAGGTCCAAACCCCATTTCAATACCATGTCCCTATGTGAAAGTTATTGCCTCCAAGTTTGGTCCATATTTTGGAGAAATCCGCAATTGCGCAATAACGCTTGTCATCACATTTGGACATCCCGGTAAGTTCTGTCATGTATTTCATTGGTTAAATTTTTGAATAAGTCACACTTAGCAAGTTCTTTCTTCCTCTCACCACAGTTCCATCAACACCTACCACCCCTCCAGCACTCCTCCCCACAAACTAAATGCTTGGCTCGAAGTGAAAATTATGTTTGATTCAATAGAACCCAAGATTGATTGCAGGGGTGTGCAAGTATAACATCATTTATTATTGCATAACGGGATGCTCTTCGATATTGCGCAATACACATGCACAAACTTCGAGGACTGTAACTCCGTAACGGAAAGTCGGTCGTATGAACTTTGGTTTGAACTGACGCATTCAGTTTTCTCCAGCTAATTATTAGCCTCTTACACCTATATCCCCGCGACACTGGAGTGTACCGGGAATATTATGGTTTTGGGTGTGTGGCCGCCACCGCCGCTGCGTCCCAGGCTCCCCGCCGCCACCGACACTTTGTTAGGCGTTAGCGCAATAACTCTTCAACGCTTTATCCGATTGATCTGAAACTTGGTACACATTTCCCACCTAGAGGAATCTCGGATGAGTTCGAAAGTGGGCATCACTGCAATGTTGGGGGCCGCTAATTTGCATAATTCACGCGAAATTTTTCAAGTTAGTCGGATTTTAACTAAACTCGTGGGTAGGTACTAAGTTAATCCCGAAAAATGTGGAGGTCATTTCAAGGTCATCGGAGGTCAAAATTGTATAATTTAGGCGATTTTTCCAACTTTCGTCAGATTTGAACGAACTTGTGGAATGGGGGACTAGATTGTTCCCGACAAAGTTAAAGTCATTTCAAGGTCATCGTGGGTCAAATTTGCATAATTGATGTGACTTTTTTGGTAACTCCCATAGATTACAACACAACTTGGTGGATGAAGGCTATCTTAGTTTCTGACCAAAATGGAGGTCTTTATGAGTTGTTATATACCTTCTTCTAATGATGCTAAAATGCGGATTACAGTGGGCGGTTACCTGCCTACACATGTCTAGTTCATCATGCAGTTGTCCTTTGATGCTTACTCCTCCTATGTAGTCAGGTAGTAGGAGTGGATGCTGATCTGGCTGTCCGCACACGTTCGTCGGATTGGGGATCATTCACCGCTGCCTCGTTCAACTTTGGATGCTATTCGAGAAGATACTCCGTTGGTGTACATCCGCACGCTCACACTGGGGGGGAAACTAGTGCCCAAACACTAGAGTCAGAAAATGAGCATCGGGGCGCTGCTACTGGGGGGATGGGCATTTTTATGTGAGGCTCCATACCTATTATTTTTTTCACACACATAAAAATTTTTCGTTACCGCTTTGGACCCCCCTTCCAACATTCGACTGGTTGCGCCCTCATGAACACCTGCAACCATAGACTCTGTTTCTTGTATGCCTTCTGATGATTGATTCTCTTTATTGATTCCGCTGATCAACCGTGAGCCCCATTGCTGCGTGTTCAATAGGTTATCAATACTAACAGTCCGGAGATTCTCCTGTTGGGAGACTTTTGAGATTCTCCTGTCACCCTGATGAATGAAAATTTTCTGCAGATCATTCGATACGAAACAGTAGCAGTGGTGGCGCCAGGATTTCCCCGACGGGGGGTCCGAGTTCCCCGACGGGGGGGGGGGGGGGCCAAGTTTCCCCGACGGGCTCACCCTACCCCCTAAGTCAAAACCTGCATTTTTGATGTTTTCATTTTTTAACATTTTTCCTTGAAGGAAAAAAAACGAAACAATGAAAACACATTGTGGAGAAGCAATGTGTTTGACTTTCAATAGCTTTCCCCCTCAACTCTAGACGCCCTTATTAGTAGAATATAGGGTCAGGTATTCCCAATAAGCTGCACAGGAAATACCTGGCACTGCGTCGTCGTGGAAAGCACCCCACTCTACACAGAGGCAAAACAGTGGTAGAATGAGCAGAAACGAGATCCTACCAAACGAATGTAAACCTTTAATCTTCGGCAGGGACCATTTCGAAGATATCCATAAGGCTTGTGTATCCTATCTAATTTCCACGCGTGTAAGTCTGTAGAGATGAATCGCTGATCTTAAACTCGAGCGAGGAACTAGGCATTACTATAGAAAGTTATGAGGCGCGCGAAGCGCGCCGAAAATTTTCAGCTTCAATAAAGGAATTTTCACTATAAAGAAGTTTGGAATAATACTTGTCGGGCAAAAGCCCTCTTCGGGGTGTGTAAATTTTAATGTACCCACTCGGGCTCCCCGACGAGATGGGAAAAATTCCCCGACGGGGGGGCCAGGCTTCCCCCGACGGGGGGGGGCATGGCCCCCCTGCCCCCCGCTGGCGCCACCCCTGAACAGTAGTTCCCAGTTAATGACACCCTGCGCTGTTCGATTATTTCAAAATCCAGCGTCAGGTATGCCGTACTACTTGCGTGGCAACTTGGTACGATGCTACTAAAGCTACGTTCACACTTGTCCCGGCAACGGCAACGGCGACGGCAACGGCAACGGCGACGGCAACGGCAAAAAAAATCACACACTGTATAAATGTATCATGCTGTTCACCCTAGTACGGGGACGGCTATCCGGCAATCCGGCGAATTTATTGCCGCATCCGGCGAAAATAAAAACCCAATCGGAGCGATAATTCATTGCCGTCGCCGGATGCGGTGAAAACCTTTTCTGCATACCAATGCGCATTCAACTGAGGAAATTGGGCTTGAAAATAAGATAATAAATTCGAATTTAGCTTAGTTTGCTCATCGCATATGGTTTCCCTCTTATTCGTGTATAAAAACAGTGGATGTATATTTGATCCTGCCTGCTTTTTTTTATTCGAACTCACTGGGCTGGGACGGAAATAGCGCGATATCCTTCCGTAGATTCGACGATTGTTGCACAGGCCTGTGTCTAAATATAGGCTATAGGCTCTAATTAGCATTGGCCCTGGTCAAGTGGGGTATACAGAAACTCATACTGCGGTATATGGTATGCGCATTTTAATGTTCTCATTCTACTGTCCTGTCAAAGTATACCTGCAGGCCCACATTTTGGTACCACAGCTGGTCACGTTTGACACTCAGAATATAGTTTGAATGCCGGGGGAACTGCCAAACCTTTGACAAATAGGCTATTATGTTAGGATTTGTTTCTTCTCGTCGTCCATGCAACACGTAGCCCATGCTAGGTTAGAGCTGAATTGGGAACTAAATTATTCATGATATACAGTCGTAGGCAGAACAATTTTGTTTCCGGCAGTCCCCAAATTTTTCCCCTTGCAACAACGTAATTCACCTATTTCCAAAATTTCCCCCCCAAAATTGGGACCCCCTCCAAAAGTGAATTGGGTACACATATTCGTCCATCACCCTGTTCCAACGGTCACCGGTGTTATTGGAAACGCACGCATTCGATATGTTTTTTGATCGATGTCATTCAAACAGAGACGGCACATGAGCGCGTCGCTAGAAGGTTGTTCTTAGTTATATACGCAGTTGCTGCATGCTACTGCGTATGCGACAACGTCGATGAAAGACCGCGCTGTCCGCGCATTCTTTTCACGTGAATATCATTACAGATTAACGAGTTGAGCAAGTTTCGAATGTCCTGTCCATCTGGGCATTTTCCATGTGATCGCGTGACATTTAATAAAAATTTGCACATCATTTCCTCAAATACACGTATTAATGCAGTACCGGTCATAATATATACAAAAAGATGTCCGAGCCTAAATCCCATGTACCTGAAAAATATTTTTCCAAAATTTGCGCATCATCGATGAAATAATATAGCGAACTTTTCTATTTGTGCTCGTGTGACGTAACGATTAGAAATTTGGAGAAGTGTGTTACAGGAATCGGCAACTGACCCCAATTTATAGTGTAAGATGCATACAATTTTTCCCAAATGACATGAGATAGGCTTCCCTGTGTATTATCATTTGGTTTGCCAGATACCCGGTAAACGCATCTAATATACTCCATTTGAAAGAAGACCTCTGAAGAGCCCCCCCCACGGGGGGGGGGTGGGGGGGTGGGGTTGGGGGTGGGGGGGGTGGGGGGGGGGGGGGGTGGGGGGGGGGGGCGGGGGGGGGTGGGGGGGGTGGGGGTGGGGGGGGGGGGGGGGGCGGTGGAGGGGGGGTTGGTGGTGGGGGGGGGGGGGGGGGGGGGGGTGGGGGGGGGGGGGGGGGCGGGGGGGGGCGTTACGGCCCAATAACCTCGGGCTTGGGTAATTAAAGACCAGCATGGCCACCTCATTGCAAATCTATGGAATAGCGGCAAGGCGGCGATCATGGGGGGGGGGGGACAGGGGGGGGGGGGGGACGGGGGGGGGGGACGGGGGGGGGGGACGGGGGGGGGGGACGCGTCCCTCCCAATATTTTGGTTGAGGGGGACGCAATGCCATTTTGTCCCTCCCCCCCCCCCCAATATTTGAGCCGACCTGTTCTTCACCTGACAATGTATCCGAAATATCCAGCAGCAACCGCTTTTAAACAAATGCATAAGTTACCTAAATAATCAAGTTGAGTGAAGTTGCTGCTCATTCCGAAAAGTTTACGGATTTGCGTTTTGTTGTACCCGTAGGTGTTAAGACATAGATGTGCTTTGTGAAGACATATGGTGTGCTTTGTGCAGACATATTATGTTCCTCAACAAGAAATGCCAATTAAGATTACTTCTGTGGGTTGTTCCTTAATTATCAATGAAAGAAGGGTTCCTCTCCTCTCAATCCCAATCGTTGCATAAGACTGGCTTTACCCAGCTTGGTGCGTTGCTCCTTCATTGGGACGGTTTGTGCGATTTTCTGCTAACATACCAAACGCTATCTTGAGGTGAAGGGTGTTGGGCGCCGGGTAGTAGGTCTATACCACCTGGCGGGATCTGTGATTTTTTATTATTATTATTATATTTTTTTTTTTTTTTAGGGGTACGACCACTCGTTTGAAAAGGAGTGGGTGCACGGTGCACATGCCGATCACTATGAGGGAAACGGTACGGCATCGGAAAATGCGGCCGGGATCTGCCAAAATTGCGTGTCAAGGAGACATGATTTTAAAAATTCAATGAAGAAACGGCTACGTATATCAAATATTGCTGGAATTTTCGATGGAATGCCCAACGTGTAAACTTTGTGTTTTTTTTGAAGGGAAGGAGGTTGAGGGGACGGGGGTAAGTCTGCCACCTAGATGGACCTGTGAAGTTTTGGCATATATTGGTATTTGCAAATTTGAAACAGGGTATTCGGCAATCAATTTATGGGTGCGTTGTTGAAAGTTGGGTACGTGCACGGTGCACAAACTAAGGGGGCAGGGCAGGTACACGGTGCGAGTGGCTGGCAAACCCCTTAAAATAGCCATCGGAGTTCAGCCAGGCAACGCCAAAAATTCGTGGAGAAACATGATTAAAAGAACTGAGATAAGTTTATATCCAACAATTGCTTGACTTTCCGTTGGTGGAATGTCCACCATAAGGGTAAAATTTTCTCGAGCGCTTCGCGGGCATTTTGCGGTCTATTCGGGCTCTGTGTCTGGGCCCCAATTGGGAGTGTCCCTATCATGCGCAAGTGGGTCCGTAGAAGAAAAGAAAAAATGGGTCGTAATCTTTGAGTAAAAACTCAGGCCTAGTCTGAGATGTGATAGGTTTAGCGATTTTGGGTTTCGAACCGTTTAGTTGCGTTTGTTGCTTCATTGCACATTTCCATTGCTCCTTCATGACCGTACCTCACTGCATCGTATTTTAGAATGTCACAGCACCCAACGCAAACCTTGAAAATGATCCCTAAGGCGATAAGTGTTTGGTGAATCCTTCCAAAATAAAATTATTATCAATTTTAGGAATGCTGCTTACTGTCCCAAAAGGCACGGGAAGTGCCGTTTCCAGCAATCTAGGGGTCTGCAAAACGAAAAATGTTGCGTCGTACTTCACGCGCCACCAATGGTGGCGCTCCGCTCAGTTAGTATCATCCTGTCCGTCCCCCAATCGCCACACAAATCGCCGCCCTTGGAATAGCGCCACACTTTCCTGGGAATCGAAAACGGAAAGGAATGACAATTGGATGAAATTTGTTTGTTCCTCCTAAAAATAGAAAAAAGAAATTGGAGAGGGACAATACAAATAAAAACGTCAGAAATGGGAGTGATGGTGTAGCTAGGGGGTACGGTGAGGTTGCGAGTTGAGAGAGGAGTTTTATCAGGCAGTTTATCCCCCCCCCCCCCGAAAAAAAACTTATGCAGAGTTATGCAGCATGCAAATTGTATTTTTCTCTCCGGTTCATGGTTATTTTCCTTCACTTCCTCTTCTTTTTTCACTTTCTTTTTCATTCCCCTCAGCCACCTCCCTTCTTTCCTTCCCCTTGTCTTTTGATCTCTGTTCTTTCATCTTCCTTTTTACCGGGGGAGGGGGAAACGATACTCGCCAAGGATACGCGAGTTCCTTCACGTTTCTACAGGTGTTGGCCTCAACAATGCATGCACGTAATGTTTTGCCGGATGCTTCAATAATTTAGCCGTCTATGTGAACAGTGATACCGGATTGCCGTTGCCGTCGCCGTTGCCGTCGCCGTTGCCGTCGCCGTTGCCGTCGCCGTTGCCGTCGCCGCACAAGTGTGAACGTAGCTAAGTCAATCCACTCTCTTTATTACACACATTTATATCACAACGAACTGCTGTTCGGAACGACTGTGAAAAATTTAATCCCCCAAAAGCGATCAGGAATAGGTCATTCTTAGTCAAAAACCTCGAAATCTACATTGACAATTACCACTCCAAACCGATTTTTTTTTGGTAGAGGGATAATTTAATAGCAATAAAAAAAATTGAGGACTCGGAATATACGAATTCTCAAGAGGGGTAAAGATAAATGTCTCCTATATGTTTCCATATGGGTGAACGTTGCACTGTGGGAAAAATACAATATGACACTCTCATGAATAATTCAATTTTCAGGAGACAATTTTTTTCGCCCGAATAGGAAGATGACCTGGACTGACTAACCTTATGCCAATTGTGGGACTATCGGTTCATCACTCAAGTTTTAAAACAGCATTCAACTAGCATCCACGTTTTTTTCAGTTATGGATTACCCAGTAAGACAAAATTCTGTTTCTTTTTAATATATCAAATTCAGCTTCATGCTGCTTTCTCTGGGATTTGCCCATTAATTTTCGGGGGAAATTCGATTTTTCTGCTTTTTGAGAGAACTGGAGAATGAAGCGGAAATTATTGACACAAGGTTACCAGTTCTGGAGGTGAGGAAACACTGGAACAACGATACATTCGAAAAAAAAAATCATCTTGGTAACGAATAATCGTTCATACCGGCAACGATCAAATGGCGATTTCGATGATTTTTAAAGGCGCGATGTGACCACGGTCCAGCAATCTGCACTTTAGCGTACAGGGCATAACATTATTTATTTCTCCTATGTCGTATCTTACGCTTTGATATGTGATAGAGTCCGATGCCAGTAACCTGATAAACTTAAATTCGGGAAGACATAAACTATCTGCCAGAAATTCGCCTTTCTCCTACAGATGGCGCACTTCAGAAATAAAACCACCGTGAGGGAAAACTCAATTTCAGTTTGATAAGATTGCGAATTTGAATCTAATAGATTGATTTTGCCTAGTCCAGCTATAACCATACCTGAATTATTCGACTCCTCGTTTCACAGTCTACTAAGAGAATTCTGTTTTACAAGAAATAAATCTTATAAGATTTATATTCCTGGATTATAACCTGGAAAAGAATTGAAGTTTCAAGTCTAAAAGATTTGAGGTTTAAGTCGACTAGATTGATGTTTACGTCTATTAGGCTGAAATTTGAAATCTTTTCAGCATTCAAATTTTAAATCTAATGAAAGACTTAATTTAAATCTAAATAGTGTTACCTGGGGACAGACTTTGTTGGACTTAATAAATCTATTAGATTTAATTTTAGCTCCATTCATTTATGAGAGTATACACGGGCATGTCTGTCACTCTCATCCATCCAGAGGCAGGTCGCAGCAGTGTGAGTCGGGTGTGTGAGGCGGGTAAGGAAAACAGCGAAAATCTTCATTCATGTCATCTTCTGCTTTCGATACGTAGGAGCTACTTTGCGCTCATCGAAGTGATGTCACCGACTAAAACATGTCTCATCACATTGTTGCTCAGGAAAACGAACGCTAACGAATGACAAGCCTTGAGCGTTTGCTTTCACGAGAACTGGGGGTGGGGTGGGAAACTATATCTAGGTCCAAACCCCATTCCAATTCCGATATGCATAGTGGAGTTTATTCACCTCTAAAGTTCAACCCATTATGTAGAAAACTTAGGGAGAGTCCCTGTTGCGAAGAATAATGCTGACTCATAAAAACAGTTAACAAACACGGGGATTATGTCGTGTACTCCATGTTTCATTGGTTTGAATAACTCAAAAAATTCAATTGTCTTCCTCTACAACAGTAGCGATCGACACATACCAAGCAATCCCCTCTCATGGACTAATCAGTGGAATCAGTGTACACATTTTAACAGAAACAGAGAATTATTTGATTTGATTGATTGATTTTTCGATATTATTTCCGCTACTACAATGAAATAACATATAATAATACAACATAATGGTGACTAATGCGGAGGGGTCCAAAAGGCAAGCTTATACGAGTGAACCCCCTAACAAAAATAATACACAATGCAGAGTAAACACACACTCCACAACCCCACCACCCACCCCTACCTCAATTAACCTAACATCAGAAATCCTGTTTACCACCCACAAAATATACTGCTCCATAGAAGAAACAAATATTTTTGTAGGAACGGATGAACTAAAACCAGAATTTGCACTCTTGACAAAATCTGGAGATCATTTTCCAAAGTTTAAGGCCCCGCAGAATCTAACAGATTTCTCAAATATCGCATTGTTTAGGATTAGGAATTTCCAAATCAAAGTTGCTCCTAGTCAAATACCGATTTAACACACGTAAGCTGAAATAATAACTTGAAACCCGGCGGACGACTATCCCGCGACCACTTACCTAAAGTACCAAGCTGAAGATTCAGATATCATGAATTTTGAGAAAATTCAGCTGTTTGAATGAAGGGGCTGTATGAGCATAAAATTTGACCAGTAATATCGAGCGCCCTCTTATTCAACCGTAAATTCTGTTGATAGAAGTTGAATGGGTGTTTACCCCCCAATAATGTGCAGTGAGAAAGCTGGGATAAATCAATGCATTTTACAACGTATGAGAGTGTCCAAAGGGACAACTATCTGATTTATATCAACTGCGCTGTTTTCGCCACCCTGTTACAGACACCATCTATATGGGTCTTCCAATTTAGAACTAGAATAAGGAAAACTCCACAAGAAATTTTGCAGCATTGACTCTAGAAATATCTATGTCGTCAATGGTAATAGTTTAAATTATATTAAAGCGATACTTGTACCGATGAAAAATAAAAAGTTTGTTTTACTGGTATTCAACGACAAGCCTGTTGGCTTTTAAAAAAAATTAAACCACTTGGGAAATAACTTTAAGCTCTGTGTTTTAAATATTTGCAGTATGTAATGCATCTCATACTTGAATAGAATACTAGTATCATCTGCGAACAGACAAACCTTTACCCTATCAGAACAAAGCGGAGATCATTGTATACAATAAAAACAATTGGGGGCCTAACACAGAACCCCGGGGACACCAACATGTAAAGCCTTATAGAGGAAGCTCAATGGCCATATCGTAAACAATTGCTTACGATCATGAGGTACTACCTGACTACGGACCCCAATTATGTGCTACGCCACGGATACCGTAGTGATACAGCTTACTTAAAAGAATATTGTTGTTTACTTTAGGTATCAATGCCCTTAATAAAGGTCAAAAACACCCCAATAAATACTGCTTGTCATTAAAACCTTGATGAATATCGTCAACCAGATCATAGCGGCTAGCCGCAGTAGTAATAATTTTTACGAAACCAAACTTGGCAGCAGCAATAATGTTATGTTTATCTACAAAACGAAGTAAGCGGGTTATAGAACCGTTTCCTCAAGAATTAGCAGACTTGGCAAGATTGAATTGTCTGTAGTTGAAGGTAAACTTCTCTCCCCTGATTTAAACACCGGATGACCTTTGCAATTTTCATCATCTCAGGACTGTACCCCAATTAAAAGAGATAGATTTAATGTATGCCGTCACAGGTGACATATTGCAAAGAGGCCTCGCCAAAATACTCATGGAACCTTGTCACCACCACTCGACGTAGTGGGTCGAATTTTGCCTATAACATCAACTAATTCGGAGGTATTATTGGCGAAAGGAATAACGATTAGGGCTCTATTGTCTGGAAGAAATTGCTAAAATTGTTCTCACAATCGGTTATTCGACTTGCGAGATTCCTTTGCAACATTTGAAAATAGTGGTTGAAAGGCAAAACAATTCCGAAGAAGTAGTTTGAGGACTTGTTGTCATAATAAATGTAGTAATACACTATGGTATTCTTCGCTTAATCAAGCGATTATATGTTGCATAGCTTGGCGGAGTTTAGACTTTATTAGTACTTAATACTTCTTTTATAATTGAATTTTGTTTGCTATTTTGAGTGAGGTGGTAAGTAAATTCTTAGAAGATAATTTAACGCCTGTTATGGTCTTCGGTTTCTAATATAGAGGTGGTAAAGGTGTTTCTTCTTCTTATTTACAGAACGAATCAGGCCACCAGTAATCCAAGAGCGCGTTTACAATGTATTTGGTCTGCCGGTCTAAAGGCCAGTTTCTTGTCAAACTCTGCAGAAATTACCTCAGCAAAACTATTATATCAACCACGTAAACAATTGATTCATACAGCCAATACACCCTGCTTAATTGCCCCCAAACAAAAAAAAAAAAAAAAAAAATGGTGTAAATATTATGAATTCTCTTATTGATGCACCTCTTTAAAGAGGGACGGTTGTTTTTAAGTCCACTTCTCTTGCATTCTCCTAACACAATATACAGGGGTCAAGTGATCACTTATAATCGGTGACTATGATAACCCGTAGTTTTGCTATCGAAATATCGTTTAATAGTATGTTAATCAATTAATGTAATGAGTTTTCTGGTAATACGAGTTGGTTTATTAATGAGAGGAATAAACGATGAGTGAATAGGTCCAGAAAAGTTGGTCTGACATTATTTCAGTTTTCATACTTGCAATAAATCTACCTATAGTCACCAGCGATAAAACAAAGTTTTTCTTTTCGCTCATTACTATATTCGAAGATAACTAAAATCATTATAAAGGAACCCGGCAGGGAGATTTGGCGGGCAGTACACTACACCAATGACAGGTACCCTAGGACTGTGTTTAAATAAAAAGGCTTCATATTTCTTCGAATTCATATCGAATCTGATCTTAGTTTTAAAGGAGATTCACTGCGGAGTAAAGCCCAACACACCACCCACCTCTTTTGTCCTCACGATCGTATGGAATAAAATTTAATAATTTGGGATAGCTACCATTTTCAACAGGGGTATGAGCTTGTAACCAAGTTTCCGAGACGGCAACAATACCAAATGAACTGTTAGAACAGAATGAAACACCATGTGGATACCATGATTTGGTTTTTCCAAAGACTTAGGCTATTGCTTAGCAATACCAAAATCCTGATTATGAAAATTCTCACTCTAGTTTTCCAGGTTTTAGTATCAACATCTAGTGATCGCCTATCTCCAACTGAGCTTGGCCTTCGTCAATTTAAAGTAACATTATTGATTCATCCTGGAAAACTGGACTGTTGCGATTAAAACAACTTCGTTGTAGGGTGGTGCAAGTATGACATAATTTTATTATTGCATGAGGAGATGTTTTTCCGATCGTGCGGCAATAAACATGGACAAACTTCATACTAACGGGCTAATTTGGAGTGACAAATGGCGGTTTGGTGCTTTCTCCCAGGTAAAATAGTTAGCCTCTCGATCATTGATCCAATCCAATAAATTCAAAATTTTGCATTCTGATTTGGACGATTTTGCCCAAATAGGTGGCAAACTCGGATAGCCATTAAACTGATCAAACGTTTCATTCCTGATTAATTGTTCTCATTTGACGGCTTGCGGGTTTTTGAAACGATCTGTCAACACAGCAGAAACAGCAGTAGTCTAGACTACTCGAGTAGTTCGAGAGGATCGTTCTGCCTCAATGTCCGCACCTGACAAATATAAAACTTGAAGAGCTAACAATTGCGCGACGACTGAATATATTCTTCATGCCGTACCCTTGCCAACGCATCTTCGTGCACTACCCGCGGAACGCTCAATGCCAACTTAGTTGCGCCGGCATTTTCCCCTCGAATAAAGGGCAAGGGCCTTCAGCAAGTCCAATATGATTTCACACACCCCTACCACAGGTATTTCATGTAGTTCTTCATTTTCCAATACGTCTCATAAGCAAATGAGCAATCCGCTGCCGCTTTTCAACGACTTACTGAAGATATACTGCTGTAAAAAAAATGACGCTAAATGATGTTCACTATTCTGAAATATTGACAACAAATTATAGACAAATAGAACCTCTATAGCTACAGGGTTGAGTGAAAGGCGTATTCAACTTTAAATTATAGATCCACCCACATCTGGAACAATTTGCCTCCGAATATTAACCAATTCCTGGGTATATCAGAGTTCAATGCGAATATTTGTAAACACTCGAATTTCGCTACTAGTTTTTCTCTTCTCTGTGGTCCTGGTAACACACATTATTAACATTATTGGACATGTAGGCCTTCTGGTGGGTGGGTTTTGCCAGGGGGGTATTTGGGAGGGTTAAGGGCTGTTTGGTTTATTTGTTGAATATTTTCTTTCTTCATATTTCCAGGAGTTAGACCTTCCTGTGAGCCCACGGGTTTTCTGTCAACTCCCTGCCACATGCTATGTTTTGACCGATGGTTGGCCACAGTTGTAGGGCTTTCGGCTCACCCGTAGACCGGTTCGATGCCCGTCGGTTATACCAAAGACAGAAAGTACAAGGGATCGGAGCGGGACAAACAAGTTGCTATCTGCGTGTGTCTACCCCCACCCCCCACAGTAAAATGCCTCTCCTCCACATCAACGCGACTTCGCTACACTATAAAAATAAATGATTGTAGAGTTTACAGTACAATCACTAACACTCTGCTGCCAGTAAATTTTGTAAATTTTACAATAAACTACGAAATTTACATAAAATGCTATTACGGTAAGTTTTACTATGAAATTTACTGTAGTTACGCAAATTACATTGAATTACGGAAGCAGAGTTGCCAGAATTTACTGTAAATTCTACAGAAATTGTTTTACCGTGTAAATTCGAATCCGGTTTTGTCTCTGATGGCTGTTTAATACTCCCATTTGACTTTTAAAATGATACGTCTATGCCCACTCACTCGCTTTAGCGACAGCAGAACGGTACAGTAGTCACATACCTTGGAACCTGGTGGATATCATTGAAACAATTTGAAATTAAACAACCTCCACTTAGAATTCAGCTACTACGAATGGGTGAGCTACTGTGCCATTGACAATTTTTTTTATGGCGCACGCCGAGAGCAAGTGGGCAGTCGAGTCGTGGACCTATACGTAGATGTCCTTCTATTACTAGTTAACGGCAATTCTAGACACAAGGAATCGGGTGCTATCACAAATACCCTCGCGTCGAACAACATCTTATCGTGGGTCCGTGTATGTATGTATGTCCGTCTCTCTTTGTTTTTCCAGGTTGTGATTGCCTTGTACAGTTTGCACCGTGAATGCAGCAAAACTATGTCACACTACTGTCCCGTGATTGATTGTCGCGAAACCAGATTTGTGGGTTATAATATATATGTATATATTTGGAATAAAGTGAAGTTTAAATCCTCGTTCAATTATGTTCACAGCGAGGGACCAATCCGAGTTGAGAACAGTGCACATTCCTTACGTTCTGTGGAGCACAGTGACAGGTTTCTATGTTCATGCCATGTTTTGTGAAAAATTGTGATTGGAAGCCGTTGAGGCACGTAACATGAGTGTTTATTATGCTCATACAGCGGAATGGGAGAGAGAGTGGAGCCTTCTTCTCTGCATGGGGATATTTTTAAAACGAAGAGGTGTCTCTTTATGAGTTGTGAGATTCAGAATTTTGAAACTTTATTTTTTGCTGGTGGTTAAAAATCGCTGGCAAGGATCACGTATCTAATCAGGGTTCTCGGGGAGGCAGGGATGGTGAAGGTTCTGCCTGATTCGCGATCGCCAACTGCTTTTTTCATTCTTTGGCATATGGCGCACTTCTGGCGGATGATCCTACCCAACCCACCGTGTCCAGTGTGAACAGGATCCGGTGGAATTGGGCCAACCGCCGGCCTGGGACGCCCCGTAGCTAGCTCATGTTAGCAAGCTTTAAGGGTACCTCGAGGATTGGGAGTGCAGAGATGTGCCAGCCAGGCCTGGTCGCAGTGAATGGATGAGGCCGGGCAATTGGGAGCGGCGGGTGAATGCTGCTAGGTGCCTTCCATGCATGTGCTCCCATGAGTGAGTAGAAAAAGCCTAGTGAGAGGCTCCAAGTTCAAAACCCGCTCAATTCACAGACAACTGATTTCTAATGCTTACCTCCTCTTTTGTAGGAGAGTGAATGCTTATCTGACTATCCACACACGTTCGTCGGAGGGGGATCATTCACCGCTGCCTCGTTCAACTTTATAATCGAGAAGATACTTCAGTGTTGTGAATCTGCACGCGAACACTGAGGAAACTAGTGCCCATACTCTAGATTCGTGACCACACTTTTATGTGAGGCTTATGCATAACGTATTTCTCACAAACACACGAAAATTGTTCAGTACTGCTGGACCCCTCCCCCCCTCCCCCCCCCCTCCCCCTCCCTCCAATTTGGTGTATAATTTCGTGATACCTCACAGTAAGTCAATTTAATCAAAGATATTAGTTTAATAAATTAGGTACAGCAATTAGTTTGTTTGTAAGCAGTTGTGCTAGAACTGCCCCGGTACACAGTAGGGATTGATTGTGAACTATATTTATATTTTAATTCGATGTGTTTTGGCAACTTCCAAGGATACATTTGACACGCATTCTGCTTCTGCTTTTTGAGAGAATGAAGCGGAAAATTATTGCCACAAGGTTACCAGTTCTGGAGGTTTCTGTTACTCCGTTGATTCAGGAAAACTCGAACAACGGTGGGGTAAAATTTTCATCTTTGGTAGACGAATAATCGTTCATACCGGCAACGATCGAATAAAGATTTCGTAGTTTTAAAGGCGAAACAAGCAATCGCCCTTGAGCGTACAGGACATAACATTATTTAGTTTTCCTATGTCGTGTTTCACGGGTCCGATACGTGATATAGTTCGATGCCATTAACCTGATAAACTTAAATTCGTGGAAGACCTATCGGCCAAATAATCGCTATTCTCCTACAGATGGCGCACTTTAGAAATGAAACGGGATGAGTCTTTCATTAGGGAAAAGATTTAAATTCAGCGGAGGAAGATTTGGGAATTTAAATCTAACAGATTGATTTGGCCTAGTCCAGGCTATAACCATCGCCTTAATATTTGACTTCCGTATTCAGTCCAATAAGAGTTACTGCTACAAGAAATTTAATCTTTCATTAGATTAAACTCTGAAAAAGAATTGAAGTTTCGAGTCTAAAAGATTTGAGGTTTAAGTCCATAGATTTGATGTTTAAGTCTATTAGGCTGAAAATTTAATTTTTTTCTTAGATTCAAAATTTTAAATTTAATGAAAGACTTGATTGTTCCGCAATGTTATCGCAGAAATATCACACACCAAACAACATTTTGAATTTAGTTTTGCATAGTTTTCTATTTATCGTTGAGTTGATTGATTTGATTTCTACGGGTTCAGGAAGCCAACTAAGGCTCATCTAGGACCCGGGTCGTATGATGGAATGAGCACCGGCGATAACTCGCCTTCTCTTTTCGACTAGTGCTCAGATCATAACAAGGCAGGGGTGTAACCAATCCCAACCTGCTCCCAGGACCGCCATTTTACGTCCCCATCCGAAAAAAACTATCATGAACTCCAGACCACTTTCTCGAAACCTGGAGGAGGGAGTTCAGTTGAAACATTCGAACAATTTGAACAGTTTTCTGTTCGAATTTTAGTTTTTTGGATATTTGTCACTTGGAGATGTATTTTGTTTCACACATTTTCGATTTTGAGATATATGAGATATATTTTTTTTTCATGGTGATTATCCTCCTGAGCTACGCTTGAGAGCGTGTTACCCTGTACCAAGCGGCGATCATGGGGGGACGGGGAGGGGGGCGGCGTCCCCCCAATATTTTGGTTGAGGGGGACGCAATGCATTTTGTTCCCCCCGCCCCCCCCCAATATTTGAGCTCGACTACTATTTCGCTGACACGTATCCTACATCTCCATCAGCAACCGTGGTTAAACAAATGCAAAATACCCTAAATGATCAAGTCGAGTTAATTCTGCTGCTTCATATCCCGAGTTTTGCGCTCGTATCTTATGTCACCGGTGTTGTTCAGACATATTATTTGCCTTGTGCAGACATATGATGTTCCTTACAAAAATGCCTGAAATTTACTCCGGTTTGTTCTTATTATCAATGAAGAAGGGTTCTCCTTCAATCCATACGTTTGCATAAGATTGGCCGGGATCTGGATTTTTAAATTTTATTCATGGTGCGACCACCGCTTTGAAAGTTCGGTGGCACGGTCACTACTAATCATACTAGAGGGCACAACGGTGGGAATCGAAAAGCGGCCAGGAACGTCCACAAACATTGCGTTTTCATCAAACAAATAATTCAAAATTCAAGTGGATAAAAGGCTTAGGTCCAAATATTGTCTGAATTTCGATGGAGCATGCCTCAAGGTGACAAAAAAGGGACAATTCGCCTCGAATGCACAGAAAAGTGTACAAATTTTTGTGTTTCGCCGCACCTGTGGTGGATTTTGTCCCGCTGTCTTTCCCGTCATTTCGCACAACTCTTATGAAATTTCCGCCTCATTAGCCCCTAACTTATCATAATTGTGAGGTGGCAGCATCCAACAACTTCTCATTGACCTGAAAACTACATCAACCTCTTTTTTATACTAAACCAATTAGCCTCCGGTCCGTTCCTCCTCCTCGACCACGCGCGATTTAGAAATGCAGTAGCCTAGGCTAATCAGACGCTTGGATTTCAACGCATGTTTTTCTCCAGATAACTGCTACTGCGGATTCCCTGCTCTTTCGGGCATGACGGTCATAATCATGGTTGGGGGGACAGTAGAGGCTAAAGCTAGCTAAATGTCCCCATTTTTTGGGGTGAGATCCTGTTTTTTCCTATATGGATCACAATGATTGGATATTCTGGCCAAAAAGTTGGGGCAGCGATATGACCGGAGGTCTGACAAATTTTATATTTTCACCGATGACAGATTTGTGATCACAAATTGCCCTGATTTGAAGCCTGGTACATGCCGCCTGAAACGCCAGGCGTGCCCAAAAATTTCCTTTTGCGCTTCGCGGCAACCTATGATGGCGCCCGCTTAGATAGTGTTCTCGCACGCACCACCCCGAAAATGTCCTGTGTGCCCCCCCCCCCGTAGAAAGTCTGGTGACGTCATTGCTATTTGGGCAATTTGTATTAGATTAATTATCCTCAATTTATGGGGGCGACCATTTGTTGAAGTTGGTGCATGCGCGGTGCACATACTAAGCAATAAAATACCGGTAGCATCTATATTCGACCAGGAACGCCAAACCCAAACCAGCGGGCGAATACTATGATTCAAATTTCAGGTGATGATAAGTTTATTCCAAAGAATTGCCTACTTGAGTTCCAAAGCTGAAAATTATCGGAGCGCTTCGCGCGCAGTCGCGTTTTCAGCATCACTTCTGTATTATACTCACTTGGCCACTGTCTGGTCCCGGATGGAAGTGTCCTCCAACCTCCCATGCGCCTGTGTCCTCAAATAGGATAAAAAATACGGGCCCTAATCTTGAGTGACCACGCAAGGGACAGACCTCCGTAAGGTCAAAGAGGCTTCTTGCATGTCGTTGGTCAATTGGATTCTGCAAAATCTCGCGCTTCGCGCGAACGTACTGGTTGTTGCCATCGCCATTCATTGCCTCCTTTCATTCCTTACTGTAACCTCACTGGCATGGTATTTTTTGAATGTCAACATCACTCAACGCAACACCTTGAAATTGATCCCTAAGGCGATCAGATTTTGGACAACCTTCCTGAAATACATCTTTTAATCAATTTTAGGATGGTTGCCTACTGTCCCACGGGATGTGCCCGTTCCTGCAATCTAGGGGTCTGTCAAACCTGAAATTTTTTTCATGTTACTCTACGCGCCAACCCGTGGTGGGCGCTCCCGCTTAATGTATTTCATCTTTTTTCCGTCCCCCCCCCCCCCCCAATCTGCCAACACAAAGACAATCGCCGCCCTTGCCTGTCAACGATTGACTGTCGGACGCGTGCTGTTTGGACAGCGCAAAAAGTGTATTCGACATTAACACGAACATGACATCGATAACGTCGTCTTGAATAATGACTTGCTTATCCGTGGCGTAGCCAGAGATTTTTTTAGTATGGGGGCCATGAGGGTGCCGGGGTCTGGAGTGGGAGGGGGGGGAGGCATACGAGATTCAATATGTTGACTATCCAATCGGAGCGCCACCACCAATTGGCGCGGAGCGCACCCGAAAAAAAATTGGTGTTAGATACCTCCCAGATTTGCCGGAGACGCCGGCGTTGTCCTCGTGTATACTTTGCTGAATATATCACACAAACCAGAAAATTCGAAATGAATGTTTCATTTTGATTCTTGAGAAACCCCTAATGGTCCATTAAGACTAGCTCCTGTACTGAGCCGACTTTAACGTTAGTACAAGTTGACAATTTTGCAAGTAGTGGATTCCTAATATACTATATTTTTTTTTTTGCGTGGGTTGGGCCGTTGATGGATAGATGTTCCACTGCGCGTAATGGAATTTGACCCTTTCATATACATACCCGCATTTTCGGATTAGCCCATGAAATTCCATTCCATTCCACCAAAAGTTAATAGTAATCCATAGCCCGATGAGTAAAATGAACAATTGCTTTGGATGAATTTGAAGGTCATCTGCGATCACTAGCGGTCTACCAGCTTGCACACAACGAGTGCAACATCATTCCCAGATCAAAGCTAACTTGAGTGTGTAGAGGGCTTTCTTAGGGGGTACGTACAAGCCTATACTGCTTTTGTTGTGCGTAAATCTGGTCAGTCTTGAGAAGATTGTTTGGTGAGGAATCGTTTTTTCCCTCGCCAACATCAGGATTGCCTGTTGAACAGGCGTTTGACTTTGTTCACTCGTATCCTGCCTCATTCCCTCATACGTGCAAGGATGAACCTTTGTAACCAACGGTGATTTGCCTAAACAAAGCGTCCGCTGAATCGACCGTGGCGTTGACCAAATTTGGCAAAATGAGATTATGGATTTTCATAATCTATGACTAAGTCTTCATTCTCTCGGAAGTTTCTAAATCGGAAATGTTGTTGGTTAATTAGATATAGGACCTAATAATATTGCCGTAATCACAAACCAGTGTTTCGTGAGTAGTCATAACGGCGTATGAAGAGACGTCAAACTAGGGATGTCCCATCATAGTGTTTATCGCGTGGTGTCACTATAGCCTATGGGTAATATCGACGTATCATGATACGCCACTATGTCTACCGTGTAGGGACTGCTTCTCAGCGCGTAATTCGAAGTGCGTATCAAGAGTTTTTTGTTGTAATAAATGGGGCACGGAACCTATAACGAACCCTGATAGATTCAAAAGGTTTACCTTCATTCACCGAATTTAGTTTTCGGTATCAACAGCTTAGATGCCTTATAGTGCACTAACTTCTACGAAGCTACCGAGGAGTGAAATAGAATTCGACGGCCCCTGCTTTCGAGAAGCACACCGCTTGATGAAGTCGAAGGCCGAGTTCGAGAATGCAATCTAGCCAGCTGAAATCTCGTGATGGCTCCAAGATAACCACTGCGTTTACCGTTGACCTGCACAA
Source organism: Sclerodactyla briareus (assembly GCA_026419785.1). Taxonomy (NCBI): domain Eukaryota; kingdom Metazoa; phylum Echinodermata; class Holothuroidea; order Dendrochirotida; family Sclerodactylidae; genus Sclerodactyla; species Sclerodactyla briareus. The sequence continues at coordinate 244,031 of JAODTK010000400.1, forward strand.
TAATTTCCTCCCCAAATCTGAGAGAGTGAATTTTTTTAGCAAAGAGGCGCCCTGGGCGTTGCTACAACTTCACCGTTATATGACATCCAAATGGTGATGGCTATTGCTATCTGTCTCACGGGGGGTTTACGAAGCGGGGTGCTAATGAGATTGCATCTTCCTTGTTCAACCACCTCACTGCAAGAGGACGCCCAGTAGGTGTAGTCAGCTGATATCAACCTTTGTGTGATGGTTGCCTTGGACAACATAAGACAACGACATCATTGTAGGCATGTTATCAGACATCTACACGGTTTCTTCTCAGTGCATACGGCTCTCTCTACTGTTCTTTGAGTCGAAATCCTGATGGCCACGTGAAGGAGACTCGATGCATTCCTCATGGTAAACAGAAATGAAGAAGATGGGGGCTTGTTTCTTCTTTCCAGCCTGCCGTGGTTATGAGGACCGTCCAGGAAGAAATGCAAATGCACAGCGGAAGAGCCGAAGAAGCGGTCTGATCCTTACAAAGTCATAGAGTCTCTACACAAGACTTCCTTGACTGGAGATTTTTTCATTCCACCAATGCGGCCTCCTTCGATGGCCCGCAGACGCGACGAGGACAGGTCCATTCACTGGAAGGACTTCATGGGAGTCAGAGTCATGAAGGATCCCCTGAGAAGATCTACTTGAATATGTCACATCTGGATGACTTCAGTACAGTGACCCTTGCAACCGGTAGGCTTCCACACCATCGCGCACGAATTGCCAGGTTGTGCGTACGAAGGTGCTTATTGCCCAAACTCTCCGAGGACAAGTACAGGACCTTAGGAATCTCTTGGACGGACGCAACCAGTCATCAAGCACCACGACCAGATCCAGTTCACAGACAACTCCACACTGACAAATTTATGTCTATACCAGAAACTGATGGGTAGACTCAGCTATGGATTCCGCAACTTCCGTGACCAAACCCTATAATGGTCGCGATAGTCGGTGATCTTGCGATTTTTGTGTCAATATTGGTTATAGTTCGTGGAGCTTTTCCCCGCCTGTTACTTTATGTCTGTACACAATTGGTAATTCTTTAAGAACAGTGGGCCTCCCCTCAAATCAACTGCTCAGGGCGGGGATGATGGAACTACGCGCACAGTACCGGGTTGGTGCCGGGCGATTGTGGGTGGCTGGAGAAACCGTGGAGGACCCTAGTTGTAGACCAATCAAGCCTAAAATTAGAAGAGAATACAACACTGTTCCTAAATGAATGCGCCTTATAATATTCGTTTTCTTCTCAAACTGACATGTTAGTTCATCCCATACTTCTGTAGTGATTTATCCAGTGTCTTCGTATGTAGGCTCAGTCAGAAGTTTCCCGAGGCATTGTTACCCGACAATCGTTCTCGCTGGGCTTGTCATTGTTTTTATGTTTACTGACAATGAACTTGAACTACACGTGGATCAGTACATTCACTAGGGCTACATTGTAACTTCGCGCGTGTTCGCTGATCTGTTCGTTTTTCCTATGCGTTTCGTTCTATCAGTCTATTTCGTTTTTTTTAACTGATATAATATCATTCATATTATTGCATCCTACTATTTGCCTATTAGTTCCATAAGAAGGAAAAAAAAATTGGGAAAATGTGACATTTGGACCTGTTTGTTAGTATCAAATATTGATTGACACACGCTACGGAGATGTTCAAATCTTGAAACTCAAATTTCGAATTATTCACCAACAATCTACAAAAGAATCGTGGTAGGCCTACCCAATCTTTTTCCCGCTCATGCATGCGTAATGACTTGGGAAATACAATTAATCACTTGATAACCAGAGCTTTTACTATTGTCACATCTTATTTTTCTCTTTGGAGCTCATCATCACTGGAATTCCAAGTTTGGCTAATTAGCCACCCGATACCGTGGTACGTTGGTGACGTCATGTACAATGAGTACAGACGGTAAAAGTGACGATAGACATACTGGGCGGTATCATGTGACGTATCTCAGATCACTGTGGCAAGGCTGATCACATGCAGAAAGGGCATACTGACGTAATCAGTTTGTGCTATTACTGCTAATTTAATACTACTAAGGAATTGTGATTGACTCAATTACAAACTTGGAATTTCATTCATCATAATCCATCCAAAACATACTATCTTCCGATTTCCTTTCCCCAGAGGCGATGTTTGGACTGTAAATTTGCAATCGCGAATACTCAAAAGTGCAATTTTTGCTGATACGTCCCTATGTCTATTCAAGCGGCGAAATGTTTGGTGATATTCGACCGGGCATTTACTAAAGAGATTAGCCCCCTCTACTTTTAGGAACGGCTTCTTATAATCGTCTGCTTTAGCAGGCCTAACATCGGATCCTCCCAGAATCTTGTCCCAGTAAAAACGACCCTTATCAAGCTGAAATGTTTCCTCTACTGAGTGGTTAGAATCCTGTTGATGTCGATCCCAACCACTCCATGTACGTGTCTCTCAATCCCCTGGTGAGTAAAGTGATTGGGCGCCCTTATAGCATAAACGATCCTGTGACCAGCGGTGGATATCACGGGAGTGGCGGCGATATTCCTCCTTTGAATCTAGTACTTACAGACCAATCCATATGTGCGCGCAGTGCCCCTCATGGGCCCTTAGGGCCCTGGATTTACTGTATAATTCTAGATGCTCTCTAGTGGCAACTGAATCTCATTTGGGAACATTTTATGTGATTTCGGTTGACAGGATTTAGAAAATTACCAGATTCATAGATTATGTGCTCATAGAACATACTCCTTTGCATAGGGCTGCATAAGCCGGCCACCCCCCCCCCTTGGATCCCGCCCCCCCCCCCTGTTGACCTCACTTGATGATGAAGCAGCTGTTTATACTTGTTCCCATGAATGAGTAGTGATCCATACTGTCTTTGTGGTCATCTGGGTCAGCAGAGGCCAGGTCTGTGGACACGATAAGGCCATACTGGTTGGTCTGATGAAATTTGTGTTTTGTGACTGTTCTTATCGGGAGACAATGAACCCTATTATTTTTTAATGTAACCTTGGTTATTTTTGGTGAAAAAGTAATATTTTGAACATTTCATACATTTGGTTCGATTTCAGCTTGTAAACAAGTCAACTGGACCCCACTTGGATTGACGACACTCAGACTTGGCATGTGGTGTTTCTCATAATGAGTACATTGTGTTGGGATCAAAGCAAAAATCTTGTTTACACGATAACTCTAGAATGCAGTTTTTGTAGTCAAGAAGTCATTAAAGCCTTTGGCATTTTGATTGAGGTCAACCATCATGGTCAACGTTTGGTATGAAAAGCATGTGAACATGAATGTATGTACCACTGTGTGTTGCTGGAGACTGAGAAAAAGTGAATCCCGCTTGGAGTGCGAGAAAATTTTGCTAATTTTCACTGACATTTGGTCACTTGATGACAAATTTGGTCAAATGTTGGGGTTTGACACAGAGGTAACCCTGGTCAAAAAGTGTTTCCCAATCTCCAGTGGGGGCCAATTTCATGGGAGCCTTGGCCCCCCAGGCACCCCCTTAGCTACGCCACTGTGCTTATCTAAATGAGTAAAACGAACTATTCTGGTACTGGATGGACATTGTCAGACGGAGCGTTTTATCGGAACCAATTTTCATGCAGGTACACGGAAGAGAAACAAAATAGATCTGAGCAAAAATCCAGTTCTTCCCCGACTCGATATAGAAGCAGAGACGGAGCAGGAAATCAAAATTACCGTTTAAGCTCACGATGTGTAGAATCGCAAGAGTGTTTATCGATTGTTCTTTTCATCTAGTCTTCCTTGAGTAAAAAATCCCAAGCCAGGTTCATTCCATCTGATTCCTACAGGTTTCCCAAAAAGCAAATTAGTAAGCGACATCTGCTGTTTCAAAGGATTCCTTAATTGTTAAAAGATGGTACACTTCGTGACGCCGCTATACAGTATAAGCATTACTGTAAGCTCGATGACAACCTGATTAGAAACTTCTATTGGAACTATTAAATAACTTGTTTAAAACAAAGTTATTAAAAAATCGGAAAGACCATTAATGAAATTCTACTTATGAAATATCACGGAAACAAAGTAAGTGATGCCAAAGTACTGAAGTAAAGGCAGGACATAATGAATGTAATTTTGCCTCTGGATTACCCACCCAGCCATGGCTTACATTACTGTCGCTACCCCTAATGGTGTCTATGAACTTCTTACTGAACTCCAGGACCAAACAGCTATTAGTCCAGATCACCGATTCCAGTTAGGTTACCTAAATTACTACGGTGCTCGTACCCTCAGTCCAACTCTAACTTTGATCAGCGTACTTCGAACTTTCAGCCACGGAACATTTCTCGAATTAGACGCCATTAAGTTTTAGATATGAATCCTGTCAGTACACGCATAGTATACGTGCCCTTATAACCTCTCGTCTATAGACTATTTCAACTCACGTCAGCACTACTTAACGGAATTACTTCATCAAATTTTGCAAAACTTTCGACATATCCCAAATAGAGCTGCTAGGAAATACGTGGGTGTCCTTCGCACGAGCTCATTTCCCCGGTCTGCATACAATACCTCACAATGGCCCCAGTCAACGAACGTGTCAACTTCGAGCTGCTTGTGTCTATGTATCAGTAGTGTAATGGTAATGGTAATGGTGTCGCACCTAAGGAATGACCTGCAACTTACTCGGCTCAGGGAATAGCAACCGTCAGCTGCGCCGTCACCCTCTGATTTTATAAGTTTTCGGTCCCTCGTACAAGTAGGGCTATAGGTGATAGGGCTTACTGTGTAGCCGGTCCTATATAGTCTGGAATGGTTACCTGTACATCTCCGGCGTCCCTTCCTTCTGTTTCTGTCATTTAGGCAACAGTTGAAGTCACATCTTCTTCCATTCAACTAATGTTTTTCCTTTTGTCATGTTGGTACCGCACATCTTGAATATGCGCTTTTATTAATATGCATATGTGTATGCATGTATGGAAATGGTCACACTTAGTCGTATAATTGAAACTTCCACCTCAAAAATATGATTGTCACGAGCATATGATCACTTGAGGAATCGTATTTTCTGACACTCTTGTTGGCATTCTTACAGCTAATCCATTGTCCTAATCCCCAGCCGTAACAAAGGATATAATTGTTACAATACAATATAAACCACTAGCCGATCAGAAAGTACCTTCTGAAGCAGTGTACATCAGCAGCAAAAATGTTGACTGTCAACCCGCATCTAACTGGGTTTGTCATAAGCACATGCAAATTCTAAAAGTAATCAATTTCAGCCCCTGCTTTCTTGGACCAGTGATTCATAAAAATTCACCTATCGCCGAAATTATATCAGCAGTCACCATCTTTCGTCAACCCATTATAAATTAAGTCCACTGGCGTGAGCACGGAAGGGGGGGGGGGGGTAGAACCCCCAGACCCAAGTGTTCAATAATTTTTACAGCTGGTATTAGCAAATTATTGCATCAAGAGGGTCTAGGGGCCCACATTATACTTATTGCCAATAGGGAGGGTAAGACCATCATACGGGCGCACTTCCCTTGGGTTCCGACCTTCAACCCCCCCCCCCCCCTCCCCATGACAAATCCCTGCTACTGAAATTAGCACAATTCTTCACACTGATTTGTCACCCCTGCATTGAAATGGCACGAGAAGTTATCACTGCACCACCCTATGCGTGATAACCACCTAGTTGGTGTTTGCATAGTACCAGACAAGACAAGAAGACTCAGCGTCGTTAAGTTGCTGAAAATAAAACGTCTGTACTATTCTCACTGAACCTCGTTTTCGAAAACATAATCCTATGCCAAGGCTTGATTCGCAAATAATGCAAATTGAGTTTCTCCCATTACTATACTGCGATGAAAAACATATAAAGTAAGTGTTATGTATAGCTTTCATCTATATTTATATTAATAATAATAATAATAGTAAATATTTATAGGCGCTCTTCAAGAACACAGCGCCGTTACAATACCACAAGATAGATAAACAAGAAAGAGCGAAAACGAAAAGGAAATTACAAGGATAAACCAAACAGGTAGGTCTTAAGAGAGCGCTTAAAGGCTGTGATAGTCGCAGTATCACGAAATATGGACGAGGAAGAGTGTTCCAAATGCGGGGACCAGCGATTAGGAAAGTATCATCACCAGCCTTTCTTTAGTTATTGAAACTAAGTCCTTATAATTGCACGTTACAGGTTTTGTGAATGTTCAAATCGACTCCGGACACCACCGGACCTTCCGTTGATGAAAGTATAGGAGGGGGAGGAGAACCGCAGACTGAACGGATACTAAACGTTACACCAACGGAGTGTCATATTTAGTATTCGTTCCTTCTCCGTTACTGTAATCCGGTGGGATTGCGGCGGGCCTAACATTACCACGGATAACATTGGACGAGGGATATCACTACCAATATGTTTCTCTGTAGAAAAATAATTGTAATTTCCTAATCATAAATCTTATATAACCTCGAGAAAGGCAATATACCTTACCAGAGTTTGATTGATTTCACTTCGAACTGCAATTGTGATATTCTTCAATGCAAATCTTGCATAATGACATTCAGTGAGTGAAAAGCACATGGTATATATACCTTCGTGAAGTCTCATCTGTTACAGAGTTTGTATTACCCAAAAAACATGGCAAGGATATTCACTACGCTGTGTTCCGTTAATAAGCCAGTTCGAGTTACAGTTAATGAGATGACATGATATTGTGTCAAAGGCAGGTCTATTCCCCCGAACTGTTCTGTGGTGAGCATGCGCACTTAGAACAACGAACTGCGCTTATTCTTATTTATTGTTGCTGAGAAATGCTGCTGCAGGATTCGTTATCCGGGAGAGGCATACGCCGTAACATCAGTGATTTTCGCTGAAAATACGACACATTTTCCCACACAGTCTTTATTCACAGTCAATTATTATATACTTACATAAGTGCGCTCATACATTCTAACACGGCAATAACCAATATTATACGGAACTTTTCACCACAATTTCCAATCTTCTAAATTAAAGTATCTGAAACGTTTGGCGGTAAAGGGTTTCAACCGCACAAATTCTTTGTGATTTCTGAGTAATGTTCTACCCCCATTGTTGTTTGAAATGTTCCGCAACGGTCCACGTTGCTGAGGTACTTGTCAAGATATGAATGGACGGTGAAAAAACATTTTCTGTGGTGAACGTCTATGAATCTCGATTATTGAAAAAATAACACAATCTGCCAACACAAACTAAACATGACCAACACATCACTCATGATGACGTGTTGGAGCTCCAGTCACTGGCGTGGTGGAGGCAAAAAATATAACAAGGCAAGGAGTGCGTACCGGTCCTCTTCTCCGACATGTGAGCAATAGGTACTTGCAATCTAAGATCAATCGGTATAAACCTGAGCAATGCGAACATGTACCAAATTCGAATCGGCAAACCATTTGCAGAAATGGAGAGAAAGTACCCCACCTGCATTTTAACCAGTTCAAGATATCATTCAAGGTCAACAGAGGTCAGATTCTGGAATAACTTGTTAGTACAATATCGGAGAAAGCAACATTATCAAGTTCGAATGGGGAATGTAGATTACAACAATTAGAAGCATTCGAGGACCAGTTCAAGTGCATTCAGCTCCAATTCTAGAAAAGCCCGTTGACACGATAATCTTTGGAATATTAAAAAAAAAATCATGAAGTCAAAAATTACCATTGTTGCGTCAATGCATGTTACGCTTGTACAATCTCGTCAACAGCTAGCGACTGTCACGACTGTAAGTCTCCGCAAAAGTAGCCTCGGGCCGACATATACTCTACACAGCTCACAAAATTATAGACACATAGGCCTATAGTCCTGTTGTCTTTGAAGACAACTGCAGGCTTTGGATACATAGAGGTCATATCGTGGAGAATGGAAACCTACATCTATGGTCCAAACCCCATCTCAATACTATGTTCCTAGGTAGAGTTATTGGCCTTCGAGGTTTAATCCATTATGCAGAGAAAATTGGGAGAATCCCAATTGCACATAACGCAGCACGCACACTTGGGACAACCCGGGAAGTTATGTCATGTAATTTCATTGTTTTATTTTGTTGAATAAGTCCAACATTCAAGAAGTTCTGGCGCATTTTATCTCACTTCAAGTAACCATGTACACCTAACCAACCCATAGACTCAATGCTTTTCAAAGTGAAAATTGTGTGAATTCAATAGAAACACACTTGTTTGCAGGGTTGTGCAAGTAATGACATCATTTTTATTGCATGATAGGGGCTGCTTTTCGATCTTGCGTAATACACATGTACGAACTTCAAAGGACTTTAACTCCGTACGGAAAGTCGTACGAACTTCGAATTTAGACTGACGCATTCAGTTTTTCTCCAGCTAATATATCAGCCCCTTTATAATTCACCTGAGTTGTCCTTTAACTGAGTTTTCATTTGTTTGGAGTGAGGGATCATTCCCCCCTCTCCACCAACTTACGGCATTTGAACGAACCGTCCCATTTGTACATTGTACCGCCCCAGCAGGCCGTCTCAGGATTATCAATAAAACACACCTAAGCAGCGAATGAAGCCAAAAAATCTACACCATTGTTCATCACCGTCCTCAGGGCCCCGCGTTCGTTTCGAAGTTACATTTGCAAGTTCCGTAAACTTCCAAGAAGACTCTCTGGAGTTTCCTGTTTCTCAGCATTGCTGTCCTCTCGTCGTCAAGATTTGTACTCGACGATTTTTTTGATGAAGATGACAGAGGAAGACCCAACGACCAACAGCGTACCGACGATGCTTGTCCATGTCGGATTTGAAACCCAGGAAAATCAGAGATGTTAAAAATACAATCAGAACTTCGTTCAGAATTACCAGGGACACGTACACTGCGTTTTTCGAGCGCTAACGCGTAGATAAGTAGTGTGTACCCGGCGAATCCACAGAAGGCAGCGAAAAACATCTTCAGTCGCTCGCCAAAGCACGCCGGATAGGTCCAATCTTCGAATAGGCATATCGCCACGACTAAAACAATCGAAGAGAACGCCATAGAATAGAAACAGTTTTCATGACGTCTGTATTCTTCTTAGCCATTGCTCTCAGTGTAACTGATTGTAGAGCTGCTGCGAGCATCCCCGCAATGCGATTGAGGGCGCTAAGAAATCCTCGTTCGAATCGACCTCGGAGTCGAAAAATTGGAAGAGGAACGACGGTCGAGATATTAACACGATCCCTGAGAATGTGCAAGAAACCATAACGAATTCGAATACCCCGAAAGCTTCCTTTAGGAACAAACGCGCGAATAGGCCAATACGCCACGTATCCGTAGTAGATGGCAGAGGCGTCCGCTGCCGGCATGTGCTGGTAGGAATAGAATTGGCAGAATCCGACGCAGACGTTTAGGACACCGTTCAGCGTCTGGAACTTGAGTTCCGCCCTCGATGATATCGACAGGTCCGTTCCTCTCGATAGCATATGACGATCAAACTAAGAGCGGACGACATTGACGTTCGGGTTAATGTCATCTGCGCCGAGCCGATCTCGTCGGCGAGGCTAGCCACAGTCAACGTCATCACGGCGTAAACACACGCAGTGGCCAATGACACCACGAACCACTTGTATCTAGTTAGAACTGCCGTTACTGGACCTCCATTGGAGGACATGATCCCCATGAACTGTCGTAAGTTAATATTGTGGCTTAATTGCTCCACGTATAGCCTACGAATTCGACTACAGATTATTACATTCAATGCAACCATAGAACTTCTCGGACTATTGAACTGAAGCATTAGATTACACAGCGATCCCGATCCAATAGCAAAGGCAATTCGGTACGAAGTCCAAAGCGCAAATGTCTTCCATTTAAAATCACGTTATTATTCACATTCATTATATATTTACCAGCGTTGGTTAGTTCTTTCGAAGGCATCTGCAATATTCAACAATGCATTTTCTAACAATATGATAGGCCTACTGAATTTTAAACGCCCCTTGGGTGTGCTTGAAATGATTCCGCAGGCGAAAAACGATCTGTGCGAACGGTGAATATGGGCTCATGGGAGACTGTGTGCTGTGCAGCCTAGGTGTAAATTCTAGACCCGCGTTTCGAATCCATTTCCAGTCATGTGCTGTCTCGTCTCGTTCTGTGTAAGATAACCTATTACCTATCAATTATCATTCAGTCGAAATACCAGTAGTATAAAGTCAGCACTGACAGTATAATACCGCATAATGCATACATCGAAAAATGTGACAAGCGTTGCGACATTCGAAACATAACGCTGGTATTAGTATTCAGATTTCCGACACCGACTACTCACAGAGTGATACCAGCAGTCGGATCTTGTCCTGTGGTCAGGACGGATCACTGTCTGACTGTGACGACGGCGGGCAATTAAGATAACGCTTAGCCTGGCTTCTGCAATATGTAGCCTATAGTCTGCTAAGCTGAGCCGCACGATCACAGTCAAATAAATGCTATGTCTGCTATGTGCAGGTTAAACCTGGTTAACAGCTGCGCATGGAAGCCTACAGCTGCATGATTGTCGGCCACTCTGCTACAGGAAAGTAAACAAGCGGGATGTTGTCACTGATTTCTATAATAACACCTGGATCGCGCCTCTTCGCTCGAGGTTTGTGCAACTAATAGAATTATTCACCACCAGTGGCGTCGCGTTTTGTTCTTTTTATGCTGCGGGAGAGCAGCTCTTCAACTCATCATGTTTCTCCGTTCGTTCGTTCGTCCGTTCGTTCGTTATTTAGTTAGTTCGTCCCTTCTGTTCGTCACGTTCATTCATAACTTCTTAACCATACATCGATCAGGTTGAAACTTGTAGGTGGATGAAGCTTGCTACTGGCTAGCCTTAGCTACATTTATGTTCGCATAGTTTTATTAGATTTTAATCAATCCAATTAATTACCCCTAACTTTAATTTGAGCTCGCTGACTGCCAGACAGTTTTTTACCTTACTCCATCCTCTGCGTAGCAGTTGGTTTATCTTATCTGTCAGAAGGTCAGGGGATGCATCCTAGTTTGAACAATAAACCTTGTCCAGGGGAAGATGATTTGTTTTTCATCATCACATCTCCGCCCCTAGTTTACATTAGTCCCTGCCTCTGCAGGATTTGTTTACATTACATCTCGGTCCATTTCTCATTGGTGACCTAGAATGTGTGGGCACAGAAAGCTTACATTGGCCAATGGGGGCTTGGGCCCTCCTCCCCCCCCCCACATAAATGCTGTTTAATGGTAACTTCTGGAGTGGTTCATCTATAACTATGAGTGTCCACAATGTCAGATATTCATTTCTGTGAGAAGTGTGTTTCCACTGTTTACTTTACTTTATACTGCCCAGGCTAGGAATGAGTTTGTCTGCATACTTGTTGATGAGCACTGACTACCAAATATTTGGGCCGAATGTTGTAGACATGTTCCAAGTCATATCCATGGTTATGACAGTGCAGTAGAGGTCCCACTTAACTTTTAATACAAACATAAATGTGAAATGGCGAAAAACATGCAAGGTATCGCCACGGATTCTGCTGTCCGCAGCTACCAAGACGTTCCGACTTGCACTTGTTGTAAAGGGAGCGTATATTATGTGCTCTTCCAGAGGCGGAACCATTAACTTCCCGGACCCCATCGCTGCTAGCGAAACTGCATGTGTGTAATTTTCTTGGGCCAGAAGCGGCTGTAAAACTTGTTAGCATATGTGTAGTGGCTCACTATACCCCCTGTTTTGCGGCTTAACCATTCTTATCCTCTACATTCACTTTTTCACATTTGACGTTTTATAATCTATTTATGCCTACTAATTCTCCTCTCCCCTAAGAAAACCCCGCGTATCTACATTTGGCGCCCCGGGTCTCGCGAAGGTGGCGGCTGTCCCTCTCTGACCCCCCCCCCCCCTCCCGCCTCTGAGACGCCGCTGATTACCACACAACAGCCTAACATATGTCTATATGACCTTATCTGATATAGTTGATGAATTATGTAGACATGTCGTAGGCCCACGTAGGACAGGTCAAATGCATTATCTGAGGTCACCATGCAGACTACATTTGGCGAACACCTTGTCACACAATAAGTCAAAAATGCTCATTGGGATTAAGACATTGAGTTAGAAAAAATAATTGCATGCATGATTGCAAGAACACTGACTGCATGATCGACTCATTTTTTTTCCTTCTCTTTTTTGTTTGGTAAAAAGTAGACTATTTGTAAGAATAAAGATACACCCTGTAAATACGGTAACTTGACCAGATCTATATGGAAAGTTATTTTGAAGTATTTACTGTGAACCAGGGGTCAATTTTGTACCAAATTTCGAATCGTGACAAATTTATATTTTTGCCAATTTCGGCACGATGTGCGGTATGTATATTCCCTGTGAATATTATCAGCCCAATTGCCTCGGCCTTAGGTCAGTTATCATCTGAGGTTAACAGAGAAAAAAACTCGAAATCCCCTGTAAACATGTTAAGACCAGAGGACTTGCAGTTTAATCAAGTTGTAATTTGGTGTGTATACTCTCTCATGGCATGCATGGGGGGAGAGTAAAACAACCTAGTGTTCTTTGATGTGGATCATAATCAATCATTTGTGGTAAAATCATGGTCTAATCTCAACTTGTAAACGCGATACCTTGACCAGGTATGGGTAGATGAACCCTGTATATGTTATGTACAGGATGTATGTTCTCCGCGATGGACATAAATGCGAAGCTCATTGAATTGTGGTCATCAAATGTTATCTGATGTCAACAGAGATTAGAGTTAGAACATTACTGGCAACACAGGAAGTCCAGAATGTTTGGTCCACAGTCTATATCAAATTGAAATAAAGTGCGGTAACTATCTTTATGGGGAGTACAAAAGCCCTATTTCTGGTTATGTTTGTTAAAAAGAAAAGGTTGGGTGAAAAAAAGTCGTTTGGTAAAAAAAAAAAAAAAATGTTTGCGTGTGAGCACGACCCATCTAGACCAGGATTGGATGAGTGGAGCATGTGCATGTGCTTGCTCCCTATTGTTCTTTGTCATGTGTGAGGTCATTCGAAATCACCCCGTCAAGTATGATGGTGGTACCGAAGTTCGTTCGCTTAGGCTTATAGCCTAATATATGGGACTTGTGTATAAAAGCTAGCTAGATGGGTGAACTGACTCGTGTGCCTCCACCTTATATGATGTTCGCAATGCGTTGTCATCTCTATTTACTGTTGCTTCTCACATAGTGACAGTTATGCATGGTGGATGAAAAGTATCCAACAAGAGGGCAATCCTCGGAGTCGCAGGATCTAATCGGTGGGACTATTTCATTCGTTTCTACACGCTATTATTTTTATTATTTACATTTCTAGTATCTCTAAAATTTGAAATCATTCAGCTGTTGGAATCAGCTAATATCTCGAAAAATAGTGGAAAAAAAAATTGGTAAAAATGAAAAATTGCCCCAAAATGTGTTTTTTTGTTCCCTAAACCTCACAATTTTTCACAATTTACGCCTAATTTCGAGAGAAAGTATGTGTTTTGTGACTATTCAGACGTGTGCAGAATTCCATTTTGTTCAGCCACTCCATGAATCACAAACGGACACCTTCGCAAGTGCACCTCATTGCTGGATCACCCGGCACCCATGTATGGGTTCCCCACCAACGGGTACCCCTCGTGGATATTCTTAACCACCACTATAGTTTAGTTCAGTTCATTTATTTCTACAAACGAGCAACGCAATACATGTTACAATATACAATAATTCAACGTGAAAAGAGGTCTATGAAAAGCAGAAACTTCTAAAAGTATACCCCCTGATAACTGTGAATAATATAATGCAAGCAACAATAGAGAAACAATAGAAACAGCCACTCCCTCCCTTCCCTAAAACGCTATAGAAAATTGACAACACCAGAACCCACATGCCTGCAGCAATCACCTCATGGAGAACATGCTACAGGTATGCTCACTTGCTCAGACAGAAATAACGTGTTAGTTCAGAAGCACCTGATGAAGCTGGAAATGGAAAATTTATTCTATTGCAATGCGTTCCAACACTTTGCTCCACAGAACCAAATACTAGTGTCCTTGTACTTGTAGGGAGATTTACTGCCATTTATGAACACAAATTGCTTCCGATCGGTGAGGTAACTATGATTCAATTGTAAGCTTTAACTCGGATACCATAATGATAGAGCTCACCTAATGTAATATCATGATCAACAGTGTTGAACGCTTTAGACGAATCAAGGTAGCCCAATTGAATATTGCTTATATTAAAACCTTCTAGGATATAGTCGGTCAACTTCAAGTCAATAACAGCCATAGAGGTAGTATAATCTTTACGAAAACCAAACTGAGATGAGGATGATATCATATAGTGTGCTTATCAACAGGGCGGCACCAGGGTCCGATGATTGGGGGGGGGGGCATATTAGTTTTTGACAAATCCGTCTTTGGAGACGCATATGGGGGAGGGGTAAAATGTTTGATGTTTAAGCGTCCTTAGATGCAATATGGTGCTATTTATGGTCACATTTCTCATCTTGGTATTGTTATTTTGGCGAAATGAGAGTCAACTTATGGATGCGAGTTACCCAAGAAAGGGAGGTTTCAAGTTAGCCTACAATTTGATATACTTGTACTCTTGTTTCATTTTGCAGCTTTGAATTGGACATTAAGATGTGAACTACACTCACAAGCGCACACAGGCTATTGAAGCCGTTGTTGAATTGGACAATGTAATGTGATGAATATGTAGGGTCTGACGTATGACTGTGTGAGTTCAATCCCATACACACAAAACAGTAGCCTATGACTGATTTAATTAAAACCCTACATCACTTTCTCGCGCACATGTGTGAATACTGAGGTCGACGAAGTCGCTGCAGTGGTAGGGCTAGGCTATTTATAAACGTGACATAATCGGCGGTGTCGGCGTGTCGCACGTGGTGTTGTGGCTGTTACATATGCAACTCTCGCAGGTTACTCATAGCTTAAGTGCAAAGGACACTCTCAATACTTAAAGTTCTATGCAGTTCTCGTATTATTCAGGACAATCCACTTCCTGGTTTTAACTTCGTTCCCGAATATTTACACCTCGCCCCACCCCCTACAAACAAACATGGCTCAAATGCATTTTCATCCGAAAATATTTTTCGGCTCAAAATCTGATTGGGGGCATACGCCCCCCGTGCCCCCCCCCCCTTCGTGGCGGCGCCACTGCTTATCAATGAAACGAAGAAGTCGATTATAGAATAATTTTCCCACTATCTTTGATAAACCTCGGAAGAATCGGAATCGGTCGTAAGCAAGGGCCAAGTTAGCATTGCCCAACTTAAAGACAGTGATAACTTTTGCAATCTTCGATTCTCTGGAAACTATATGCCAGACGACAAAGAAAGAATAAAAATATGTTACTATAGCAACTGTTGCTATGACGACCAGTAAGAGTGATTATAGGTGAAATGGCAAATTTACTACAATATCTAATCCGGCCCTTCGGGACCGATTAGATAGCCCAGCAAATACGAAACGTTTTCGAAACATGTTTCTTATATGTTTTTTTGAAAACGTTATATGTTGAGTAACAGGAATGTTACGGAAACGTTTCCATACCATTCCAAAAATGTTTGGGAAAATATTCCTAGAAACATTTCAATTTTACTTCGAATTTAGGAGTAAACAGCAAACCTAGGAAGCAAAATGATAATATAATATACTCCGACAACACTAACATAACTTCAATCCGTTTTGGGGCGCAAATCTCTTGCCACCAAAACACTTTTAGAACACTTTCAGAAATTGTTGGAAATGTTTTCAAAACGTTTCTTCAGAACGTTTTGTGAAACGTTCTGGAAACATTCTCCTAACCTTCTTGTTACTCAACAAAAACGTTTTCGAAACAATCAGCGAAACATGTTAAAAATGTTTTCAAAACGTTTTTATGTTTGTAGGGATAAGAGCCCGGGATACCTATGGTATTGGTACGCATTGGTGTTAGAGGGCCCATCAGCAATGGAGTGTATACAGTATATGTCCATTTTTGTGCGTCGGTCAGTGTTCTGATGCTTTTTCACCGAGCTTCGTGGAATATGGGCGGGGGAAAAAAACTTTTGGGACAGATCGATATTTTCGCTGATTTTCCCTATATTTTAAACATTTCGTGATTACGACAGCTGAGTTTCCCCTTGCAACAGAGTTTGGTTCCTCTGCTGAGATATCGTGACTTCCACAATTCTGACACCATATGTCAGTCCAAGGCGCGTCTACCTATACCCTCGGGCTCGCACGGAACAGAGACACTGAAACATTGCCGAGGTGAACAAGATCTCAATGATCTCCACCTTCCCGTTTATAGAACACGAACTCGCTCAGCAGTACTGTCCAGAAACTCTTTCGAGGGACACCAGAATTGATATGAAGTCTCAGAGAGAGCACCGTCTTCCCGAACAGAGATGGAACGACCTGTGAGAAAGCTGGCGCTCCGAGGGATGAAGTTTGGACTGAAACCACATTCCGAAGGTCTTGAAGGAAGTCCAGCATGCCATACATGATCGAAGGCTTTGGCAATATCTAGGGCAATAACCCTACTTCCTTAGAAAGAGTAAATGGCCGAGCCCATTGATTGGTGACTAACAGAGAGAGGTCCCCATGCAGTAGACCTGTAGACCAGCTATGTCGGACGCCATACCGATGGTCGTTGAATGATTATTGATTAGAGAAAGGAAATCCAGAAAAGTCAAACATGCTTGATTTCCATAACTTTGAAAGGACTAAGGTTATGGAATCGGCCTACACTTTGAATGAGTGGACTTGTCACCATTTTCTCAGGTACGGGGTAAAAATGTTTCTATAGTCGCAAGGGTAATATCTCATAGATGACCCAGGCAGTATTAGGAAGGACAATTGGAGGGATGCCGTCATGACCTGAAGCTTATTTTTCGGCTCAGTGTTTGACAGACCACACGAGTGGGAAAAACGTCAGAGATGGTTTCATTGAAACTATTAAGAAGCAAAATATAGCACTATTTTGCATCTAATCCCCATGAGGATAAACAATTCAAAAGGGGGAGTGGCCACACTTCCACTTATATCCCTCTCCCATGACGGCCGACCACGATATGGACGATGAGTCCATTGCCTTCAGTTTTCCCCAGTAACAAGAACCTGTTATTTCAATAACATCAATAGCCTACACATGAATAATAAGCATTGCATGCTTCACCCCATCGCGCAAATGTTTTTTTTTTCTCCATATAGGCCCGTTATTCAATAAAAAAAAAAAAATAGGAGTCGTCCAGTGCGATGGCCTATATCACGATGGCTAGAATGTCAGTGATAAACGAGATATAAGCGTCAACCTTGTCCGCCTCAAATCAAGTTTCGCACTAGTAAAAAATTAGCAATAGGGGCCTAATGCGCATACTAAGTCATAGCGAGTTCTTTCCGAGGCTGTAAGTCTTCCAGTTTGTATCGAATAGGCTTCCCATTCCACATATTTTTACACTTTTTTCCAGTCTTCGCTCGCTTCCCCCCTCTGTTATATTGTAGTCTCCAGTCCCAGTCCGGTTGATTCTAAGGCTTCTCTGTTTGTGTGTGTGTGTTTGCCGTTGTGATCCAACCTACGTCATCAGCATACTGCTGCTCAATCAGGAAGGGCTGATGATGCGATGGCTTTATTATCAATGTTCGGCGATGATAGGTGGAATGGTGTCTTCGTGAGTACGGTCCTTTCTAGCGTAGTGAATAGTTTCGTTAAAATACGACAAGGTAGGAAAATCGCATGAATCATGCATATTTTACTTGAAATCTTGAAATTACCTTCAATATCAAGGTCCACATCACCAAGTTTCGTTCAATGGACAAGTAGTAGAAAAAGAAAACGACCACAGAAAAAAGAACACAATTTGACCTTTGAATTTTGGGATCCAATTCTGTTCCCTGACCATCAAGTCGATGTAAAAACCGGACTAACTAGGGCGGACATGTGTACCAAGTTCAGAATCAATCAGAAGAAGGGGGTTGAGGCCTTGATGTGTACACTGTCCACATTGTTTGGAACAACATCGCCATTATTCATGTAGTTTGACTATCATGTAATAGTGAAATGACCTTCATGATTTAGGAATAACAACAGTTCACATCCACCGAATGACGTTCAAATAGGACGAATTAAAAAAAAAAACGAGGCCGAAAAAAAACACAATTTGACCTTCGGTCTGACATGGGATTTTTTGGATCAACTATAGTCCCTGACCACCAAGTTTCGTGTTATGAAACGGACTAACTTGTATTTTCGCGTAGACCTGCAGAATAGAGGGCAGCAGACATGCATCAGATGCCCACTTTCAAGTTTCAAACCCATCCGAATTTTACTAGGGCACCTTGTACACGTTTTCCAATCCTCATATGAGGGTTAGGAGGGCCGATGTGTACAACTGTCAACACTCAGTCACCTGTTGCGCACATGTCGCGCACATATGCCGAAACGCCTTGTGTCCGAAATGTGAGTGGTGTCATGTACATAGCGAAAAAAGAGGTAACATGTGGCGATTTATAGCCAAGAATTCACATCTGATTATTGGAAACATGTGTCCGAGCTCTAATTGATCATGTACAAAAGATTGTTGTCCCCAGGTATCGGCAACCTGTGTCCGGCACCTTTTTGCGCAGAGTGTCGTGCAACATGTTGACAGCGTATTATAGGCCTTTGAAGATTTATTGCGCTATGAACGCCTGATGAAGTTTCCGGCGGGGGGAGACGGCGCGGCGGCGGCGAACACTCTCAACACAGACGCCACAAATCATACTTGTTGTCCGAACACGTCGTGTTGTGCAGTTCGTGTGCCGAGGGTCCTCCTGCTGAGTTTGAAGTTTTCTGGGATGGGGTGGGACTGGATATACTAGGTTGCACTGGATGCACTAGGTTGCATTTTTAGGAAAGAGCGATAGGGCCAGTGGATTCCAGTCGATATAAGAAATCCGTGTTTCTATCTCATAGTACTTGGTCCTACGTCCATTGGTCATTCAACGTTACGTGACCTTAGAATCAAAGATCTGATGATCATATCCTTAACATGTCCTGGAAAGAAAGACATGTAATTTTCCGGGATAGTGTTCAGTAATAGTGACCTATGGTTGATCAATTCTTGTGAACTGAGAATCGGAAAACAACGTCCATATGTCAATAATCACTGTGTGATTCGTCTTGAATATAGCTGACGGAAATGCGAGCTTCCAACCAGCTAGATTTTCAAGTGGTGAGTGTTTAGTGAAAGGGAATTCCCGGATAGTTGGTACCGTTCAAGTTATTTGCCCTTGTTAATCATTGTTTCCAGATGCTTGTCGTAGGCTAACATGTAGGTATCAGTTGCGCGACATTGTTAAATCTGTGTGGGGATGGCATTTAAAACAAACCTAAAAAATACTTGTGACTGGCTCAAGGCGCAGTCATCCGTTAACTATACGATAAAAATAACGCGCACTCCATACTTCTGGTACACTGAAGGATAACGATAACAATGCGGCCAATATGTCAGCATAAACTATTGGTATAGCCTAGCCTTAGCCTAGGCTGGCAAAGTGCGACGAAACTCTCATTTCATAGGGGCACTTTGTGTGTAATGTCGGTGGAGCAAACCCAAGAGAGGAAAGAAGTTCGATATTCCACTCAATTGTGGGTGTATGCCCTCAAAATTTTGAATTTGTTCTTGTTATAGGACCGATTTAGTATAGCATAGTCACGTATCGAAGAAATTTACTGTAGCACACTTCCCATTGAAGGTGACGAAATTCGTCACATCATGCCTCCAACTTCTCACTCCGAGTACACAGACCACTCTATACTTCAAAAACCTCATTCAAGAACATTCTAATCCACTGAAATGTTGAAAGTTCATTAGTATGAAGTTGATACTTACAAGCCTAATCTTGACCGTAATAATTGGTGAAATTCACAACTTGTTTTTTCCCAGCTTGTGATGTTTTGAACATAGTCAATGTCAACAGAAAGTGTTGCCCACTCAGGGGCTCATTTTGGCGATCCTATTATTCATATGGGCACATGCAGGACTTCTATAGAAAATCTGATGATTATCATAACTTGAGAGTGGCCCGCAAACCCAACAACTTGTGAACGAGTGTCTTGATCAAACAGTCCAATTTGTGGTATAAGTGAAGAGATTCTTGACTGATTTCGGGTAAATATTTGGTAATTCTCCTCTGCCAAAGACCCCAATAGTGGAATGAATAAGTTCATAAAACCTTTTTTAACTACAATTAATTGGTCTTATGGGTATATTAATGAGATTGCAAGCTGTCAGAAACTGAAGTTGAAACAGAAAGTGCCACTCAAGCGTAGGCCTAAATAACAGCCTTGAGGTGTGAACGCAGGCTTTAGTACAGGTACTAAAGCCAGCCGAGCGAAGGCTATATAGCAATAGGGGGTCGCACTGTTTGGCGATCTTGATGAAAACAAACACCAGTGTGCACACTACTGTGGATGACCTATGGTGACCACACAAGAACACCAGTATATTCTACCATTTATGACCTCGTTTTACTAGCTTAGCTGGGAATATTTCAAAGTTGGTGTGAACATGAAGTGTAAGAAAGAAATCACCCCTTAAACAGTCCAAAAATAATGAAAAAGCCCTTTGGAAATGGACTCTATTCCAGGCCGTGAACTGCTGCCATCGGCAGTTCAGCAAGTAGATAGGACAGTGGTGTTGTACGTGAAAATGCACTTGTCGCATGTTTTGTACAGTTTTTTTTTCCACCGACATGCAGGCATGCTAGACTGTAGTCGCCTGACTCATGATGTGTGATCTGGTAACCCTACATCACAGGGGAATTGGCAAACATACTCAGTCGGGGGGTTAGCGACTAGCTTAGCCCTAGGCTAGTGTTCAACCACGCTTATCGGATCGGCCCCCGATTATGCATAATCGGCATGGTTATCGGAATTGGTTAAAAAAATTGCTCATCTAGTTCCAATCACGAGGAGAGACCGACTTACCATAACACCATAGATGGCGGCGAAAGAAAATTGCAACCTTTACCGTCAAAATTGGAACACTGTGTGAACGTAAACACACATTCAATATATCACACCAGTGAAGCAAACAATTTGTCTTTCAATTTCCACATGCGCTGAGCATCCCCCCCCTCCGAAACCCGCCCTCCCCGATAAATAAAACTCACAAAACCATTGTTCATTCAGCCGTAAAATAACTAGATTATATGCTGTGCATTGCGCTATACACCTTACATATGACCATAGACACACTCAAAACTAAGAATGGCCCTAGGCTAC
The DNA here is from genome assembly GCA_026419785.1 of Sclerodactyla briareus. Taxonomy (NCBI): domain Eukaryota; kingdom Metazoa; phylum Echinodermata; class Holothuroidea; order Dendrochirotida; family Sclerodactylidae; genus Sclerodactyla; species Sclerodactyla briareus. Next base: position 265,308 of record JAODTK010000400.1, read on the forward strand.
CAATAATCATCGCCTTCGCATTTGGCATGGATACCGAAGCAAGCACACGGACGAATTTTGATTATGAATGTGCTAAATCATTGCAAAACTTACACCTGTTTTATGTAATTATCATGTCTGTTATCCGTGAGAAATTAGTGAGTCCCCATTCATGTTACACCTGTTGTCCACACCTGCTCGTAGTTTCTCCATTGAGTACCGTACCGTTTACGCGAGTCCACATGCCACAGCAATATTTTGGCGACCGCTACCGCTCAGTGTTTCGGCCTTAATCACAGGGTCAATGCAAAAAAAACCCCATAGATGTTAACTCTATGCGCGAGAGAAGAGGAAGAGAGGACTCGATGTTTGGAGGATGATGACACACTACATGTGCACACACGTACCACCGTTGTTTGTGTACAGACTGTATGAACGGAAAATATTTATTGCTTCTCAGTGAAGCCGGGCCGCCCGCGCATATCGACCTTTATGATATTTACAAGAGTATCGGAGCTTCTGAATCCATCTATAAAGAGGATATAATATTTCGTTTCTTTGCCGGGGGAGCCCAAACATATCTTGCAATAAAAAGGATGGAATCGGTTAAGTAATTGACTTGAACTAAAGCTGAATTTTACTACACATGTATTTTCTATTGAGGTTTTATGTAACTAGGCAAGTTGCCTACATAATGCAATGTGATTATGAGCATGTAATGTGCTGACTCGAATTTCGAATAGTACCGATTATGGAAAAAAAAAAAATAATCGGTAATCGGTTTGTGTTACATCCGATATTGGTAATCGTTTTTGGAACATGAGTAGACGTTTATTTTCTCCCTATACCGTATTTATTCATTAACGGCCCCTTCCCCTAAGAAACGCCCCCCCCCACTTTTTTCATCGTCAGTGACTTCATTTTCGGACCAAACCTTGGCCCTTTGCCAAGGACCCTACATAGCTGAGAATTTTTTCCCGGAAACTTGGTAGAGCAGACTGATGGGAGTGTTCGAACATCGACAAAGTAAAAAAAAAAAATGGTGTTGGTTGTAAATCGGTTGTTTTTTTGTACCAAAAGTTTGTAAGATGCGCACAATGATGGGCAACCAGTGCTGTATTACCGATCTGTAAATTCTGCCAGCCTCAAGCATTGTACTGTATAGTATTACACTGCTGTGTTTGTACATTCCCCCCGTACTGCATGCCAATGCTAGACTTAGTCTCTGACTCATGACTGTGTGTATTCTGGTACCCTACATCACAGGATTGGAACATACTCAGTCGTGGGTTAAGGCGACTAGCTTGCTAGACTAGTTCAAACCGGATTAAGCGGAATCGTCCCTATATGGCATAATCGAATTGGTAATCGGAATTGGTAAATTGCTCATCTAGTTCCAATCTGTATAGACCGATTACATCACAACATGAGGAAACACATGGGCGGGGCAGAATTGCAAACCTTTACCGCTCAAAATTGGAACACTGTGGAACGTAACACCATTCACTATTCCCACCAGGGTGAAGCAAAACATGTCTTGCAATTTCCACATGCGCTGAGCATCCCCCCCCTTACCGAAAACACCCGCCCTCGACCCCCGATAATAACTCACAAAACATGTTCATTCATCAGCCGGAAAATACTAGATTATCTTCTTTGGCATTGTCGCATAACACCTTACCTGACATGAAGACCACTCAAACTAAGAATGGCCTTATGCCTACCACATAACCATCACGCCTCGATTTGGTGGAACCGAAAGCAAGACCGGCTTAGGAATTGATTGTGAATTGTGCTAAAATCATTGCAAAAACTATTAATTATCCATTGTTTTATCCAGTTTTGGGGGGGAGAATGGGTGAATCCTTCATTCAAGGGCATTGAGTACCGTACCGTTTACCGAGTCACATGCAACGCAATAGTGTTGGCGACCGTACCGCTCAAGTGTTTCGGCCTTAATCATCAGTCAATGCAAAAACCCCCATAGATGTTAACTCTAGGCAGAGAGATGATCGATTGTGATATGACCACACTACTGTGCACACACGTACACACGCTTGTTTTTGTGTACTGTATGCACGGAAAATTTTTTTTTGGCTTCTCTGAAGCCGGCGCGCAATATCGACTTTATGATATTTACAAAGTATCGGAGCTTCTGAAATCCATCTATTAAAGCTGGCATAAAATATTGGTCGTTTCCTTTGCCGGAGCCCAAACATATGCTTGCAATAAAAAGGATGGAATCGGTTAAGTAATTGACTTGAAACTAAAGCTGAAATTTTACTACACATTGGTAATTTCTATTGATTGGATTTAACCATGCCATTTGCCTACATAAATGCAATGATATATAGCATGTAATGTGCTGACTCGAATTTCGGAATCGTACCGATTATTGAAAAATAATCGTTAACGGTACATCCGTATTGGTAATCGTTTGAACATGGCTAGAACAGTTTATTTTCTTCCCTCCATACCGATTTATTCCCTTAAACGCCCCTCCCCTAATTAACGCCCGGGTCCCCCCCCCACTTTTTTTTCAATCGTCAATGCTCATTGTGCGGACGCAAACCTTGGGCCCTTTGCCAGGGACCTACATGCTGAAATTTTTTCCCGGAACTTTAGAGCAGACAGATGGGTGTTTCGACATCGACAAATAAAAAAAAAATGTTGTAACCGTTGTACAAAAAGTTTTTAAGATGCGCACAATGATGCAACAATTCTTTATACCGCTCTGTAATTCTGCCACGCCTCCCCACATTGTACTTATAGTATACACTGCGTGTGTTTGTACACGGCGCACGTACGGGACTTCCATACGCCTCGAACTGCAACTGGTGCTTACACTATGTTGCAAACTGCGATAAACTCACAGCAGATTTAATTAGGCCCGTAAGGTACACCAAACCGTTCAGGTTGCGAATTGCGATGTTTTTTATACGTGATAAATTGTGCCGCATGGGTTACACATCACCAATTTTTGAAAGTTTCATTTCAAGCTTCCAGATCGCATGCTTGCTGGAAATTTACAGCCAATAAATATCTAGTTATATAGTTTTAAACTAGTTTCAAAAAACTGTTTTGATAATTTTCCATGGGGTGGCTGAAACCCCCATACGTAGACTTTGGGTGTGTGAGTTTCCTGGAGCTGTTTCCCAGCGCGATTCGGCCTAATTGCCTGGTAACCAAGAAGAATTTTATAGTCGTATTAGGATTATTACCAATACAGATTCATAGACGAATAGGGGCGAGTTCCAAATTCCTAAAAAACTTGGGAAGGGAGGTATGGAAAAAAACAAAATATACTGTGTAGTGTAAACTTTTGCGTATCGGACCAGTGCACTGCACTCACCTGATATAGAGTCAATCAAACAAACAACGAATTGACAAACATGCAGTCACTGTAACACGAAGGACAAGTCGTCAGCATTTCCCAGGGTAAAATCTCAATTTTTTGGTATTTCATTGAGAACACAGGAGGAGTTTTGAGATGAGTTTCGCACGTTGCCTATATACTGTAGGTAACCTGCGAAACTTACTTGATAGGGGGGGCACTTTGTTTTGGTCAATGGAGCAAGCCAGAAAAATTACGATGTTTCACTCATTTGGTGGGTGTATTGCCACTATATCCTGATATTTTGTTCTTGGTACTTCTATGTGTGATAGAGATGTTGTCATCAATCAGCACCCGAGCCGCATGTGTGCAACACACTTACCGTTTCTTAAATTGTCGAACCACACCATACACTTTGTAGTTTGTACCAGTGATGTGGTTTTACCTTCAAAGGAATTCAGCATTTGAACATCTGAGAGTGTGAAAATGGCTAGAATAGCGCTTATAAGTGAAAATTTTGCAGGGATTTGAAATGCATTTGGAGCTGAATAATTCCCGGCCTATTTATTCAAGAGTGGAGTAGTGTTCTAAGCGCGTTTAGTAACAGTTTGGAGATAGTAGAAACTAAAGACTAAACGGCATATAAGCGGAAACTCTAATTACAGTAGACTTTTTCTGGGTAAGTATAGGAAGCTTTAAAAATAGTAGACTCTTTTTCCAGCTCAATAGGCCCCATTCTTAACTCTTTGTTCTACAGACGAAGTTAAGAAATTTGGTCTGTCAGCCGTATCATTGCCTGTGTACCCATGTGTTCCAGGGATTTAGGGACATAGGTCATCTTGTGTTCATTTCTCTTTATATAATATTCTTTGCCCGGTCCCTCTCGAACTTTTAAATGCCTGACAGGCCTGAACGTTCCTTTATTTTTTCACTGCCCGATGTTCAGAATTTGTATGAACAGAGCCTTATATTCCGTAAATTGCATATGCATCCAGTGTTAATTAAGGCAGTTGGACGAAAGTACTTGCCTGAACCAAAGTCCACTGCCATAGGCAAGTGTTGGGCAATTAAATTTTGTTAGAAATAAAACAACATCCTCGTTTAATGAGGTAGAATTGATCATTTCTTATTTTATACATTAAATATAAGCTGTCCTTGTTTGAAATGTCCTTCGTTTTAAATAATTTTCTGGCATTAATAAAAGGGCGCATAACCGAGCTGTGGGGGGCTAATGATCCTGACACCTAGGGTCCTGCTGCCCGATCCCACCTGCTGTGTGTCAGAATGGGGGCCTTGCTGTCTGATTTTGATTTTGATTTCTGATTGCTATGGTTCATGAAAGCCATTTGACTCATTAATGAACCCTAACCGAATTTTTTTTGATCGTGATAGCAACGGCGACAACTGCCTTCGCTTCTCGACTAGTGCCCACATGATATCGAGGCAGAGAGTGACCACAATCCCTTCTCCCGGTACCGCAATTTTACGTCCCCATCCGACGGAACTATCAGTGAACTCCCGGATCTGACCACTTTCTCAGAACCGGAGGAGCGGAAGATGTTCGACGCTACTGCCTCACCGCCGACCTCGAGACCTATAGCAAGTGCCCCCGAAACAACCTCCCGAAATGACCAGCCCACTGCTCAACAGCAGACCAGGAAACTAAGACCAGGAACACACGCCACGACTGCAGTACAGCCACTTCTGGAAAAACGCCCGGTGCTGGTCGGCGGAATTCGAACCCGGGACCTGTTGCTTCAAAGCGACACTGATACCCGCTCTACTAGCTCTCCCGCTTCCTGAACAGCAGTTTCCCCTTCCTTCCCTGCTCCAGCTCATTGGTGAGCGCCCATTGCAGAGGCCAACAAGTACGCATCTTTAAGTTTTATGATGTGACCCCGACTATATTTGGAGACCCCAGATCTCCCAGTGGAGGCCGGCGCCTACCAATTTGTGCCAGCCTCGGGGTTCAACCAAGAATAAGAGTAGACCTGGTGCCAAAACTCATCATTACTCATGACGGTGACACCCTTTGAGAATGGGGAGGAAGCAAAACTACACCAGTGTCAGCCTATGTGCCCCTACCCCCATGCTGGGCAAGTGGTTGTAGATGGGTATTTCTTCATCTGTCATCAGGAAATGTCAAGGAGAATACTGTCTATACGGTGTATCGTGGGACACCATATCACAGCTCCCCCAATATGATTGTGTAGTGTACTATTCAGTAGTTCTTACCTACCTGTACTGTGGTTACCATACTACGGAGCCAGTCGCAATTTATTTTCCCATGAAATCTTCAGGAACAAGCTATATATTGTTGTTTTTCATTTTTGTGTTGTGTAAAGTTTTATGATGTCTGAAGCAGTGGACACCCACCTATCGAGAAAACAGACGAAGCGCACGACCTATTCAGTCCCCCTGTAACTACCACCACCCGGTGACGCCCCCGATGTTGTACGGTTTTCACGGGAAGAGGGAGTTGCAGGATATAACCGTATAGACCGGGTACTCCAGAAATGAGGGTTTGTGAACTTTTGCTTTTCGATCCCGATGACTAGCGTAATCTGCTCGTACCCCATCTCAGAGTGCCTTCCTCCACCTTCTACGGGCGCTATTATATACAAGCAGTTTTCATGACAACTCTTTCCCATATTCATCGCACTACTTAGTCTTATAGTCAAATCTGGAGAATTCACTGGATTGGTGTTGTGATATTGTGTGGTCTTCCTGCTATCATGGCGTAAAGTAAAGCAAGTAACTGTGTAGGGTCCAGAACAGTTGGTCGGATGGGAAATCTGTGTGAATGTCATATCCTGCACTAAGAGCTTGTACATGTCCATTTATCCCAGTGCAGGAATACTAGCCTCTTGGCTTTCTGGTAATTACGTGTAATAAATGTGGCCATATGTGTACATGTACTTGGCAATATTGTTGAATTGAATACATGTATGTTGATGGCACACGGCAAGAATGAGATCCTCTATTCTCAGCATGCTGCTCGAACAGTTAACAAGTGGCGGCTTAGAATCTGACAGCCGAAGTATCATGACAACCATAATATGCTTAATGTGACCTTTCTGCAGTATACTCTTATCCATTAGGTGATGTCTGAATAATGACACGTGTCAGTCGAACAGTCTTTGGTATCTGTGGGGGAAATTTCCTCTTGCAATTGCCCTGTATATCTTCATCATTCACATCTAATTGACCTTTGTTGACCTTGACCTTGGAATGATTTTCAACACATTTAACACATTGGCCTAATATTTGCTATATGTAACCAACACAACTGTGAACAGTAGAAATACACTTGGAACTGCCTGTGAATCCCCTCCCCCCCCCCCTCCCCAATGTCTCATGTTTAGATCCCACCATGGGAGTTCCCACACAGCGCTCAGTACAGCCAGCACCTACATAAGAGAAGGTGATAACAGATATTCACACATCATTCCACCATGGAGGTAGTTCTACACAGATCTAAAGTGCAGTCGGTACTTACATAATGAGGAGGTGATGACTGATATTCACACAGAGTTTGTGTGAAAGGCTGATTCAAATGTAAACAAACTTACCTCAGCAAGAACTCTGTGGGAATGACACTGGATACTAATTGGGTTGATTAATGGGATTCAATTAACATCTACTCACACCAACAAAAATGGCCCTGACCAGTGGCATGCTTCATCCAACCTGATCGCATGTAGATTTAGATGTTATAAGTGAATGTGACAAACAGACAAATGGACGAACGAACAAACGGACGGTTAGACATGATGACTTGTTGAGCTGCTTACCGGCAGCTAATAATGCAACAGCAGTATGGTTGGTTGTCAGATTGAATAAATAAGCCATCCTTCTTCCAACTCTGGAAGTACCTGTGATAGCAGATTGGTTTCATTCACTTTATTGAGCTTCTTTTGTCCCAAGTATCACAACACTGTGGTTGCTACGTACAGTATCTCTCCCCATTGCTACTGAAAGCCCTAATTATTTGTGGAATAGCATTGTGAACATTCATACTTTTCTAATCAGACATTCCTGATGCCAGTACAGAGAAGGCCCAAGGGCACAATCACCCCCAGAAGGAGGTCAAGCGTGGCAGAGCCAGAAAGAAGGGGTCAAGGAGCAGTTCCGAGTCAGACATGACCAGCCCCATCCCCGGGTCGGATGATTCCAGCGTCTGTGTGACCTTGGTGACTTCCAGCCCTCGGAAAATATAACTGCTGAAATCTCAGAGGATCAGAGAGGGAAGAGTAGGTGAAAAATTGGTAAATCTATGCCACCCAGAGAAGACTAAAGTGATTTTAGCAATGGTTTGACAGGCTTGGTACTTAACGGCAGGCCAGGGCCTTACAGTGATAGGGGCAAAGATGCCTGCAGAAGAGCTTCTTTTTCCATATTTGGAATCCTGGTTTGTCCACGAAGCAAGGGGGTGGCCGATTCACCTCACTCTTGCATCGATTGTTCTCACACCATCCCTCCATATTGCTTGATTTTGGCACCCCCTCCCAAAGCAACCTTCTTGATCTCATCCTCCCCCTGCCTCTCCCATGTATGCCACTTCAGTCGTTCCTCGCTTCCGTGACACCCTTTGAACTCTGAATGCATTCCTCAGCACATGATAACCATCCCTCCTCAGCACGTGCCCATACCATCGCACTCCATTCACCTTGGCCAGCTGTTCCACTGAACGGGCCAGACCAAGCACTCCCTCAAGTCTGTGACAATCTGAAATTGCGTTCTGGGGGAGCCTAGAGGGGTCTTTTCCTTATTCACAATGAGCTGTAGAGCAATTCTCCATGATTTCTCTGGGAGGTATAGTGGCTGAAGGAAGGAACCATGACATGATGGGGTGGAATGATGTGGGCTTCATGGACATAGCCCCCCTAGCTAGATGCAAATTGAGGGGAACTTCAAGATGTCCAATGCCATGAAAATTTTTTAAAATTTGAAAGAAAATTTTGCAGCAGTTTCATTCATCAAACATCCAAATCAGGTGATGGTGATGAAGCTCAGAAGACCACTGAGGGTGAGGATGCTCTAGATTGTGGGAGCAAAGACACAGCCCAGAGAGGTTCCGAAGAAGATGAGAGCTCACTGACCAGAGAGATACCATTCTCTCCGGGTTAATCCATCAGTAGCGGTCACCAAGGGTATCCCCACCTCTTCAATGGAAAAGTGGAGTAAAATCTATGCATTACTCAAACTACCCCATTATTTGCACTTTGCACCCCCACCCGCGCCATTGAACATCTGGCAACTTTGTACAGTAGTCCGGGCTGGCAACCCTATGGTCCTTCTTATTTTGCCAGTTTTGAACGTTTAAGTTCAGAGGCTCGTGGCTAAGAATTTCACATCATCGATTTTTCACCAATCGCCGAAATCACCCCATCTGCTTTCATCGACATTCAGATTCTTGCTAGGAGCATTTTTCTTCCGACGTCCTCCTATCAGATCAGGATATGTTTATATGTAATCCTTAGCGGTTTGCCGTGATAATGGTATTGGTTTGGATTTACTCCCGCTCGATCCCGTTTTGCGTAAAGTCCATATTTTAAGCCTAGGGCTGCCTCCTAGCAACAATAGGGTTTGTTGCCATGGCTTTCCCCTCGTAGCCTTTTAACACAACGCTGGTGTGTGGGCTCCTATTTGTGTTAGGTTTCAGTAGGGCTGGCCTGTTGTCCCGGGTGGCTTTCCCTAGCTGGAGCCCCCCCCCCCCCCCCCCCCCCCCCCCCCCCCCCCCTCCCTCCCTCCCTCCCTTTCTTCTGGGTTTTTCCCTCCCCCTTCCCTCCCTGTTCCCCTTCTCCCGGGGGGTGTGTCTCTCTCGCGCGAGCGGCGCTAAGGGAATGTTACCAAGACGGGTGAAGCGGGGGAATGGGGGATACTTTGTTCTTAACTGCTTGGAGTCTAAGTTAGCTCGTCTTTTCGTGAGTTCATTACCGGCCGTTACTTGTATTTTGTAATCGGTCTTAATACTTGCAATAAACTACTGTAGTGACAAGTCGCATATCATGTCGAAGTGATTCCTTCTTGTGATATTGCTTTTGTATAACCGTTCGTTCTTCTTTGTTTTTTTGTATATTCTTATACTGCAATAACACTCCCTCATATACTATGACAGTTTCGCTTTCCATGTCGGAAGTGATTCCTATTTGTGTATTGTTTACCGGCCGATGAATTTGTATTTTGTATAGTCTTATACAGCAATACACTTAGTATTTGACATATCGCATACAGGTCGGAATGATTCCTATATTCTGTTATATTCACTATGGTATAAGCCGTTCGTTTCGGCTGATGTTATGTATTTTGTATGATCTTTTACTGCAATAAACACTAAATACACTCGTAATTAATGACATAATCACAAAGTTTTTTCAATGCCGTTCGTTATCGGCTGATGTTATGTATTTTGTAAAATCTTATACTGCAATACTTTTGTATTATGACATATCACATATCATGTCGAAAATGATTCCTATTTGTGATATCACTTTTGTATACCGTTCGGGAGGAGGTTACTCCTGAAGGATATTTTTCCGTATCGGCTGATGTTATTATTTTTGTATAATCTTATAACTGCAATACAACTGTATTATGGACATATCACATTTCATGTCGAAGGATCCCTATTTGTTATATTTAAATTTTATTGTTTATTGTATTATTCGTTCGGAGGAGGTATACTCCTGAAGGATAAAAAATTTTGAATTTTTCCGTAGCGGATTTCCTCAGGTACGGAAAGTGTGTCGGCTACCGGACCTTCCGCCGGCATTCGCTACCCTGGGACAGAGGAAAGCTGTGAGGCGCCGCCTTGTTTACGAAGACTACCTACCGACGGCGAGAAGACCCTGAGAGGCGGCGCTTCGAGAAGAGGGACGTTCCCGGAGTTGGCCCCTTCGGGGGCCAGTGGGCAGGAGTTTGTAAGTCCCACAGGCATAGAGCTCTGGGTCAGCATGACCCTAAAGCCGGCGGGGCGGGCTGAGGTGCTCTCTCGCACGTCGAGGAGGCCGCTCTGCTGGTCCTTCCCTCGCGCCGGACCCGAACGGGTGTCGTTACACCTCAGGACGTCCGGAGTTCCCGACAGGAGGTCGGGGCCGACAGGCGGGGCGGGCCGAGGTGGCTCGTCTTTGCCGGTCCATGGCCCGACTGGTAAGTCCGGCCGCCCTGCCGGGTCCGAACGGTGTCGTTACACCTCGGGACGGCCCGGGGGTCCGGACAGAGAGGCGGGCCGGCCCGCCTGGCCCGAACGGGGTGTCCGTTACAACTCTCGGGACGGCCCGGAGGTCCCGACAGGATAGGTCGGTCCTGCCCAGCGGCCGATCGGGGTGTGGTACACTCGGGACGGCCCGTGGGTCCCGACAGGAGAGGGCCGGGCCGGCCCAGCCGGGTCCGATCGGGGTTTGGTTTCACCTTGAATCGGCCCGGAGGTCCCGACTAGTGCGTTCGGGACCGGTCCCGCGGCCGCGGATCCGGCGGCCGGTAAACGGCTCAGGATCAGACCAGCGCCAGGGGACCAGGGAATCTCCGGGGGACGAGGGACTCGCTCCACGCCCTAAGCACAGCCTACATTCGTCAATATCTCCCCAGTAAGTGTCTCTGCTCGGCTTCGTATAGCGGCTAGGGCATAGAAGTTTACATTGGTGCCAGCCGCGAGCCTACGGGGCGATGTTTTTTCAATGCACACCATTTCGCCGTTTTCAGACAGTTTTTAGAGCGGCCGACGTTCCGGGGCCCTTACGGCTTGACGCTCCTGGCCGCCCGGCCTCCTCGTAGGGAGGTTAGGCCGCGGCGGCCCCTCAGACTTCAGCGTTGGGTTTCCGGGCAAGAGGGGGAGGAAGACGACAAGACGTTCCCCGATACCGAGATCTCCCGGGAGGTCTCCGGGGTACGAGGCAGTCCGTCCGAAACAAGCCGTAGTGCCGAGAGTCTCCTTGTCAGGCAGGCGACTCAAGTGGAGCAGTGGGTTCCACACCAGGATCGGCGAGGCTATTACCCGCCGGTAGTCATCGGGTCTGATGACGCATCCGTGTTGTGTTCCGTTGATCCCCACCAAACCTAGAGTGAGACTTGCGCTTGCGGTCGCTTTTTTCGAACGACCGAGGGACGTTGTGAAGGCCAGCATCGCCGAAGACTGTTTTCTCGGTCCCTCTCCGACCTAGTTACTACGTTCGTGACAGACTTCGCTACGCTGTCGCTATTCAAGTGAACTCTATCGCGTTCATTGTTCCGGTGCACTCTATTTCCCTCATCCATGGACAGTCTGTCAGACTTGAGCTCGGGTGACTTAAGGCCGCACGGCCATCGCACAGGGCCTGTGACGCGCCCGTTCGGTCGAGTTTCCGTCAGTTCAGCCATCCATCGCGGGCCGGGGCTCCTCGCGGGCTATTTCGAGAGTGGGGCTAGCGGGACGAATAAAATTTAAGTCCCGAAGGAGCCGACTTGGAAGGAGTCTTCCACCCCCAAAGGTCTACGTCAGGACCGTATAAGCCTCCTCGCCTAGACTAGGGAGCCACTCGTCAGCGGCGGGGTTTGCTGCGGCCGCCCCGGAGCGCCCCCCCTGCCAGACTCGAATCTCTTTAAAGAGAAATCAGCGGGCTCGCGAGCCACTGATGCTGGAAGCTCTAGTGTTGGCAGGCGAATGGACTCCTATCTAGCCTGCCCCCCCCCCCCCCCCCGGGCGGAAGGCCACGGGGCCGAGTTTCAGGCTCACTATCTACGAACTACAGCCGCTGACCAGTCTAGACCAGGGGCCGTTATTTCCAGTCAGGGCTGGTCTTCAATCGTACTGCGTCCGGTGGAGAGACTAGCAGTTGGCAACCTTCCCTCGGGTTCTTACCAGGCCCACGTCTCGCCACCTCGTAGCCGAGACTCTAAGGGCTCGCCTACATCGACAGCTTACTGAAGATAGGGGGGCTCAACGAACTGGAAACGGCCGCATATAACTGCCGGAGGTTGGCTGGCGGACTACGTCTCGCCTTGTAGCCTACTGACCTAGTAGCACAGTCTCGCCGACGTCCCTTCTCTGCTGAGTTTAGTCTCGTCCGCTCTTCTCCGTGGACCCTATTACTTCTTTTGCGCAGTTAGCAGCCTTCTCGTCGCACGCGCCTCCCCGAGCCAGCACTTCGCTCCGTCGACCCGACCTGTCCGCTGAGAGACAACCATACGGCCCGTTTACGGAGCACCGCTCACCCCGAGTAGCCGTGCTCTCTCAGCCGTCTCTGCCGTCGACTCCGTGGACCCAATGGCTTTACCTTCGCTGGCCGTTCATCCCTTCCGTCGGACGCCCTTTACCTTAAGTCAGCACGTTCCTCGACGACCTGCCCCTGTCGCTGAGAGACAGACCGTCCGGCCCATTTACCGGAGGCAACCGGCTTTACCCCGAGGTACGTGCTCCCTACAGCGCCCTGTTACAGACCGGGCTAGGCCTGACCCCGCTGACAGCGAGTGTCACGGTGGTGGGGCGTTCCGTGTTCCTAGCCGGTACTTGTCTCACTAGGCTACCAGAGCGGGTCTGCCCTTCAGAGCCCGTGAACCATCTCTCCCGGCCTTCCCCCGTACCGGGTCTGCCCTCCGGACCGTGGGTAGGCTCTCCAGAGCCGTGAACCGTCTCTGTCGCCCCCCCCCCGGCCCCCGTCTCGAGCCGTGTGGGTCGACCTCTTCCGACCCTCGGGGGCTGTGGTCGGACTTCTCCGGCCCTCCTAATTTAGCATTGCTCTCCCGAGCCGATGGTCGGCCTTCCCGGTTTTCCAGTTCCGTGGCTGACTCCTATCAGCCGCCTGGGCAGATCGGCTTCCGGGCCGAGGTTAGCCCTACCGACCCTACCGAGCCTTTATCCACTTCTCCGACTCTCCTGAGCCAGATCAACCCTTCCGAGCCGCGGGTCGACTTTCCCGTCTCTCTGGAGCCGCGGATCGACTCTTCAAGCCATCCTAAGCCAGCTCCCCTGCGCATGGTTCGCTCATCCCGGGCTTGCATAGCCGAAGCCCGACTCTTCCCTGCCCTCCTGTGTGGAGATCGGCCCTACAGAGCCGAGGATCGGACCCGCGCTCACCAGACAGTGTTCAGACTTTTCCTGCCCTCCTGGGTGAGATCAGCTCTACCGAGCCGAGGACCGAGCCTGCCGGCTCTCCAGGGCAGTGTCCCACTCTCCTGCTGGCTCCCTTGGGCATCGATCCCCTGGAATTGGTTCATCCCGAGCCTTCCATAGCCGAGTCCTCTCCCTGCCTTCCATGTGAGGTCGTCCCTACCGAGCAGAGGATCGGGCGGCCGACTCTTTCTGCCCTCCTGACCAGATCGACTTCTCCGAGCCGTGGGGTGGGCTCACCCGTGATTCGACTCTTTAGGCCCTCCCGGGCCAGATGGGTACTCCCAAGCCTGCGGTCGCAGCCGCGCACCACCCCCTTTGACATTCGAACCAGGGTCAGCTTCTCGAGGCGTGTTCGCCCTACACGGCGGTCCGTGGGTCGGCGTTTAACACGTCAGAGACTACCTCTGCACCGTTCGGAATTCCTATCACGGTGGAGGCGTCAGTTGTGGGTTCCGGTGCGGTCCACGCACCGGTACTGGTGAAAACGAAGTTCGTTCGTTTACGCACTCAACTCTTCTTCCTCTGTAGTCAGCTTTTCTCTCGGGCATCGAGGCTTTCTCATTCCGTTGGATAGAGAGCCTCGCAAGTCCGCATTCTCTGAGCAGGGTTTCCTGCGGTTCACAATGTGCACTACCCCGTTGCACGCGAGCCTGGATAGTGTCGCCGCCCTCCTCGGTCTCCCCGAGCTACGCCTTCTTCGCGAAGACGGTATGCGAGCGTCTGTGGTGGTTCACCACACGACGTTCGTTTCATGCTGCTTCTCCAACAGTCTCGGCCTAGCCGGCACGAGGGCTGCTCTGCATCTACCAGCGACCAACAACCCCTGTTCGTGACGGTGCCCGACCCTCCAGTGGTCCCCTGGCTAGTCTGTGCAAAGTGCAATAGGGGTAATTTAGGAAGTGAATGATTTTCACAAAACTTACTGGTTTGTGAATCTGTGAACTACTCATACTTTTCCCCTATTTGACGTACCCACCCTACCGTCCCCACCTCCGGGCCATCACTGGGCGTCTCCTTCGTCGGATCGCGAGCCTTCCGCCCCTCAATCCCTTGGACGCCTCTGCCTAGAAAAGTAAGAAGGACGATAGGGTTGCCAGCCCGGACTACTGTAAAATTGCCAGATGTTCAATGCGGCGTGTTGGGGTGGCAAAGTGCAATATGGTGTAAGTAATTCGTAGTTCACAGATTCACAAACCATTAAGTTTGTGAAATCTCTATTCTTCTGTCCCGAATTTTTCTCCTCGACTGAAATGCTATGGGTGGTTCTCTCCCTCGTTCATTTCAACGGACAACTGGCAGGATGAATTATAAAGAAGTTGTATATTAGCTGGCCGAAAACTGAATACGTCACAGTCCAAACCCGAAGTTTCATATGACTTTCCGTTACAGATTACGTCCTTTGAGGTTTGTGCATGGTTAATTGCTCAAGATTGAAAAGCTCCCCTCATGCAATGATAAATGATGTCTACTTGCATACCCCTGCAAACAATCTCGTTTTCCATTGAAGTCACACTTTTCTCCACTACGAAAGCGTTATCTATGGGAGAGGATTCCTGTAGTTGGTAGGTGGTGTATGGTTACTTTGGTTATAGAAAGACAACAGCACTTCGCTAATGTTTGACTTCTCAATAAAATGAAAACATGAATAATGACATAACTGACGGCTCCAAGTGTGGACGTCATGCTCATTGTGTCAATGGGATTCTCCCCAATTTCTGTGCATAAAGGACCAAAAACGCCAATACTCCACATAGGAACATTGTATTGAATGGGGTTTTGGACCTATAATACAGTTTTCCATCTCCATGATATATCTCTTTTGAGCCCAGCCTGCAGTTGTCCTTGATCTATTGTGGTTTGTGTGAAGAAATCTCACTGGTGCATCACATGATCGTGTAAGAAGGTACAATTACCTTACGCTTGTTTATGAATGATTTGTAGTTTTTTTTCGCTCATAATTACACAGTGCCCCTCTATGTACCTATCACTCCAATTTTGGCAAATTCTACCCTATCCCAAACTGGCCACCCCCTTGTCCTCTCTAATCGCCAGAATTCAACAGTCACATTCGTGGCATCTCTGGAACCAAACTGTGTCCACGCTTCCATGTATCTGCAATTGAGAAAAAGAATCACCTCAGATGTATTTGGGGCTGGTCGAAGGTCATCTAGGTTCGGAAGAGTCAAGTCAGAAAAATTCTGTACACTATTTAAATTCGGCCTGTAAGCTACGGTTTCTGGACCACATTTTTGGATAAAAAAAGTTAGCAAATTTTAGCGTTTTAACACGATAACTCGGTCATATCTAATGGATAAAGCTCAATTTGTATGTGTGTCCCCCATACTGAGTACATGATCCCTATTGGTTTGGGGTCAGTCACGGTCAGAAAGATTGAAGTCTGAAAATCTTGTTAACATGGGAAGTTCAGAGTACTGGGTCAATCAAGTTGAAATTTGGAAGCAGCATTCTATGGGGACTACATGCACCTTTTGTTGACTGGTGAGACTTTGGGGTCATTTTTGGGGTACACTTGGGAAATAGTAAAAAATTGATATTTCGCTAATTTCAGCTTGTGACCTCGTAACTTGACCCAACCTAGATGGATAGAACTCATACTGTTTTGTGGTTCATCATTATGAAACATGAAGCGACAGTGCTTAGAATGGGTCAGGATGAGGATCATCCATGGTTCACTAAGTCCCTGAGGTCCTGATGGTAAATTCGGAAACCTTGTGAAGATGATTAGTCCAAAATGCTCAGTCTGATCAATTGCAATTTGTATTAGCATATCCGTGGTACAAAAACCTCATGTATTTGGTGTGGAGGAGGAAGTCATGTTTTATATGATTTTTTTTTTTCTCGAATGAAATGAGAAAAGACGTCACACTCGTCAGTGGAATACCATCAGCCGTTCGGAAAAGTTGGTGCTCTTGTTGGCTTCATATTGCATCAACTCTTCATACGTGATAGTTTTGTGGAATCGGTAACAATGTCCCCCGTCTCCAGCCACACGTCTTCACTAGAGGATGATGTACCTCGCAGCGAGATGCTCTTTTATGCTGTCGTTCCCTGCATCCCTGACCTGCCACTCCCTCCTCCAGTTCCTGGCGGCCATGCGGGGAGGTATACATACGTATGATCATCCTCATAGTACACCCACGAGTTCATGGTGGCTCCTCAGTTTGTGATCAGTGAGTGTCGTATTGGCCATATGACTTTGGCATTTGTGGCCCTCTTCTTTGGGGAGAGCTGAATCGGTCTTGGTCGCAGAAGAGGCATTGGGACTATTCCTCGAGACTGACGGTTACCTACCCCAAAATGGGCCAGTGGAGGGCAACCCGCACAGACAGAGCGCATCACAAAAAAAAAGGAGAAGCTCAGGTGGGACATGGGGAAGAATAGGGGGCCAGACATGGAGGCACAACAGCCAACCTAAAAATGTGACCAATCACTGGGCCGACAGTGGCAAAGATGATACAATCCCAACTCCCCCCCCCTTCCCTGCCGGCAACTAGCTGCCCACAAATATTACAAGAAAGAGACAGGCAAAGCAATATCCAATGAAGAGAAGCACACCTGAATAAGTCACCAAACAGAGACAGTTTGCTCCAAAAAGACTTAAGAAAAGGTGGTTGAAGCTCCTGCAAAGACAGACAGAGGAAATCTATTGTACATGTATGAAAGTAGGAGCCATTTGAACACCGATCGTTCGTTTAAACGTGTAAACGTGACAGCCCACTATCTCACAGCATATGAATTTGATATCCTGCTGTGTTGTATGACTGGACTGATGATGCAGTGGAGCTCACCATGTTCAAAGAGTGATTCTGGGGTGTGAACCCAACTTTTTCTCTAAACTGTTCCAACACGTAATGATAATTGGAGGGTTTGGGATGCATCTGGCCTGTGGGTCGTATGACATATCTTGTGCAAAGAGCCTTTAACATTGTTCACTGGGGTTCATTTCAGCGGGGGAGTGTTCATTCTACTTTTATCATATTCCAACATTGTGTTATCTGTATTCATCACTGTTCATTCAGATCATTTTCACCTGGGAGTGACCTACTTAGATCACAGCCCACTTCTTTTCACTTATTGACTTTTCTTGATTCGTGTCATAGTATATTGGTTATTTTATTTGACAAAGTGAAGAACCAAATAAATGACTGAAACAAATGTAGGCAATCTATCACAACATAACTGGGGGAAGACTAGAATCGAGAAAAAAATGTGGAGGACTTTCTACCGAAGAACGGACAGAATAGATCACTGAGATGATTAGGTTGAACTTTACAATTATTATTGCAATTTTATTTTCATCCAAACTTTTAAAGATTTCTCAGGATACCTGGAATCAGAAAGCTAATGCTTGAACATTTTGTTAGGCTAACAGTACAACCACAGAGGTTTGCTCAATTTTTGTGATTTTAACAGAACTGATGGATTTGGGGAGGAAATTTTATCTTCAGCACATGTTGATGATTTTTCACTCTTTCAAAATCTTCAGAAATTGATTCAACTGAATAGTTTCAAATTTTAAACAGGTAGATAGTCACAGAACAGCCACAAACTGTGTCGGGATGAACACATAAATTTTTAGATAACAAATTATTAATGATTGTACAAAGAGAACATGCAGCTCTGGGGATTGCCACTTGTTAAAAGATGCAGTTGATAAACAGATTCTGATTAGGATTAAATATGGTATATATCTTTTGTAAGTCCTCATATTTGTACAATGCTACAACCTGATAATCTCTGTTCATCTATGTAACTTTTTTCAGAGAGCTGCGGATGAGGTGTACAGGGAATTCAACAACCAGCCATTCAATTCTTTCGAGGAGTCCCGATGTCACTTGATCTATGTGTCCCAAGTGGAGTGCATGAAGTCAAATGAGGTTTGCCTTTAACCCAGATGTCACCAGTTATTACAAAAGTCTAGAGATTGTTTTGTAGGTTAAGGTCATAAGGAAGACTAACATAAGATTCTGGGCTGCTGTTATTACTTGTTTCGATTCCTTTGAATGATGCAAACCTGGAAGGTAGGGTAATGTTCGATGGCACATGACTACATAGACCTACTACTGGTGATGTTGTGTCTTTTGTTAATGTTTTTATGGGGGGTCATATAATGATACTAATTGAATTCCTATATAGCGCAAAAGCGCTAAAACTGATAGCAGTGAAAGTGATCTCAGAGCCTCTTTATGCAAACCAGGGGAGTAATATACAGTAATGGAGATGAAACTATGAAACGATGGAGAGACACTAAAACTTCTGAACTGAAAAAACGAAATGAAAATCCTGTATGTATGAGAATCAAAGAATTGAAGCAGCACCACTGGGTGGGTGAAAGCGTTTTCTGAAGAGGTGTGTCTTGAGCATTATTTGAAACACCTAGTGAGGGTGCATCAGGTATGCAATTAGGTCAGAATTCCATAAATCTGGTGTAAAGTAAGTGACAGAACATGCGCCAAGAATCTCTGAAGACTGCCTTTGTTCCTGTTGAGTATGATTCGCGATCTGTAGGGGCCCGACAACAACTTGTTGGCAAATCAATACTGAGGGGCACTACCCACTAAACGAGCTATTAATTAGACACTTAAATTGGATACGAGCAGAGACGGAGTAACCAATGGAGATCAGCCAAAATGGGTGTGATATGATTGTGTTCTGTGACTACACGACTTCTGACCTTTTATTCTTATAATGGTGTTATAATGACATCATGAATGATATCATTCACCACCTCTTGACTGCTTGACTAAACTCTTCAAGTACATATTTATGTGAGTCCAATTTGACAGTAAATTCATTTTTCCATTCTGTCTCCTCTTGTAGGGTGGATTCCTACCACTGCCATACCACACTGAGCTACCCACCTGTCATATATGCCTCGAGAGGATGGATGAGTCAGTGGATGGCATCCTCACCATCCTCTGTAACCACACCTTCCATGGGAGCTGCCTCACTAAGTGGGGTGATACCAGGTATGGGGGCTAGGTGCTTACATCCATGACCGGTCAAACTTATTATGCACAGGCTTTTTTAGGTTATACGGTGCCCGAGCAGAGGATCGAACCTATTCAAGGCCAGCAGGATTCCCACCTGGATACTGCACCTATTGTCAGCTGCAAAATCCCTCACCAGGTACCGGAATAAGCAATGCCCCTTTGGCGGTACTTCATGTGGAGTTGGGGGATTACGCGCAGACGACACCTTACAAATACCTACCCCTTGTTTGTCCCTGCTCCAATTCCTCGTGCTGAGCATCCAGTGAGAAGCAACAGTACATTTCAAAGTGTTTGGTATGACCCGACGGGGAATCGAACCCGGTTCTAACAGGTTGGGAAGACACGCTCTATCAACTATGCCAACCACTCCGTTTAAAGCTACCCACCTGTCATATATGACTATGAGAGGATGGATGAGTAGTGGTGGGATCCGCACCATCCTCTGAACCCACCCTTCCATGGGGAGCGCTTCTCAATAAGTGGGGCGATACCAGGTATGGGCTAGGTGCTAGATCTGCTAGATCTATAGACATAGACAGCTTCAACATGGACTCTTAGGGGAAGCGCGTTGTCATTCAACCAAAAATGAGTTAATGTTCACCTCTTCCATCAACTGCGTGTTTTTGGGCAGAGGCGCACTTTCTGGCAGAAGATCATATTATGGTGGTTGGGGCTGCCAACGGGAAGCTGCATTGCTGATGGTTGTCGCAGTTTTGCGAATACATCGGGAATTTGTGTGAAAAGTCGGCCAGTTTGGCACCAAGGGGAGGGAAAAGAGGGATTTCTCCTGCCTAATTTGCCTGAAATGCCTCCCAACGACTTATGTTCAAGAGGGACATTCCCTCCTAAAAATGTGGGTTTTAGAGTTGTTAGTGTTACTGTATATGCAAGTCCTTGTTCTCTTCCACGAACCCTCTTGAATTAAATCACAGAGAGGGAATTCTCTCTACGTTAAGAAGCCTTTCGCCAACACTGAGTCAGGCCCAAGATAGACCTGGAAGCTTGAAGAAGTTTCAGGCCAGTTAGTTCCTTGTGTTTTCTCTCAATAAACAAATGTTCTGAAAGGTTGAATAGCATATTGACTTGCAATGAATCGGCGTACTCAACTATTGTTCAATATTGATTGGTATCTCATTGTTCTTTTCTCTTGATACCTGCCCTCTCAGTGGTGGATAATAGTTCATGTTACCTGAGTATTGTTTGATACTGATTGTTATCTCATTGTTTCGTTTCTATCCATAGCTGCCCCATCTGTAGACACAGTCAGACGCCGGAGCAGGTGGAGGATAATTTTCATGTTTCAGTGCGGGTCACAAGAGGTATGTCAAATATCTAGTGAACAGGTAATTGACCCGATTGTCAAGCTGTAAACTCCGTCTATAGACAATGGGTGTGAGTTCCATGTAGTATTTCTTTGAGGAGAAGGTATTCATCTCAACTCCTACTCTCCCCCAATAACTGATGAGGACTCTTTCTGGCTGTCACATACACATAAGTCCGAGGGATAACCTGGACCCAATGGCCATCCCTATAAAGCACTTGTAAATGTTTATTGGGACCTTTGATGAATGCACATAATATCATCATTAAAAGGTTGTTGTTCAGAATTCTGTGCGAATAGTATTTTTGTTGGTAATGATAGCAATGTTGCAAGTTCAAAAATCATCATCCCTAAACGTCAAAAGTTCAGGACACCCGGCCTGCACCAAAAACTAACCATAAACTGATCCTTATATTAGTGGTTTCCATTAACAAATGGTCCCGGAAGTTCTCCACAAAGTAAACAGCCAAAAATGTGAGTTGGCTAAACTGCAATCGAGAAGTGTGTCTGAGCTGTCTTCTGAATGTAGCGACAGATGTCTCATGCTCGAAAGAGCTGTTCAGATTGTTACAACGCGGGAAGATTACAAGAAGAGGAAGTAAACCGACGGTCTCAATCTTGTTACCTTCTTAACCATTAGCCCAGGAGCAGATCAAAGAATATGTCAGGGCCTGGTAGTCAATGAAAGTATAATGGACAAACAAGAATTTGGTTAAATCATTGACTGATTGTATGTTACATTGATGCATCCACGCAAAAATAAATTTTTATTTTGGTGGTGTGTACTGCATTTATTGGCCAAAGTAGTTAATAAATAATGCATTGGCCAGAGCACCACACATGGAATATTCTAGAAAAAGCATCAACAGGCAGGCTGCGCGTTTCTCACATTCCACACGCTAACAAGTATTGCTTCGAAACTTGGCTTCAGAGAAACAGAGGCGTGAGTGTGCATTGTCTCTGTACAGATTCTCTGTAGCTACTTTGGATGCGTGTGCAAAATTTGAAACACCCTTTCTCTTGCTTCAGTGCTTCAATTTGGGGCGGCTATGTTCAACAATCTTTTTGTAGGCGGGCATGTTGGATACAATTCATGGCACAATCTAGCAGAAAGGTCACTCGTGACGTCACTAGGGGCCCACCCCCCGTACAGGTGGAAAATTCGCCATTTTTACTGACTTTGAAAGTCCGTTTTTTGGCAATTTAAGTGACCATTTGTATCTTTTTGAACATGCTCACAATTTATGAAAAAGTTTGTTTTTCGTGACCAATGTCCCTTAAAGAATCACCTATATTCCTGTGTAGCCATTTATTGCCTTGAAGACGAGGAGCAGACTCTTAGCCACACAAAGTTGTATGAGCAGCCAGTGAAGCTAGCTCAACACCAGGTGACTGTGTGACATCTCGGCGTTCCAGACATCAGCCAGCGGCGCTATTCTGAACTGCTGGGATCTTGGACAGCGGACCATCGGGGATACTCAGAACGACCTATTGCTATGGTGTAAAGTTGTTCCATTCAGCCTTTATTTCATGTCCTCCTTTCCAGCCATGAAGCTACCCATACTGTAGTAATCTATTGTATGACTGCGAGTTGCGTATTGAACTACGATTGAAAACAAATCTGTTGAAACGATTGTATCGGTCGTAATTTTGTATTCGTGGAATATGTGCAAAACAATATATCGTTACGGCCATCCGGCCTTATGAAAATTTGTGAACTGATCATGCATTTTCTCATTTACCTAAGTTTCTTCTTGTGATGAGGTATCGAACGTTGGAATTCATTTTCAATATTCCTTGTTGCTTATTCCTCTAATCGTCCAAGGCTGAATGAAGCTTTAATTCTAGAGATGACAACTGACAATTTGGCTTGTGTGGAAATCATCAACTTATCCGCACACGACCAATGTTACTGATTTGGTCATTGGCAGATTTGTTGATCTCCCAACGAGGAGGATGAGACGAATCAACAGAATCCTGTACTGGTCTCTTGGACATTATTAATACCTGCCTATTCGAGGAACAAACCGTATGATGGTTTGGAGAGCTGAGAAAAATAACATCCCTTTTCTCTGGATTCAACAGTCTGTTGGGAGGCATCCAGTTGTGAACACCTGCTAGCCCGACATCACAGGAGGAGAACACACAGTGGCCTGAACCAAATAGAATATGACCCCGTATTAGGCCGTACCTATATGAACCTGTATTCATAAAGGTAAATAAATAGGTCATATAGGTAGCTATATTCTGCATTGGAGAATTGATGCTGGTTGACCTCAAAATGACTTGACCACTTTGTAATGACTAAATGTAGTCTATGTGCACAAAGTCTCAAAAAATTGACAAACTTTGTGGGAAATTGTTGATGATAGTCATTCCAAAATTTGACTTTGGATGAACCTCAGAATTGCCCCCCTTCACTTTGTCGACACTAAATAGTCTGTTTTAGTTTCGAACCGGACAGGCAGAGTTTGGAAAATCGACATTATACTAGATTAAGGGTATGTCGGTAGTTTTGTTATCGGCAGAGATGAAACTTCAGGGAGACTGGAGATTTATACATTTGTTTCCGATGATTTATACTTAGTGTGCAGGCTAAAATGGTTTCCTAACATTTTCATCAGCTACCTTCTCTGTGGACAGCGGTGGACTGATTTCAGGATTTGTTTTGTGCCTGCTTGTAATTGGAAAAAAAAATAAAAGATATTGATGTCAGGCCAATTTATAATACATTGTTGTTTTTTTGCATGAGCCTCTGGATTTGTCTGATATGTGGTCACATCGGCTGTGGCAGGTACGTGGAGACGCACGCCTTCAGGCACTTTGAGGAGACCCAGCACACATATGCTATGCAGCTAGGCAACCACAGAGTCTGGGACTATGCTGGGGGTGAGTACAGTAGTATCCACTCGGATAGTAGAGCACTGTGCGAATGCATAGTGTACATCAGTATTAAGTATGTGCATTTTTGGGCAATGTGGAGACAAGATGCTAGTACATGTAAAAGCATGGCATGCATATGTCGTGTGCACTGCAACTGACAGAATGAAATAGCATGGAAATGCATTTACCCAAACTTATGAAAGAATACTGCATTTGATGAAATGAGGGCTTGATATTTTCGGTCGCCTCGCTCTTCTGCCGTCGAGCAGGACTATGAAAAAATAGTCTCAGAATAAAGGCGGTATCAGTAATATCATTTGAAAGAGGCGATCTAATCAGCATAGCTCCTTAATGGATTAAACACATACTGGATGTGTGAAAACAAAACAGTCTGTGAACACAAAAAAAGACAACATCCTTGTTTTCCAGAATTGCTGTGGAGTATGGAGTATGTACTGTCGTGCCTCTATGAATACTATAGACCACTGCCCTGAAATTAGATCTGGAGGACACTTCCTGGAAGTACTCTCACACCTGTGTTGTGGGCCCAGCTCCTGACTAAATGAGGTCAAGAAATGTGACCTTGAACACACCAAGACATGAAGTTGCTATTCTGCAGTGATGCTGGACTAGGTACCTATTCTGACTTGTCTCATGCATGCTACCATATGCGACTATGAACGGGATATCGGAAATGTGACCTGCAAAAGTTACTCATTGTTGTATGTGACATCCTTGTTAGAAATGTGACATTCAAAAGTTTCTCATTGTTGTATGTGAACATCCTGTTAGGGTATGCATGATAAAACCGAGGGTGCACTGGAACGATGTGCATGGGCTACATATGGGGGTTTGGCAGGTCATAATGATTAGGTAGTCTACGGAACAATTCGAGTCATATTCCTATAGGCTCTATTGCAAGCATTCCTAAGTCCTACCATTCTTGACAAGCTATAACCATCACTCAATGTCTTGTGTAATTTTTTTTCTCCTCCCTCAGATAACTAATGTGCATAGATTGGTACAGAACAAGGCTGATGGTAAGCCGGTAGAGATGGACAATGGAGACTCTATAGAGACGTGGACGCGAGATGGATTTTTCCCCCCCTATTACCTTAGAGGTGAGAATATAAGGTGGTGGGGGGGGGGGGGGTAGAGTGATTTATGGCAGCAGTGAGCACACCCAGCATCCAGGAACCCTGCGCATCCCGTCTCATTCATAGGGTAAATCCTCATGGACTGATGATTTGAACTAAGGACGAGAGAGCCGAACTGGTCAGAAATGTTTTATCCTTTCACCACAGACTGGTGGTACCCACCAACCAATGTAATTCGCCCTTTGGATTCAACGTACCCACCAATCTAGGGTTGACGTGTTGTGGATGTTCATGATTTTTCGTCTTGTCTTACTACAGGCAACAAAGAAAATGTGTTTGCCTGACAAATTTAAATACCACGGTACAGTAGTGTATGACTGTTAGTAGCTTGTAATTCTAAAGAAATGTGTATCATTGTATCATCTTGCAAGATTAGCAAGCTCAAATTGGAGGTGAATAGGTAGAATAGGATTGAGAATTGAAAAAAAAAAAAAAAAAAATTGCCGGCATATTTGTACTTATGTTGTCATTCCTACATGGCCTAGTGGTGCCCCATCGAGAGTATATCCCTCTCTGGTTTTTCATAGTCACCTGGTGGGAGAAAGGGGGGGTCTTTGATGAGTGGAGAGTGGTGGGCAGTAGTGGGGAGGGGGTGATGGGGGTGGGGTATCGGATAGATGATCTTTTTTGGTGACTGAAATGTAGGTTTTTCCACGCGATCAGCAGGCCACACAAGCTGTACTCTATCATCCTCCCCCTACCCTTGTTTGCTTGCTTCAGTCCATGTATACCCTGCAGAGAATCCATGATTTAATTGTTCCTGCTGCTTTTTTTTCTCACAGTTCAACTATCTCTTGTCAAGTCAGCTGGATTTCACAGAGGAAGTACTTTGAGTAGAAAATATCCAGAGTTGAGAGGATGCCTGAAAGGTGGTCCTACATGAAGACTTGCATACTAACTCAATATTTCTTACTTTAAATGTTGCCCAAGTGATTCTCGTCCACTCTCCAGTATAGTAATATTAAGAAAACTTATAGCATCAGGTATAACCAAATATTCAACTGTGCGAATGAATACAGAATCAACAGTTGTTAGTTATCCATTTATTTTATGAACAATTTAAATAGCGCCATGACTAAACGATATTCGGGTGATGCTTGTACCATGTAAGTACACAAAATGATACAGTGTAGTCACAAACAGTCCATACCAAACGCTTAATGAAAATAGTGTGTTTCAAGACAGGATTTGAAGATTGGTAAAATTTTTATAGCTGCTAATGGCAAGGCGGCTCAATAGTTGTCCAAGTATGGAGCCACAGTGAGGGAAATTTCCATTTTTCCCTCTTTCCTTTCCCATTTCACTGCAATGATAATGTTGTTTATAATATGACAGAAAAATAGGAGCATCCTACAACTATGGAAGCCCACAATAGCAGCAGCAGCTTGGCACCGCTCGAAGCTGGAAGGCTGTGCCATCAAATGTAAGCATTCTCCTGATTGGTTGACACTTTTATCATTCCATTGAAATTGGCCCACTTTTTTATCGTTATCATTATGGTTAATTTAAATGACTGGTGCTGTTTGGGTTTATGTGTGGGCGATGATTTTCATCATCGCATTCCTTAATATGTGGATGCACTTTTGCCAAGACAGCTCCATTATGTTGCTCTTCTTGGTGCAATATTGAGACCGTAAGTACAGATTTTGTTGAGGGCTTGACCATTGCCCATGTTTGGTCTGAAATCTCTGGGGAAAGAATTAAGGTGGTGTGGTAAGTCAAGTAACACGATTACCTGCCGCAGATAGGTAATCCAATAACAGGCCTTTTCTTTAGATACTGGTTCCTGTGAGATACCGTCAGTGCTCATCCTTGATCACATTGGTAAGGGTGACCATATGAGTCGACTTGGCTGCTGGTTCTAGCCCCCCTAAATACCAGATAAGATACAATAATAAACATACCATGTCGGACAGTCATTCCAACAGCAGCCTCCCCCAGTACGGTCTCGTCATTTCCCCCTTACCTTCAAAATCAATCCAGCAACATAATATATATATTATATATATTAAAATCTGACCCTTTAATCTCGCGCTTTCCCACCGCATGCAGTCTCAAGTGCTTTACAGAATATTACACTGGACATGGACAATGACTTTCAGTTTTTCAGGCAATTTCCCAAATCAAGGGAATCCATCCTGGTTTGTTCACAAGTTTGTGTATTTTATATAATTTTATGTATATTATTTATCATATTTATATAATATTATATCATGGTTCCTGTTTAACCATTTATACACTTGCAATTGCATGACACCCCCCCCCAGTACCCTGGGCATGGTCAGTCTGTGTGGTATCATTGTCAGTCATGTGTGGGTCATTGTCCAATCTAAAGTGACCTCACATGTGGCATCACACCCTCCCTCAATGGTCCCTCACGAAGCTGACCATGGGGTGAGTCAATTCCACCCAATTATGTAGAAGATGAGATAACTGACCTCTAGGAGGTCATCGCAGAGGAATTGTAATTACATTCAAACTGACTGAGGGCTTAATCAGTATACAAGAATTGTATGACCCACCTCTGACAATGACTCACACCCCTGTCCAGGTGAGGGGGGTGCATGAACATTTTGAAAGTGCATCCCATAGTCCGATAGGCTCTACCGACTCCAGTTCTGACATCCAGACTATTGGTCAGAAGGTTGTTATCTCTTCTTTTCATGTTTCCCGATACATTTGTACAGCGAATTTGTTCTCTTGAAACAAAATGTGGAAACCCTGCAACTTTATCCAATTTCGTTACAGGTTTCTGATACAGGCCAAATTGCGAAGAAAGACCTGAGGAGAGGGACAGGGTGGAGCAGAGGCTACAAAACTTGGCCAAAGATAAGGTGGCCCTGGAAGTAAGCTCACCCGGTGAACAGCAAACTGAAGAAAGCTGCAGCGAGCTCAAAGAAGAAGGGGGTATGTAGGGCCATGCAACATCCTTAGCTGATGTTGAATATGCTATAGTTATGTATAAAACAACCCCCATACACATCTAAACCACCCCCCCCCCCCACCCGCCCCACCCCCCTTTCTCTTCGAAAGAGCTGGCAGCAGAGCTTAAAGAAGAAATGTATGTTTGGGCCATCTCAGCTGAGTATTTAATGCAATAGGATGTATAAAACAACCTCCATACACATCTACACAACCCCCCTCCCCCCTCCCCGCCCCACCCCTCTTCCTCTTCGAAGGAAGCGCCAGCAGAAGAGCAGAGCTTCTTAGAGAAGAAAGGTAGTGTGGCCATGCTCAGCTGATGTAGTTTATGCTAGAGTAGGATAAAACCACCTCCATACACATCTACACAACCCCCCTCCCCCCTCCCCGCCCCCCCCCCTCTCCCCCCTCCCTATTCCTCTTCCTCTTCGAAGGAAGCGCAGAGAGCTTAGAGGAAAGAGAGGTATGTATGGCCATGCTAGCCTTAGCTGGTGTAGATTATGCGTAGTTATGTGTAAAACACCCACGTATACATCTACACAGCCCACCCACCACCCTCCTCCACCCTCCTCCACCCTCCCTCCACCCCCACCCTACACCATCCTCCACACTCCTCCACCCTCCTCCAACCCCACCCTCCTTTCTCCCTCTTTGAAGGCAGCTGTAGCAGAGCGGGATTAAAGATGAGAGGAAGCTATGGCCATGCAAGCCTAAGCTGATGTAGATTATGCTGCTGTATGTGTAAAACACCCACACTCCATCTACAAACTCCTCCCCCTTCTTCATAGATCCCCCCCCCCCCACTTCTCCCTCTTAGAAGAAAGGTGCAGTGACGATCAAAGGATTAGAGGTAGAGTATGTATGACCATGCACAGCCTTAGCTGATGAAGATATGTATAGTGACGTATAAAACAACCAACATACACATCTATACAGACCCCCCCCCCCCCCACAACCCTTCTTGAAATGAAGCGGCAGTAGAGCGTAAAAGATAAAGGGAGGTGTGTATGGACATGAACAGATACAGCTGATGTAGATTATGCTATTAGTTATTGTATAAAACACCCACTCTGCCCATCTATGCAAACGTCCCCACTCTTCTTCCCTTCTGAAGGAAGCTACAGAGGAAGCTTAAGAAAAGAGGGAGGGTATGCCCATGTCACATACTAGCTACAGCTGATGTAGTTATGCTATTGGTCTTTATATGGAACCCACCATGCTGCTTACCTTCTGACCACCCCCCCCCTTTGTGTTATTCCAATGTGACCTAACGTAACACTGAGCTAAATAGTTATCTGTAAGGTGGGTGAATGATGTGACGCCTCCTTCCATAATCGACCTTATCCCATGGTTTGGGAATGTTGAGATGCAATCCCTTAGTCCACACAAGGATACTCAATCACTCAAGGATGCCCATGCTTGAAAGGCTCCTGTTCGCGTCCACCCGCTGCTTCCAATCACCAGGCCCGGGCCTGACCCATCTCCCCACCCCCTGAGGTAGCCGTGAATCTATACTAAGGTGAGCTATGGTGGCGTTGCGGTGGGTGGTAACAAACACATATATGCCGGGACACAGTGGACCGGATTGCCTGTCATCGGGGAGAGGGGGGGGTGGCTTAGGCCCAGGTTTAGGGTCACAATTCAGGCCAACTACCACCACCATCGTTTTACATCACCTGACACACATTTTACACGCATGGGTCTTGTGTTTTCTTGCCATTCCGCTCGTGCTCGTATTTTATGTTTTCGACATTTTAAAGTGTCCTATATTTCGTCTTATATGTCTTATGCAGCATGTAATTTCCAATTCTGGATGAAATAAAGTTTATCTATCTATCCATCCCTGCCTTCTTGAGAGCCCCTTCATTGAATACTTAAATACACGGTCCTGCCAGCAGTAGGAATTAAGATCTTGCTGGGGAGGCTCGTTTGGCAGATGGACTGAAATTTGTCCTTACAGGGGTCTTTGCTACACTAGTGATAACGATGAAATCATGCTCGTGGCCACACTCTGTTTTTTGCAAGCATCGATGGATAACAGCCCAGTGCCCTCAATACCATAAGTGATTGCAGTCTCCTTCTGAAATTCATCCAGGCGAGACATGAATCCAAATTATAACTGAGTGCAGCATGCGGTTTGAATACCCTGGCCAGAACCCCGGGTTGTCACAATGTATCATTTCTGGCCCCATTTTTCTCTCGCAGATTAACCGATGTCTCCAGGAGAACCAGAAACCTTGGCAGGAGAGGGTTAAAAACTGATAAGTCATATTCCAAGCGATGCAGACTTGTCAAAGATACGGTGAGCTTTGCACAAGTACTGGTACTAATAGCTTCTCACCTGCACGGATCGCACTGATTATTCTACAAAAGGACACATGTCAATGTTGAAACCCACTAGCAATAACAGAGTAAAGTATCCCACGCTAGAGTTTTCTGGTGATGCAGGACCTAATCATTGAATTGGTGCTGTTGATTTATGTGTATTGCATTAATTGAGAAGAGTCATAAAACAGAGGTCCTTTAGTTGAGTAATACAGGACAGACAATGCCACTGCCTCTTATCTTGTTTTCTGGAATATACTTGTCAAGCGGAGGAACTACTTTTCAAGGCCCGACCTATGTCTCTCTTCTGGACCTAACTGGAATCAGTTTCGAACAATTTACATTTTGCTGAATGTACAGGAAATATTAATAAAAGCAGAGAAGCTCCGGGTGGCAATCTGGCAGTATCTTCTTCTGTTCTGGTTGGACTGGTCCATGGACCTTCCAGAGGTGGTGAGATCATGTACAAGAGACTTTTGTACTGGAGCGAATGTGTATGGCTCTTGTACTCATCTCTCAAACCATCTCAAAGCTTCTCCGTTTTCATTAATATTTTCTGTAAGTAACTGTTTAGCATAATTTGATTTGGATTCCCACAGAGGTTAAACTTTCACCAAAGTTATGGTCATATTTTCTGATTTGTCTTATCATCCATAGGAGATCCAAGATTTGAAGGAGCAGCTGAGAGACGTGATGTTCTATCTCGAGGCCCAGAATACGATAAACCAAACTCCAGACGATACCAGACAGGAGATACAAGAGGGGCAGATCGTGAGGGGTGCAGGATGCGGGCGAGACTCCCACTGGGAGGTCAGGAGGGGGTAGGAAGGGGCGGAAGAAGGGGAAGTGACAGACTAATGCTTAGAGTACTTTTGTAAAACTGCACAAATGAACACACCCTGAAGGGTTTGTCACACTAAGGCCTTGGGAAATGGTCACCCATACACCGAGGAATTCAGGTAGCTCGGAGAGACCACAGGGGTCAGATAGTGATGGGACAGCAGGCGGGCAAGACCTAAACTGGAAGATCATGAGGAAGAAAGGGAATTGATGGAGCCAACGCCGTGTTAAGGTGAACTATACACCACGGAACACTCAGCTGAGGGCGCCAGATGTGGTGAAGCAAGTACTGAGGAGACCAACGTGAAATGGTGCAGGTTGTCACATCTTGGTCACCCTAAGGGTAGCTATGGTGGGAGCAACACTCAGTTTTCTCCTAGGCATTCCCAAGGGGCCAAGTTCTGAATTGTGCTGCCAGATTTTTTGAAGGGGCATAAATTATGGAGTGACTATTAGTAGCGGTTGCTACAGTTAGCAATAGAGAAGATAGGAGTCGTGGTAGAGCAGGCGAATGTCATTTGGAGCATCAAAACATGGAGGCAAGCGATAATAAAAATTGCACACTGATAAGGTTGATCAGCAATCCCATCAGAACAAAAGATAATAAGCTTGATGCATCCAGGTGGGGTAGAGTTCTCTTGTTCACAAACCAAAATTTCCAAAATATTTATTCTTAAGAGTATAAGGGTGATCCCAATCAACACCAAAATGAAAAACAAATTAGGGTTCTTGTACCCCCCATAAGAAGTTGCACATCCAATTTCAGCTTGATCGGAACCAAGCATTCTCAACTTATCATGCTCACAGGGTTTTTCAAACTTGGACCTCTGACCCGACCCCAAAACAATGAGGTTTATGCACTCATCACAGAGAACACAAATACCAAGTAATAGCTTCATCTTGTCAGGTGGGGTCAAGTTATATTTATAGTTGAGTGTCACTTACACACTCACACACAAAAAACTGGCAACGACCGCATAGATTCCTCTGACATCCTCAAGGAATGAAAAATGGATGTTGATTGAGTAATGTGGTACAAGTCTACATCACTAGTAAAGGACAACTGCAGGCTTGGATACAACAGAGGTTATATCGTGAAGAATGGGAAAGTCTTAGGTTCAAACCCCATTTCAATATGATGTTCCTATGTGAGTTATTGGCCTTCAAAGTTTGGGCCATTAAAAGCAGAGAAATTAGGGAGAATCCCAATTGCACAATAACGCATGACGTCACACATGGACAACAGTAGAAACTGTTATGTGGTATTTCCACTTGTTTCATTTTGTTGAATAAGTCAACATTTAGCAGAAGTTCTGTTGTCTTTCACCGAAGTAACCATCAACACCTACCAACCCACTACAGCAAGGCCTCTCCTGTAGGCTAAGTGCTTTTTGAAGTGAAATTAATGTTTTGAATTTTAATAGAAAACAAAGAATGTTTGCAGGGTTGTGCAAGTATGATATCATTTATTATTGCATGATGGATGCCTTTCGATCTTGCACAATACTCATGCTTCACAATACACAAACTTAAAAAGGGCTATAACTCCGTAACGAAGAGTCCTACGAACTTCCGGTTCGGACTGACGCATTCAGTTTTCATTCAGCTATTATACAGCCCCTTCAAAAATCATCCTGCAGTTGTCCTTTAAGGATGGAGATGAAGGCAGAGAGGGATAGCAGTGGAGATTGATATTTGATGATTACTGGAGCTGGCAAGAATCTTCATCATCCTGAGAGGTGCAAGCACATAGGGTCTTTAAAGCTCCCATTCAGCCTTTATTCCATGTCCTTCTTCTGCTTTTCCAGCCACAACGGGTACCCATACTTGTCGTAATATATTGTATTGTGTGATACAGAAACTACGGTTAAAAAAAAAATCTGTTGCAACGATAGTATTAGGTCAAAATTCGTAATTTTGTTAATGGGCCCCACCGGTGGCGAGACATATTCATTTGTTACGGCCAGCCATCTTCTTTGAAAACTCACAAACTGATCACCATTTCCTCCAAGAATAGAAATGACTTTAATGCTGTACTTTTTGAGTGAACTCCTTCTTGTGGATGCAGTATGAATGATGGCTTTCATTTTTCAGTGCTTATTTCCTCGAATATTTGGCTGAATGGAACTTCGGGATCAATTATAAAGAATTTGATATGATAGCTAGGTAACTGTGTCAGTCCAAACTCGGGATTCAGGGTTTTTCTGTTTCAGGTTACCCAAGTTTGGACATGTGTATTGTGCGAGAACGATGATCTTGCAGTTAATGTCATGATTGCACAACCTTGCACATATTTTTTTTTCTGTCAAAATGAACACATCGATGATGAGGGTGGATTGCTACAGTGGGCGGATATAGTTGTTGATGGTTACTCTTAGTAAGAGAAAACCAGTAGGATTCCTGTGGTTTGTGTAATATACACAAGGTATTTTCCCATGTTGTTCTACAGTTAGTTCACACAATGGACCAGACCCGGAGTTCAATAACTCCACACTCTGTAGGAACATCATATTGCATTGGAATCCAGATCTTTAGTTTCCCATCCCCCACGATATACGAGGAAGGTGATGGAAAATTAATAAATGCTATTGTGGAGCTTATTTGAGAGGTGGGCAGCATCTTGGCAGAAAACGGTAATCAGGGAGACTCTGACAAACCCCATGGTCTAAAGGAAAGGAACTACAGCCTTGGAATGTGGTCATTCATGACTAAATTATGTGCCCCACTATTAATATCTGACCAATTTGGATAGCCTTATTAACCCTACATTGATTACCTCGTGTTCGTTCATTCACTTGCTGTGAATACCCCCCTGAATTCTGAAATTGGTCGCTGACTGTGCAGTAACTGGTCTAATGCACGGTGCCAGTGTTAAAGCTGGCAGATCGGCCTGGGCAATTAACTGGTGTATGAATTATGATTGTTGCAAGTGTCACACACATATGTTTATAACATTACAAGTGGAACACCCTACTCATGTATTGGCTATGTGATTGAGGTCCATTGTGCATTATTTTCACGCTTGAGCGATTACCAGTACCACAAGCGTAGCATTTGAACGGTTTTGAATAGCCTGTGCATGTCTCAATGTGCAAGCAATAGGTTTGTCGTTCCATGAACAATCTAATGCGTGTTGCCAATTGATGCGTTTGGGTTGAGACAATTTTTTAAGCGTATAAGCAGACACTAAATAGCCGCATGCTTATATTTCCAGATGGATTTGAGTCACGCGTATTGTCGTTTTTAATTCATTCGCGCATGTACACGACCCCCTGCAGTGGTGTCATCATATGAAGCGGTAAAACTATGTCCATTTGATGCAATATTTAACTGAATTTCGCGTTGTATGAATGAAAGGGGTTGAACAATGGTCAATTGTCTTTCATCCACATGATAATGCACTCCCCCGGGGTTAATTCTATGCGGGCTGCACTCTCCGCATCACACCCCGGTTGTCATTTCCATTTGATAAAACACGCTCACCATTGAATAACCAATCTCCGCTGCATCCATGACTTACATACTGTGTAGGGAGGTGGATTAGCTCGTCAGTAGAGCTCCAGACTGCAAAGCCTATTGGTTGCCCGAGGACTTTTCTGCAGTGCTGTTCTACAAGACATGTCTCCTGGAATGTCCCTCTACCCCCCCCCCACGATGAAAAATTGCGGGTAACCGCCCTTGTGAGGTCACTTGTGAAGACTAGCGAGCGAGCGAGAAGTCCCTCAGGAGACACGATGAAGTGACGTACTGAAATGGTGCGTCGGGACAAGCAAAAGGTGCGTGCTGTATAGTATGGGTAGTGACAAGTCACTGATGATGATCAGGGGTAATATCTGTGAAGCGCTGGAGCATGCTCTGACCTGGTTTAGTGCCTAATACGAACGGGGGCATCCATATTATTAGCAGCCGGAGGGGGAAGGTCATACTGCTAGAGACTGTAGCAAAGCCACAAAGGTGTTTCGACTGTGTAGTAATGACTGGCGTCCATTCAGAGGTTTCCTATTTATTGTATGTGCAATATATACATACACAATCGCTTTCATTCAGCTTTGAAATTCAAGAAAATAAATACATTATCATGGGATACATGTCGTTCATTTATGTTATTATCACATATACAAAATTGGCGGAAATTTCAATGATAAATGGTATTTCTGAATTCTGAAAGGATTGCCTATACACCAGCCAGGCCATCGAGTACTGTCATAGGAAGAGTAGTTGTTGCACAGCTGTGTGAGGAACTGAGACATTAGCCCATCGCTCAACCCAGATTGAAGAACAAGCCAAAGAATTTGCCCACATTAGGCATTGAATTACCACTCCGCTAGACTGTGCCACTTGTTGCAAAAAACTTTTTTTTCCTATGATGTCTCATCAAATGTCAGAGCCTTAGCGATCACTTTGGTGGGTGTGTGTGTGTGTGTGTGTATGTCAGCCTCTCCTCAGTAGAAATTCGGAGTACAACATTTCTTCCATCGGTCTCAACATTTCGGAGAAATCCTGCTAACGAGAAAGCAGGACACACAAGAGAGAAAGTGATTGCTAAGTCATTTCCTGAACTTTGTTCAGGGAAGACCAAAATTGTTTTGACAAGATTATTTATTGTGGTTGTCCCTCCGAGATGATACGACTAGAGAAACGATCCCTCATTCACATTACATGGGACATTCTTTCATAGGTTTGTGTTGTTTATCGATTTCTGCTCTGGTTCATACAACATGTACGATGAGCCTCGAACATGAGCTAGCTGAAGTTAGTGCAACACATCTGCAGTAAGGAAGGAGGGTGGTTGATCAGGGGTCATAGCATCAATTAATTGTAAAACGAAACAAAGAATCCTCACTCTGAAAAAAAAAAAAACCGACCATCATGGTGAACACTCGGCCAAAGAAATAATTTCATGTTTAGGCCGTCCCGCCCGCATCCTATATTGTGTGTAGGTTCCTGAAAAAAACTCATTTCGGCCATAACTTTTTTTGAAAGAATCTTTTTTGAAAGTCGACTCTACTGGATTAGTTTGCTCTTGACAACGGGAGCAATTTGAAGCATTTTTTGAGGTTTTAGACCCCGATAGAACCATAAAATAAAAAGAAAAGAAGGCCGCCTCCCTGAGAACAGGTAATGGTGACAAAACCCTGCTTCGACCCCTTCTTTTCCTCTTTTCAAACCTTCGCCCGTTGCATTTTACCTAAAATGGTTCTTAAACTTTATGCAATTTCTGTTATAATGGCTATTAGTTCGGGCTAAATGTGGGACACCCATCGGGTATATTAATCTTGATAAGCAATGGTCAGATCGCCCCCCCCCCCCAAAAAAACAAAAAGGGGTGCCGCCTCCCTCATTTTCGAAAAGCAGATGCTAAACAGTTTTTTTTTTTTGCTTTACTTTCACCAAACATACTAGGTGCATCAGTTACAGTTATAGTTTAGGGGAGGTAAGCTACGTAAGAAAAGATGCATCCGAAATATTTTTAATTGGTGGAATTGTTTTTTCCTCGGTTTCTTAATAGCTCCTGAATGTTGTCTTTGACCCACCCTGCGCTTGAACCACATGTGGACGAATTTGGCTGAATGATGATCCGGTAGTTGAAAGAATCGATTTACTGAAACCTGGTAACTCTATCTGCCTTCCAATGGAGAACGACCTGGAGTTTTGGTCATACATAGAATGACTGCCCTTGACGTTGACATTTTTGCCTACAGTCCTGCAAACTGTTGGTAACACTGATTATAACAGGTCTGTGGCAGATAGTACTAATCCCCCCATATTTCTACAACTTGGGAGACCCCCATCCCGTCCCTCGCATCCCCTATGCAATGTTGAGTCGCAGACTTCAGTTGTGTTGGGTCTAGCTCCACATTATCACATTCGGAGTTGAATGTATCAGTGTCACAAATGAGTTTTCCTCCAATGTAGGTAGGCTTCTTTTGCTTGCATTTGTATGCAAACAGTTTTTCACACAGTACTGGCTCATTGGAATACTGTTCAGATCAGGTATCCGCCCATTGTGATACCACCATAGCCTTACTCGCACATGACCCACCTCCTATGCCCACATGCCTAAGCCTATAGCAATAATCAATAACCCCTAGCCGATCCAAAATATTCCAGTTGATCCCGGTATATAGGCAACAGCACGGATTTTGGGAGCAATTTTTTCTCTGGGATGAGGGGGGGGGAGGCTATTTGACATGCTATCTAAGCAACGCATTGGTTAGGCAAGAACATTAGCAAGAGAATTTGGGAAAATTGGGCTTATCAGATCACGCTAAAGGTGTTCTCGTCATTGGCCTTCTAACCGGATGTTCCCATCATGCAGTATTCCGTCTAGCCATGCCTTACAAACACTCCCAACAATTCGTAAAGCAAGACACTGGCTACGATTGGGCATCGAGCTGCTTCAATGGTCCTCCGGCAAGTTGCAGGACCTGGAGGCTGCACTGTTTGTCCACTGCTAATCCTTCACCATACGCTTAATCAGTCAGCCTCCTTAGTGGTACCGTAATGTAATGATGTGGGTGGGGCAGGAGGGGTACTCCACATGCACAGAAAAGAGCAACAATCAAATGCCCTACTACCACTATAATTTCCCTGCCTCTAGTCTTTCGTGCCGGAGTGCCCAGATCTTTGTATGACCAGACTTGGATTCAACCCCTAGCACCGAGAGTGCTGAGCCCACACTGGGCTCTACCAGCCGTGCCGACCACTTGGAATGGTACCGAGCATTTCATGCCCCCCCCTACTTCAGTATCCCCAGAACTGCCTGGCGCAGCCCTGCTGCCTCGGGAAACTTCTGGGACTGGAGAACAGTTCTGGCAAATTGAAACGAAGAGCCCTGTTTGAAGTGACGAGCCATGAAAGGATTCGGTAAATCTACATATTAAACAAGGGGACATTAACATTGGATTCCCGCAACTCACTGGCGAAAACTTTCGGAAATTCCGTAAATGGCTGTGTTCCGATTTAGGCGGTATAGGTGATACCACTTTAGCAACCTGCCAGCACATCTGTGTCAAGTGAATCCTCACACTCCTAGCAAGGCTTAGTTCTCCCTTTTGGTCACTTAATTCTACTAACCTGGACCACAGCACGTGTTCTCTGTACATAGAAAACTAGAGTCCGTCTACATGTATATGTCCATACAATTCACATTACATAAGACATAGAGAAATAATGCAATAAGTATATCTTGCCATGAATAATTTTATACTCGTTTCCCACCAGAAATACCCAACAAGCGAAGATTGTTGGTGTTAAACCTCCTCTCCCCCCTCAAGACGCAGCCCTGCAGAGAAATTTCTCTACCAATACCAAGTGATGACCTGGTTTTATTGCTGTCCCTCAGGGCACGCTGTATCCCTGCAGAGGGATAATTGGAAATGATGTAGACATCCGAGTAGCACTAAAACTGTCTTACATGTGTGGAAGGAGTGGACCACAACATGGCTTTTCCGTATACCGGAATCCGTCATGCCTTTATATAATGCTAAAATCCAAAGGAACCATATGAGCCGGTGGCGATTTGCCTCAAGGAAATGTCATATGACATATGTTTGAGCCTTCTTCAAAATGTTACGTTGGGTGCCGACGTGGAGTTGTCACGGAGCTTGTTCCACACGGTCGGAAGCTGCCACCGAGACTGACTGCAAACCAGGATTTGAGATTCCATCACGGGAGGTGTTGGAGAAGCTGGGGAGGGGTTGCAATGCTTGTCCATCACTCTGTGGTTTTATCCTACTATATAGATACTGAGTGCCAAGCCATGAAGGTCTTGAACGTCAACAGCAAAATTTTAAACTATCTTGTAGAGGACTGTAACCAATGTAGTCCTTTTGAGTTGGCATTATGTGATCAAACCTTCGGCAATTGATTACACCCTGGCGCATTATTCTGTGTACTTTGTAGAAGCTTTATCTGGTATTCAAGCAGTACGTGTCAGTTTTGGCATTTACCACAGCAATGGTTAGGCCATGTAGCACTCAAAAAGGATGCCATCAACGCATGTGCATTATTCAGGGCGTGAGCACTCACTCACTCTATAGAGGTATGCCTGGAAGGCACTCACCCACAACCACCAAATGCTTTGAATCACCGAGCTTCCTCTGTCAGCAAACAGGGCTGACCCAGCCCCCCCCCCCCTCCGGTAACCACAGCTGTATCCAACCATAAGCTCCGGGGGCATCCCACAAGTACCCTCAGCTCTTCGTGTTGGGCCTCTTACAACCACCAGTTAGGAATACATGGGCATATATAATCACAGCAGCCCATGTATAGCTTGGCGCGATAATTATAACTTCCGTTGGGGGTCATGCTGATTTCTTTGAATGGTTAAAAATGGTTGAAGTTATCTTCTCATTGATGATTAATCTGAGGGAGGAGGTTGCAAGAGGGTTGCAGACTTGCAGAAGTTATCTTATAACTTTTCCCTTCATGTTCTTCTTGCCTTTCAGTATAATTTTGGTGGGTTTGTCTATCGGTAATGAACTTGTCTTTTTTGGCACTTATATTTATATTCGATTACTGGAATGATGAATAGATTAATGAGAATGTAAACTGCCTGAAGATATTTTTCAGTCTGGTCACAGTGCCACCCGACCCTTGGGTGTCACTGCCGTCAATTCGGGAAACGATGGGAAGAATTGCATAAATTTCCCCAAATTTGGAGTACCGAGGACATATCATGACGGACCCCTTTACATGGATACATACACATCACTGATAAGCAACATTCCCTACTCATCCCTTGTTTTCCTATTCGCTTAAAGAACAATGCAGATGATCATAAAGGGGCCAATATATTAGCTGGAGAAAAACTGATGTTGTAAGTCCAAACCCAATTCATATACTTTCCATTACGGAGTTACGCCTTCCAAGTTTGTGCATGGTGTATGCGCAAGAAGATCGAACAGCATCCCATCATGCAAATAAATGATTCTACTAGCACAACCCTGCAAACATAGTTGTTCTATTGAATTCCACACATATATTTCCCTTTGAAGAGCATTAGTCCTATGCAAGAGGATTGATTCAGTGGGGTTGGTATGTTTTTGATGGTTACTTTGGTGAAGAAGACACCTTTTGTTAAATGTTGACTCATTCACAAAAGCAACAATGAAATACATAACATAATTTGCCATGTTGTGTCCAAGTGTGACGTCATGCATCATCCTCCTCCCCAATTTCTCTGCATACTGGACCAAGATGTTTGAAGGCCATTACTTCAGATTAGGAACATCGTATTGAAAGGGGTTTGGACCTATGATACAGTTTTTTCCATTCTCCACGAATCACAGCTGCTTATCCAAGCCGCAGTGTCTTTACCCTTGTTGTCTCATTTTTTCAAGTCTATGAGACTGGTTTAGAAGACGAGTCCTACCGCCACCCTATCCTCAAGAATGGTGGAGTGCTATCAGTGACACTTTGCGAGCAAATATTCCAGGTTCAGAATCCGGCAGTCACCAATGTTTTCCCTAGGTTGGGTACTTGCGTTTGGATGGACAAGGTCTACATAGTCCTTTCACTTCATAGTTTTGCTGTAATGCTGTGGACTTTCTACGGTTACTGATTCATTATGCAATAAGTCTCGTCGATTAGCTGTGAACAGGTCACCTTGACTTTCCACATCACTAGATTTACATTCGGGTTTATGTCTTGTATCAAGGGCAAGCGCCTCTCCACACGACTAATCGCTTAATACCCTGGTCTTGTTAACCTGATGAAGTCCTTGCCTGCACCACCCAGGATGCACGTTCAACCAGCGCACCTACTTCTTACCTCTCAGGTGCCCACTTTCATTCACACGTGGGTGGCGTGAACATTCGAGGAACATGCTTGACTAGGCCACTGCGGTAAAAAGCCCCCAGGCTTTCATGGAGTCAAAGAACTGCAATCTATCGATCCTATAGTTCCGTAGCGTTCACTCCACCGACTGAGCTATCCGCCCCCCCCTCCCCTCCCCCCGCGAAAGTGTGGGGTCCTGGTGTTCCACAGATCATCCTCATCAGGATGGGATGTGAATGGCTGGGTCCAAGGGGTCCCCCTATACTGGTTGAACGCTCTATGTAGACTATTCAGATGAAGCAATACATCATGTTTTTGTAACTGCTATGTCTATGTGTGATGCATGTACACCAACTTCTGCATCCAGTCGCCCTACCTTATCCTAAGAAAAAGGTCCCTATCATTGATTTACATGCCACACACTGGCACTTCTCACATCTAGGTTACCCTACCTAGAATTTGTCTCACAGCTTCTGCAAATTTGAAGTTAGAGTAATCCGCAAATGTAGTTGCCGATTTGATGGTACACCCTACGAATTTGACTGCTGGTTCGTCAGTGTAGCTTATAGTGACAAGTTTTTCTCTCAAATTTCAGGACACTTAGGCTGGCATTGCTCTTACATTGATATGATATCTCCCTCCAGTTTTGAAACTCATGGTTTGAGTCCAGTGACATACTGCCTTGGATCACCTGGACCAACCATTTCAGGGACAATGTTTAGACTTGATGTTTTTCTGTCTCATCAGCGCGATTCTAATATGATCCCATGGCTCAACAGGGTAAGACCGCACCCCGGTACATCTTGGGCCGTTGGATAATAGACAAATTGCCAATGCCCCTTTTTAACACTTTCCCGGGTCACACCACAGTCTGGCAAACTGCAGCACAAGGTAATTTGGCAGCTTGCCTTCAGAAAGCTGTAATAAAATTTGGGCATTTTACCCCATATCATCATTATTCCCCCTTCGGGGATATTATGTTTTTGGCTCCACCGTCTCCGCCGAATCCGCCGCGTTTCTTGTTAGCGCATAAACTCTCCATGAACTTTTCCCTTTGAGCCGAAATTGGAACACATGTCGCTTGATGGGAAATCTCGGATGAGTTCAGAGCGGGCGTCGCCACATGAACAGGGTCCGCTTAATTTTGCATAATTTTTCACGATTGGAAGATTTCCCCATTAGCGCAATATCTCTCCATACACATTGTCCGATGGGGCAGAAACTTGGCACACATGTCCACCATAGTGAAAAGCTCAGAGGGTGCGAAAGGGGATGTCGCCACACTGCAGGGTCAAGCTAATTTGCCCAATTGCCGCATTTTTCGAAAGGTTGGTTCGATTTCAACAGTCCACATGGCGAACTATATAATCATCTTCACCCACTGATCACGAGGTGGGGATATACACGTTTGGCGGTTACCCGGCCAGATGTGTTTCCAGTTTTGATACTGCATCGACTACATTTCTTTTTCTACACGAATAACCCAAGACTGGACAACGTAAAAGTCCGTGTGGAT
Organism: Sclerodactyla briareus; assembly: GCA_026419785.1. NCBI lineage: Eukaryota > Metazoa > Echinodermata > Holothuroidea > Dendrochirotida > Sclerodactylidae > Sclerodactyla > Sclerodactyla briareus. The sequence continues at coordinate 307,469 of JAODTK010000400.1, forward strand.
CTGCACGATATCCTAATCTGTCTTAATAATGACGAACAAACACTACAGATTGTTACGTATCGTCTCCGGACTGTGTCTGAGTTGTTACGGGTCTCATAGGATTTTTTGTTTTTAATAGTCCAGGTTTTCACCGAAGTGGCAGCAGTTAGTTATTGGCATGGTTAACTATGGAGCAAGTGGGGACATGGTCTATAAGACTACGTGGCATGTTTAATGAACTGTAAACATTTGATTCTGCAGGACACGGTGCGATATAAGCGAAGAGTAAAATAGGCTCGCCTGGCCCCGATAGACAGCACAGCATGGGTACGCCAAAATCTCCCTGAAGCTAGTCATGTGGAAACACCAGTTGGTTACAGAAAGGAAAACTTGAAGGGAAAACCAAAATCATTAATAGCAAGACACTACAAGGGATTCAAACAAAGGATAGTGACCCCCTGCACGAATATTTTCTTGACCATTAATGCAACAGAAAATCCCGTGGTGCAAAAAAATGCACCGTAAACTGCTTAGGCACTCACTTGGGGAAGTAGCCTGGATTAGAGCTTGTATGAGCTTGAAGAACTGCTTCTTGAGGTTCGGCAAGAGCAAACCAACATACCTGAAAGGTAAAGGAGGTCTTCCGTTATATGGGTAATCTAATCCTTCTGAGTCTAATATATAAATACCCAAATCCAAAACAGTATTAAAAATCATTCTTGAGGATGTGGTAAGATCTTACCGGGTCAGGAATCTGATATGCTGAATCTGATGGTATGACCACCTGTGGTAGCATTAGGTGCAGTGGCGTAGATGCTGGGGAGGGGGGGGGGCACGGTGGCCAAGAGATCAAATCGTGAAGGGGAAGAAACGAGAAGAATGAGAGGAAAAAAACCCAAAATCCAGTAAGGTTGGTAATGAATTGAAAATTTTGAGGGAATAGGTGGGCCTGAGAGTGGAAGAGGGTGAGAGGTGGAGTTTGGAGGAGGTACGAGCACGCGGCTCACTTTAATTCTCTGTCAGTCGAGGGGCACCCAAGGAGAAATGTCCGACCCAGAATAAATGTCACACCCCCCCGGGACTAGGAAGGCCAGCTAGCTAGAGCCTGATTGTGTGGAGATACGTAAAACTGTGTGCCTCCTAAATCTCTGCTGTTGCAAGTGCAATTTTTTTGTCTATACAGCCATAACTTACAAGGTATTTCTTCATGCTAATTCCAAATATGGCTGAAATAACTCGGGCAACTCCAGTGTGGGCTGGGCCTGTAGGATATACACCAAGTAGTCCTATGCAACTAGAAGGTAGAAATCGAAACAATTGATGCCTGAGTTTTTACATTCGCTGATCACCGAAACACATTGCAAAGTTTCACCAATGGCGCACATTTTATTAGCGAATATATCATAGGGTCGATGGGGATTTCCCTAGAGGGCTGCCGCATACGGCTTGCTACTATCCACAAGTCAACTAATATCATGAGGTGCCCATTTTTATGTGGGTAGCGTGTTAGACTTCAGGAGACAATCCAGGTAGTTCCTGACACTCACCTACCTACCTACCGAACATGAAAAAGACATCAGAAAAAAGAAATTGTGACACAGACTCGAAGCTTCCACAAGCAGCATCTCACAGGCATCCCTCAAGAAAATCGAAGAGCATGGTGGCCGTGATTCTGGCTGAGCTAAGGGTTGAGTAGTCTGGAGATCCACTGCCAGCTTCTCTCGGCCAAATGGATTCACCTGGTGAAGAGGAATGTTCGAAAATTACAATGAAGTATAAAACTTTAATCATGTTGCTTCATCACGCTATACAGTCGCCAAGTACTCTACAGATATTACCCAAGATCATCAGCGACCTGTCAATCCTGTGTGATAAATATAGTACAAATACCATGCTGCCGGCCTCCTGGCACACCCATAACATCCCATCAATCCCGAGGGGCCAATTGAGATATTCTGGTCAGTTGCGGCTTTCACCTATAAAACTGTTTGCCTTTGCTCAAAACCATTGGTTGCTGTAGTAAACTATTGGTGGTAAGAAAGTACTCAGGGATACGGGGTGGTCCAGTATGAGGTGCTCTCAAAAAAGTGTCCATTAGTGTGTGCATTTACATGTCGACAGATTTTCGTTGGTTTCCCGTTTGGAGTGGCCAAACATAGTCAAATTTCTTACAGGCCAAATAGTACAGAATACTTTTCTCTCAAACTAGGCAAAAAAAGTTTATAGTTGATATTTAGGAAGGAAAAAACCATTTCGGTGCTCCCTCCCTCGGCTACCTTGAGCAATTTTTTTTCACCCCAAAAAATTTTTTTTTGAGTCAATATTGTGATGAGATTCAGCTACTAAAGTTGGGAATTTAGTATGTTTTCTATCCAATATAATTAGAGATGGAAGGGTGAGGGTTCAAATACGAAAAGAGTTGAAGGTAACCCAAAACATGTGGGGTAACCAAATATGTCGGAAATTAAACCGAATAGGATTTTCTGGAGGAGAATTTATTCTCAACCATTTTTCACAATTTGTCACAATTTGCAAATACGTTAACATTAGTAGAAGAAAATGTGACTGAATATATAATCAACATATTCTAGAGTGCCCACAGAAGCCAGCTACTGTAGGATCTCCCTACGTAATCTTCGGACAATTATTTTCATACACGTTTTATATGAGGTACTAATCTTTGCACGCATCCATGTGTTTGATAGTCACCAAATAAGCATTCGTCTATGCCAATTGTGGTTGGCTAGAGTTCAAACCTCACCAGAAAAGCCGTGGTCAATTAACACCCCCCTTAATTCAAGGGGGGTATTAAGAGGGGAAAACGTACCTTTGGGACTTACTACCCAAATCGCATTGTCGGCAAACCGGCCGCTTCAACACACCTATACCACTAAAAAAGAGTTAGCACAGCGCCGTCCGAACGCAGCCGTAACCAGCCGGGTGCGGGAACCGTACTCTGTATATCATTCAACTAGCACCCGAGGGTCCCGGCTTAGTGGGGAGGATGGGCGGGTGTCAAGGAAGGTAAGTTGTGTTTTCCCCCTCGAAAGAGCCCCCCTTAACGAAGGGGGGATAACTTACTTCAGGCACTTACCTTCTGGCTTTACTACAAATTGCAGAATCCCACCGCAAGGATCGGTGGGAGGAAAGACGGGGTGGGAGACGATTAATCAACAGATAAGACCACTCACCGAAGAAAGACGACGAGGACTGAGACCGCCTCAGTAGTCACAAACAGACTCCAGACATCGGCAGAAAAGGACCATCCCGTCACAGGCAGGATGTCCCCGGCAGCCACAGCCCTACTGTCGTTTAGTAATTTGACGACCTCATTTCTTAACGACTAAGGGGTCATAATAATTTGATTCTGATAATTAGGATGGTTTCCAGCACACATGGGATATCTTTCACATAGGCTTAAGAATTCAGGGCGTGTATCTTCTTGCCTTCTTTCTACGAGCCCACAGGCTAGAGGCGCCAAAACCGTCTGGGACCCAGATAAACATTACGGTCCGTGCTTGGAGTTGTCGAGTGGGTTTGAAGCCAGCTGTTTATATGCGGTTCCCGACGGCTTCCTATTGTCAGAAAATGTTATAGTTATTTCCTAGGTTCCGGCAAATGGTATTTTGGTGGCGGTTAATGATATAGTCAGGACCACCTACACTCTCGTGGGTTTTTGCCCTGGTCTTGTTTGCCAGTAAAACGCCTGTATTCTTTGGTCACCTCACATACGCGCCTTTTTTAATATATAGGGGGGCGCTGACTACCCCGCTTCTCGACCGAGTGTGATTCTTGGAGGGACAGCGTTGCGCGATTGGTCAATAAAAAAAACAAAATAACCCCAAAATTTATGTGACGGGTCAATATTAAATATTTTAGTGTGTCGTTTTAGTGCCGTTGATCGTCAGCGCTCGTCACGTAGCACATGGGCGGTGCATAGGCTCGCAAGTAAGCGAAGCCATTTTAATAACTAGCAAATTGTGGGTGGGGCCGTATAATATCGTGTCTGCGAGCCGATAATTCAGTCAGAGAGGGGGAGACAGAAAGAAATTTCAGAAGGGGTGATTGACAGGAAGGCCGGAGGCCTGTAGGGAGAGTGTTAGAGCAGTCGAGTGGAAGTCTGAGTACAGCGTTCAAGTAGGAGACAGAATATCAATATGGAGGAGGCCAGTCTTAAGTTGATCTTTTTCTTACGGGAAAACCAATCATTATTTTAAATCAGAAGAGTAATATTCAAAATCAATAAACGTTCCAACAGTCCACGGACTCCCTCTCGTAATCCATCGGTCATTTTTATGGAGGAAAATTATTTCACCTTGAGAAGCGTGTCTCGCCCAGAACACAGCGAGTTCATCCAGATGCAGCTTAATGCTCTCTGGATCCCCCAAACCTCATCCGAGGAGGTGAACTAGATAAAAGAAGAAAATACAACGACACTGCACAACACGATCAACAAGCGAGACCGGGGTGGGAAGGGGAGGGGCGCAAAGCCCGAAGCTTACTAGAGGCCAGTGGCCTCCGGCGCGAGGGGCCACCGCCACACGTGGAACCCGAGCCGCGACACCCGGCGCGGGAGGAAAGCGGTGGCCATGCGGGATTCATTCCGCAGGGGGTCCCGAACGTATGAAGCGATAAAGGTATTTTGAGATTTCCACCCGCAAGCTGGGGAAAAAAAAAAAAACACTGCTCCTCCAAAGGCACACCTTTATAGAGCGCGAGGGAGGAGCGACCACCCGCACATCGTGAGCTCGCAGTCGAGACGACCAACGCCCGGCGGATCGTGCTGGCGATCCAGCGAGAGATTGTATCCTTGGGGGGTGGTATGCGGTCGCAGCGGGATAACAAACGCGAGAAGGTACACGGACCACAGAGGGGAAACCGGGGGGGGGGGGGGTCCGATCCAGTTAAACCCGAAGGGCCCGAACCAAACACAACTAATCCCCTCCACTCCCGAGAACTCCCCATAGCAGCGATGAAAATCAGAGCCCGGAGAAAATTGACCGACTGTGTTTTAGTGAGAAAGGACCCTGTGAGGCTCAAAACGCATTTGGCCCGGGAGGGTAGACCAAGCATGCAAGGCACTACGGCGCCGACGCGATGCCGCGCCAGGAGGAACGCGTCTTAATGACAACTTGCGGCAAGGAGTAGTCCGCTATCGGTTCGAAGGGAGGCTGCTAGTATCCTAGAGACGTCCCCCATTCCCCATGGCGGAACTAGAGTGCAACTCTAGGACGATCCAAGTACATGCTATCACATCCCCCTTTGATCCATCCCCGAATCCGCTATTTCTAGCCGCAACAGCGGGAGCTGTAACCAACCCCGGATCGTGTTCCACTTGCCAGCCCTAAACCGAACAAGTGACAGTGGCCGTGGCCGGAGAAACCGGGCGATCCCCACACCACCCTCCGTACAATCCGAGTCGCGAATCATACAGCGCAGGGTGGAATCTCTCCGACCCGGGCCGCCATCGCCCGCGGCAGCCCTCCTCCGAAAGGCCCGACGCTCGGAGGGATTCCCTGACACGGGCCAACGCAAACCAAGCGGCGAGCCCTCTGATGCGGGTGGCGTCGTTCCCATACCCGGGAGCACCAGGAGGCCCGGGAAGGGCAGGAGAATCCGCGGCGCCGTCCCCTTCCTCTCCGCCAGCAATGCCAGGAGTGGCCGGAACCATGCTTGGGTTGGCCAAAACGGCGCTATCTCAGGGAGACCCAACACGGGCTCCCTGCCACCCCTCTCGACCACCACTGCGACTAGACTGAAACGGCGGGAATGCGTACGCGAAAAGGCCAATCCAGGGCCAGTGCATCGACCGCCCAGGCGCCCCCTTCGATGGGACTCGTGTGCAGAAGAGAGGCAGCTTCGCTTGAGAGGGCGTGCAAACCGGGTCACCTCCGGACCGATCCAACGCCTCGTACAACGCTTGCACAACTCTGACTGTGAAGACCCCTCCGTCGAGCCTTATGATGTGTGAGAGCGCGTTCCGCGATGGAGTTCTCCTCGGAACCCGGAAGGGTGAACCCGCCGAAGGCGCACTCCGTGCGCTCGGCAGAGACGGTGACAAGTCACTTGTTTGCAAATCCAAGTCAGTCTCAATCAGAGCGACTGCCAAGTCCAAGTTCAAAGTCACAAGTCATTCGCCTCGGCTCCAAGTCAAGTCAAGGTCACAAGTCGAGCATTGTGGTATGTCAGTCCAGTCAAGTCAAATCAATTAAGACTTAAATGCAAGTCAATTCACAATTCCGGTCACACGTCACTATTAATGTAATCAAATTTGTCTTGCATGATCCCACTGCATGGACCTTTGGAGTGCGACCGCCTACTTTGTCCTAAGTCATATTGCACTCTGAAGCAGACAAAGGATTCAGTATTGATGTACCGTACCTGTTACAGGAGGACCCAAACTGAAATATGTGAATTGGGGCAGACTGATCATGAAACGGACATCACATCCCTTCAAATCCTTCGTGGTCGAAATCGTGCCACCATGACCCACTTTGTGTAGGACCCCCCATAGCTCAGGAGTCAGTGAGTCATAGACATTAGTACATTCATGCAAGGGATTCTCTCCCCCATCTTTCATTTGAGCACATCATATCATAACCACCAAATGCACTGGAATAGGATGCATACATCCCTTCTATAATCTGATGTCCTCAACAACACCACCTATAAAACTGCACAGTTACCACCTTCCTCGGTTCCCCATTCCACCTCCCCCCCTGAGTGCATACTGTGCAGAAATCCACACAATATTAACGCCTTTCAATTATTCATAAGATTCAACACACAATGTTGCAAACATTAGTAACAAAACAAAGATTCAGTCAACAATACTTAATGTAATGATCAAGAGACAACTATGAGGAATGAGGATCCTGGGGCAAATATCCCACACGGTCCTGGGGGTACCCATGTTTTAGGAAAATGTAAAGGGCCTTACAACAAGAACACTAGAAAGAGAGAGCTGAGTTCAAAAGCCCGATAGGCCTATAACTGTACCAAGGGTATGACATTGGGGAGAATAAACTGTATAAATAGAACCTGAAACAACAGATGCAGTGTCAATGAACCGTGACTGCAACAAGCCTTCCGCAAAATGTCTTGTACTACCTAATACAAGAGATCCTAAAGGCCAAATGGACAATGAAACATCAGTGATGGTGCACCATCAAATGAGCTCGCTTGCAAAGTGGTTTTAATACATTATCAAACCAAAAAAAATATTAGAGTGTTTTGGAAAAATGAGAAGAGGACGATGGAATTATTTTGAGTCCTTGACAGGAAAGATTACTCCCAAGTAAGACTTGGGGATTGGACTGAAGATGTTGAGACAAATCCGAGCTGAAGCTGAAAGTTTGGCATCCAAAGTGCACGTTTTGACAGGGAATTATGCCCTCCTCTGTTTACTATACTAACAATGGTAGTCACTGAACTATCCCTGAATCACAACTCTGGAAACATATTGGTTGGTGTCCATTAGAAAATTAACATGGAACAACAAATTCCTGTGTCAGAGATTTAGTCCTCAAAATACAATTTGGTTGAGAAGCACACTATGGGTGAGATGATTCAACAGTTCCCCGGCTACCTACACTCCCTGCCCATCCGGAACCATAGACACCATAGTTTGATAGCAGCCTGACCTCACCACATACAGCTTTGTGGAGTTTCAATTGACGGCACGAAGTCGCTGGTTGTCTTGGGACCGTCGTGACTGTGGTGTCCACATGATAGTGAATCAGCATTCCGTTTCATACACTGCTCTTGTAATCGCGATGCCGAAACTCACAACGCAACGGAACGAACTTGGGACGCCAATGTTTTCATTAGATCTCGGCGCGACTGGCTAGCGCAGCTAGTACAGTATGCTCACAGGGAACGTAGCTAGGGTCGTATGTTTGGGGGGGGGGGTGAATAAGGAAAAAATCCACCTGGCTATATTCATTTTTCTTTTTTTTTTTTTGGCGTTCTCTTTTCTGGTCATTTGGGGCTGTCCCTTTTTAATTTTAAGAGGTTTTGTAACTTTGTGAAATTGATCAATCAAGACCGGAGTTCACAGATATTGAGTTCAGTGAAGTGATGCGATTGAGGCCCATCTCATCTGAGAACTGTCTTTTTCGTTGATGGACGTTGGGACACCTCTATCCCCTAATGCACGGAAGAATGGCGAACTCGGACGTCCAAGCTTGAAGTGAGATATACACAGTAACACAACGCATATTAAATCCTGCTGTACTCTCTATACCAAGTGTTATTTATAGTGCTTTCAAACTGGCCTTAGTGGCACTCTCGGTATTTGGAAGTCGGGAAGGGGTAGTGTGGCCGGCTTGTCCCCCAAGCTCCGACTGACCAACAACAGCAAACTGACAATAGTGCCTATCCTTAAGTAAACAATCAGTGGCGTAAAGAAGTAATTTTTGGATCGGAGTGCTGAGTTTGATATTGATCGGGGGAGGGGTCTATACCTAATAGGGGAGGGGGTGTTCCCCCTCCCCTCTCCAAATTTGTGCATTTTCTCGGTACCGTAATGCAATTTGTGCAATTAGCACTCCCAAACACTCACTTCATTCCAAATATTTCGCATTTGGCCATGTCCTAGATAGCATTTGTTCTTCTCTGCCAACTCAAATCGCGGGCAGCAAATAGATTTAAGTAAATTTAATTAAATTTTCAGAGACCCCCGCCGATGCCCCCCTCCACCCACTCAGAGAAATTTTGCATTTCAGGTGGCCTCATGGATGCAATCTGATGCATAATGACACTCCTAAACATTCACTTTTCGTTCCACATTTTTTTGGCATTTTCACTTCCTTATCTGCGACGTACTACTTCTACTGACTCCCATGTGCATAAGTAGGCTCTATACTGCTGTGTGTGATTCTTACCCTGCAGCGGACCCGCCAACATAGGCAAGTACGGGACCATTCCAATTTAGAGGGCCGAAAACTTTCCCCCCTCCCCGAATGTGGTGTGGGGGTCACTGGAAGAATGGTACTGTGCGACCCATTTTTGGGGCATTTTCCCCCCCTTTTCCCGGCATTATCATAAATTTTGGCCAGTCTAGTGGGGCACAAGAATACTAACTAGGTGGAGCGCCACCATTGGTTGGCCCAAGATTTTTTTTTTGGTTGCGGAAGCACCCCAGATGGCCGGACATGAACCCAGGCGTTTTGGGCTGCATAACAAGCTTCAAAACCTGGGCTTTTTGTGGTCAAAATTTTTGTAATTGGTTGAAAATTTGAATTTTGTCAGACCTCCGTCCATCGCCTGCCCGACGGCAATGTTCAACAGTTTGTGTCCTTACTACTGTTTACCAGTGCACAAGGTTACCACCATTTTTTGGAGGGGGGGGGGGTTCCCCGACACATCTGGAAAAAACGGATCTCGTATGTCCACGCCTTCATCTGACTATCCAGTACCTATTTGTATGTTTTACTCTTAATCCCATGCAGAATACCAAATTACACTAGCCTTAATGTAAAATCAGCTCGAGGGTACATTCGCAGATTTTTAACAATCTTTTTCGTATGGTTATACGCGAATCAATCCGTACCCTAATCTCTCAAATCAGAAAAATCAACATAATGATTGCTATACAATACCCACAGCCAATCACTGCAGTCTTTGTAAATATGCGTGTTAATTGAGAAAGAAGTATCGGCGCGCAAATTTTTTTGCACATTTCTGGATATTGATAAAAAAAAAATTACAATTCCTTCGTTAGTAATTGTATTTCCTGTTTTACATGAATTAGAAATATTCCTTTTGGTTGAAGTCGGTAAATTTACAAAAGTTGACTGGCCTCGGACCTCAGTCATAAAGAAGTATAACCATCTTACGATCGTGTCCAGATTCCAACTGTATATTAAAAAACATGCCAACTGCACGTGCGCGCTGACCA